>NW_019091360.1:46774-97358 GCF_001949145.1 Acanthaster planci
CCACTCGCCTCTATCCAAAATAGGCCAGCAATTTGGGTCTTTTTGTGAAAGAAATACCCCAAAGTATTATACTTTGGGGCATAAATGATCTACTGTATAAACGATTAGTTCCAAATTCGCGATTTATAGAAATGTTTCCGTGATCCCTCCTGATTATGGCATGTCTTATTGTAAAAGCCCCTTGGGATCACAAAATATTAATGAGCTCTCGCCCAGGAATCCAACAATTTGGTGGAATGCACCCATTTGATCATGAAAAATGAAAATTGAACTTAACTCTGTCTCTAAGGGCACCCCCTATTTCTACCAGTAATGAGGCGACGGCGCAAGCACAATGCGACGGCACAATACAAAGGCACAACGCGACGCCACAATGTTACGTCACAACAGCACGATGTAATGCATTATACACAGCACAAAAGTAATGAGAAAAGGGTTAAAACCATAGCGCGATGGGACGATGCCACAGAGCTGTCATAGCGTCGCATCGTGGCATCACGTCGTAGTGTCGGGGCAACGGGACGATGCGACGCAGATTTGCTGGATACAGAACACCATAAAACTGGTCCAAACCCAAAGTGCTTTATAAGTTAAAATTGGTAATAGACATGAACCTACTTTCAGGGTCATAGTCTCCGACACAATTGTATTCCTCAAAACATGAACCGGTAATGTCATGCAGCACCCGAGCGCCCACTGGCAACAGGTTGAAAAATTTAAAAATCTATTTTGAATAGACGTCTATGGCAAAATTGTTGGAATCGCTTGAAACTGGTAGATAAAATTACCTTTATGCCTTTATTTGCAACCTTTATTTGCAAAAGTTCTGTCGGTAATGAAAATAAACTTTAATTCATTAAAACTTGGAAAGAAATCAAGCCCAACAGCTATGGACTGAAATTATCCATAGGGGTAAGAGCTGTAGCACTAAGAGCCATATCCTTTGTAATGTAAAGCATATGATGGAGTTACACTGTTTCGGGGCCTCTGGCAAATGTGCCAACCACATGGCAGGGAAAGCGTGTGAGCATGTTTTGTCATGATCCTGTGGATTTATCACAGTAAACTGAATCAGCCTGGAGTGCAATTGCTGTAGCAAGGAGGGTAGCGGTCCCAAAGCCCAAATTTGATTCCAGCCCATTGTATATTCTTAAGTGTATGTCGGATCTCACCATGCATGTACTGTGTGTTAAATTTTGAACTGCTGACTTAACCACAGCTGTTTGATTCCGGCCTTTTTTTTATCCAACCGAAAGAGTTCCTGAAACAGCTCAGTGTTTGTCCAGTGACAAACACAACATTTGTCTCATTTCTTATTATACTGGTTTTGAGTTATAACATCATGCATCATAAGCAAATACATTTCTGCACAGCTCATTGATAATTTTATTGCTAAACATGTGAATATTTTTCACATGTAAATTACATTATTATAATGTGTAGTATTATACATTCATAGGCCTACCTGTCAATGAAGAAATTTTGCACTTCATTTGGAAAGTTGCTCTGAAACTCAGCAATAGTATGTGTTCGTCCGGAGACCCCTAGATGGAGTAAAAATTTGCCCGGTGCTTCTGGTTTATCCCAGATTGGTGTTCCTGAGTCTGTCTGACTTTGTGCCCTCTCAGCCTCATCCAATTCTCTGCTAGATTTGACATACTTGATTGGTGGTAGGGTCTGGTAATGCTGAAAGTCTGGATTATCATTGCAGTTGGAGTTCAGAGTACAACACAGCTTGCTGTTCGTCTTGGTCTGCTATTGACAGAAGTTGGTAAGAAAATGCACAGCTGTGTTAGACAAAAACCAACTAACAAATTCACAGCATTTGTCTCTGATCCCATTTGTTTTTGCTGAAATTTGTCATTTCAGTTTGAGGTGACACTGAAATTGACAAATTGTATCACTTAATGACAACATTATTTACTAACAGGGAAGGTCAGGTTGAAGTGCACAAGCATTTACAATTTAGTAAGTGCCTTCTTGGGTAATACAAGGTTTGTGAATACAGGGCATTATGTACGTATACTGGCAAACTGAGTGATACTACACACTCACCGATAGTTTTCCTGTCTATAAAAACATATGTAGTGCTTTCTTATGGGGAGTTATTCTAGGCAGGTTTGCTATAGACAGTTTTGTGACAAAAGAAGGATCAATTTCGGACAGTTAAGCCAATCAGATGTCTAGTTCTTTGACCAATGGATGATCAAATTTTAAGAAGGCTTCAGGCAATGTATGAGACTGTAGGACTGTAGGTAGCATTGTTGGGCTTGGACCAATGGAGCCAGGGTTTCTTTAGCAGTTTTGAGCTTTTAGGTGGGAAGAAATCCATGCACTCACTTTTGTCCCAGCCTTCAACAGGATAGTAACTCATTTTAAGTGGTGCAAATAAAATGAAATATTTTCCCCACAATGCAATCATCCCAGCTCCCACCATTATCAGTATGGACATTATTCATGCAGAATAAACCAGCTCAGTAATAATGGCTAAACTTTACTCTGGCCAGCAAATTAACAAGTAGTTTTATACAACGCACATTTGTAGATTAACCACTTGCTGCCAGGAAGCCCAGTTTCGGATATGTTTTCTTTATACGTACTATTGGGGTGCCCAAAATCAGACAAAGGGAACAAAAGACCGTGCTTGGAACAAAAGACCAGGCTGCTGGGAATTGCCAACCCTTTTTCAGTTGTCAATAGCGGAGGTAATCCACCATCGTTGTTGAATTCAATGCAAGTGGATTACAACCAGGGACAAAAGTGCTCCACTGCTGCAGCGATGACCCATACAATACCGCTGCAAGCTAATCTGGCTGCATTAGAAAAGATGCCAGCAGAGCACTGGGCCAGTTTCGGGAACAAAGGAAAATTATGCAACAACGCACAATATGGGCTCACTTTACAAGGCGGCAGGCCTGGCTGAAAAACTTGAGCGTCAATAGATGATGTCTGTCAGATTCATATGCAGCAAGGTATGAGACGGAGAGAACCCCCCCTGCTTTGTGTTGGTCATTGTCTCGCAGGAATCTGGGGAATTCCTTTCAGACATCTTGGAGGGCTGTGTTAAGTAACAATAGTCTGGAATGTGTATAGGGATTGGACATGTTAGGGGGGTACCCCTCGGTCTCATTTCTTGCTGGGTATAGTCAGATTAGAGTAGCCACCACATTTTGAAAAAGAACAAAGGAAAATCACCCAGCCCAGCAGAATAAACATGGATAAATGGGCCCGGCGCGAAGTGGTTAAGGCAGGGTTATGAAGCAGAAGTCACTTTTCCTTTTGGTACAGGCAACAACTTTTCCCCTCAGTAGTGCAACAGGGAAGAAGAAACTTTTTTTCCTTCTGTATGTTCAAATACTGGATAAGAATGGTGCCTGCAGAAAGTGTAATGTGTATCCGATGACAAATGTTCTAAAATTTATATGATGTATTGTGGCATTGTCTCCATTTAACAATTAATTTCTTGGAAAGGATAACTGGCTTATTATAATATCCAGCAATATTATGCCTAATAATGTTACAATTATGATAATCACGTGTTCATGTGTTTGATGACACTGAACTTCCTTCTGTGCTGCCCCCCTTGCATTGAGCTGTGGTGCTCCTTGAGCTTTTGGTGCCCACACTATGCTAGGTCTTGTTTGATATATAATTGTGACACACAGTTGTGTGATCCTCAAGCAAAATGACCCTGAAAAAGTATAAATTCTGTATCTAATAAACTTTGGCTAAGGCGTGGAGTCACACAGAACTGGTGTATTTTTTTTTGTTACTTGTCTGCTTATAAAGTTGTGCTGAATAACACTGTCATCACTTAATGGATCACTCTGAAAATGTAAAAACTGTAGAACTGTGTACCTGAGACCTGTCTGTGGATTTGAAGTAAAAAAGGTTTTCAAGATAATCACGAGAGAAGGTCTGTTATTTCAAAGCAGCAAAAAATACTAATTGCAGCAACTTAAGCTGTAAAACCCCTCAAATGATTCTTTGAGAGGTAAACACTGAACCTGGTAATTAGGATGAACACAGTGGTTAATTAGCTCAAATCAATTAGTAAAGGCTCATGTTCATTCGTGAACATACGAAATCCATGTGTTCCTTACACTGACCCCCCCCTTTTGTTCAATGTACATTTCCATAGGGAAGGGGCACACATTTTCACCAGCACAGCTGTAAATGTGAAACAAATATGCATTTTTTGGGTAAAAACAAAAATCTTAACTGACCTACTTTTCAGCCCTTCCAGGCAAGAAGTACTGTACATGTACAAAGGGCAGTCAGATTTTTTTCACGAAAGTGCAAACATTCATGTAATTTTGACATCATTGATGTTTTGCTAGTGGAGGCATGTCAAAATGGTCATGTACAAAATTTTCAAACAAAAAAAGTGTACACAATTTAAAATAAAAACAACTGTAATTGTTTACATTTCTGCTGCTTTTTAAAAATGGTTACAATGTACATGTATGTTATAGAACATGAAATGCACACTGCTTGTTCATCATAACAATTTGACAGTTGGGCTGGAGGTGTGGTGCCCTGACAGGTAAATTTTCGGTGAAACTGCAGTTTTGTAATTGTGTCTATATACAAGCCCTGCAATTCCATCTGGGATAGTATCTTTTGTATGTGCTCACAAAGTACAGAAACCTTTTGTGCAGGCATGCAGATCCGGAGTCGGACAGTGTCTATCTCTAACCTAAGGTGTGAAAGGGATTGAGTGGGCCCTGTTTTTTCCTCTGCTAATGGAATCCCTGGTCTTGGTACATGTATATGTACCTCCATGAATGTGACAAGCAGACACGCACATGTCTCATAAGCAACAACAAATCATCCATATAATGTGTATGGGATTTTGCCACCTGAGCCCGAAACTCCAAAATGTACTAACTCAAACAAAAACCCCAAAATAGAACATCCTATGAGCAAGCACTTACTGAAGTAAAAGTTACCCTCAAACTTGAGACCTAGTAATTCATAATTTACTGGACTAACTCACAAAAGGCGAAAGGCCGACTTAAATCTTACTTTGCTAACTAAGCACCAGGTCCCATCTTCATTACTAACTTAACTGCCATACTGAACGGCACATACTGCACAATGCATTTGTCTTTGTCACTGAAATCCTTCTGGATATTAGAATGATTCTGGGTCAGCCACTGCTGTAAAACATCGGCATTAACTGGTAATGGTGGGTCAAAAATTAAAAACACCAGACAAGCCTGCCAACCCGGCAGCAGCAGAAGTTGAGGCTGACTGAGAATGAATGCTGGGCCATGCAATGGCAGGGGAATGCCCAGTGGGCTTACCCCTAGTGTTGGTACCCAGTCCTCTGCACTTGGCCCAACCAATTTACAGCTATGCACACTATGGCAAAGAGGTAACCTTCAGGCCTTTTAAACCTAAAGTAAACCTCTTAACCCCGGATGCAAGCCTGTGCCCTGACCAATGGCATGTTTGATATATTCTACACTACCTGCGGACGGTAACCCCTGAGACCCCATGGAGGCTGCAGCTACCATTCATTCCTTTGTATCTGTTCATCCAACAGCGCATTTAGCACCAATTACAGGACAAAGTTACAATTAAGAAGACAATGAAGAACTGTTCAGTTTTAGAGGTGGGAGGATGATGATGGAGTCTGCAAAGGGCTGAAAACCCAATCAACATGCTGACCTATTTGGGATTCAAACCTAGGTTGCAGAGGTGGAAGGCGAGGAAAAAGGAAACTAACTTACCAGGGTGTACATTTGAACAATCCGTATTTCACTGTCCGAAGGACAACCGGAAGTTATGGCCATCAATTCAGTGGCCTGATATCTAGGAGTATCTCTTGGAAACAACCAGCGTTTATACAAAAGAGGCCATATGGGCCTACAAGTCACTTGAAGCTTATAATCATTTCATTTGTGGTAATGTACTACCATTGTAAGTTATGAAAACAGAGAGTGGTGTGTGCTTTGTGCGGGGAAAAGTTCTTCTGAGTCAAAGACAAGGCGACTGTGCTACTCTGTATTATGCTTGGATTTGTGGCAAAGTAGGACAAAATATTTCTTCAGCAGTAAAAGCAAATCGCAGTTGTATATCTGGGTAGGTAATTTCATTTTCTTGAAGTAGCATTCATGTATTTGTCTCGTGACTTGGTACAAATTAATGCTGACTATGTGCACCAAGTGGTTGTTGATGTTGTCAATGTCACATGAACAAATTTTGTTTTTGGTGTTTATCTTTTTGTCTTGTAGGTAATGTGCCGTCTGGACTATTTTATTCACAAGCATGTTGACAGTTGTTGCGACCTTGTGAGACTACTCATGCTTCTTGGCCTACATGGGCAATCACATGACCCAGACATGCCAGAGCTAGATTCAACATTGAAATTGTTTATTGATTGTCAGGTTGGGATGTGCATGTAGTCATGTGGCAGCCCTCCTTTTCAAACTGGGGGCCAGTGTAAGATGTGGGATAAAGGAAGTTGCATCCATGAGTGAAGAAAAGTAAGTGGAATCTGGTCTCCAAATCAAAGGGGTGAATGGTCTTCAGATCAGATTCCAATCGAATGGATGGAAATGTTATTTTTATGGCAAAACAATATTGCTAAGCTGACAAGGAAACATGCCCAGAATATGCCCTTTGCCATGATCAGCAACTTTAACTCAGGTGTTTGTCATTCTGTCTCAGTTTTCTTCCTTTGTAACTTTTATTTGTAACACCCACTGCATTTTCACCGAGAATTTTCAAAAGAATAAAAAAGCTTCCTTTACTAGAACTTAAACCCTAAAACCCCTGCGCACTGTGCAGATGTCTAATATACGGGTGCACTGCAGATGTGTACATGTGAGTAGGACTTATATAGTATTATAAATATTTCCCAGGAAGGGCAACCAAAAACAAGGACATCTCCCAAATTTAAATTATCTGAAGAAACAAGCTGTGTTTTTGTTTTTAGCACCAAAATTTAGCTTTGAAAATAATTCATCAGAAAATGGTCACTTACTTTTGGAAGGTCAATGCTTATTGATATTTATTTGGCCACTAATGTAAACCTGTTTTGCTTGTAATTGAAGATTCAGCTTGCAAGTTTGGCAGAAGTTGGCTTCACACATCATCAGTGAGGAAAGAAGGGGATGAAGAAAAACCTGTTGTATGTTCCAGCCAAGAAGGTTGAGATGACTCCCACAATGAAGTAATCTTAGAGTGGCACCATGGATGGCAAGTTCCCTAATAAGGAAACCTTTATCGGTCAAACTATCATCTCCATACTCAACAGAATTTTAAAAACCAGAGCGAACTTTTATATCTTTGTCAGAAATTCTTCCACCACATCCTTTTGAAATGAAACTGATGGCTCCAGCTGGTATTATAGAAACAAGGTACTATTATGTTTATAAGTAGACCATGGTTTGTTGTATGCTGTCCTCTGCTACCACTTCTACTGGTCTACCAAGAGAGGAAGGAACACACATGATGCCCCTCCTTGACAGTTGCAGATTGACAGCTCGAAAGTATTTTTCTTTGGCATGCCCACTATCCTTTCTGGTTTTCTTCATCCCCTTTCTTTCCAAAGATGGATGGAATGTAGTCCGAGTCATCTTTCCACTTAAATTAAAAATTAACATGCCAAAAAAGAAACCATGTTTGAATCAATTTTATAAATATAAATATTCTATATTTAAAGCATTTTTCCTAAATTACAGTAAATGGCATCTTCCTTTTTAGGCCCTCAATTTTACCCCTCTTTTGAAATCAAAATGACCAATAAGCCTATGGAACTTTGTATAAACCTGTTCACAGAAGTCGCAGCACATTATGGACATTTTGTTGTGTATGTTGAGGCACAGAGCTAGGAACACAGCCCTTAATTATTGTTGAAGTTTTGGAGGTAGCCTGATTTCATATGTATTTTAGGCCAAAATTTGTCCATTCTGTAGTGGTGCCTAATTTCTGGGCAGCTACTATTTATTTGAAATTTAACCTTAACAATACACAATAGGCCTACCTTGCTCAGATTTTGACGTCTTACTAGCTTAACACCCCCTCAAAAAAAAAAAAGGGCAAGATTTTAGAATCATATGACTTTGGAACTATAAACATGAAAAACGTTTTTGGCCTAACCCGAAATGAAGTGTGCACTGCAAATTCTGATACTGCTGGGCTTGGGTTCCAATTGCTTCTTCCAATTTTTTGAAACCACAATTCTTGTCACAACACATCTACTGGATAAAATCTGACTTATGGATGCGGTGTCACTTTGCAGAACATCCCTCAAGTTGCAGGAGGTAGAGGGAGACTTCCAGCATGCAGTTTTGCAGATGTCTGAAATGGAAACAGCTCAAGAGGAAGACCAAGATACAAATACTGCTATTTTATCATGAACCCCGAGGCAGTGTTGACTATGCTCATCAGAACTTAATGGCCAGCCTGGATTAGCAAATCTAATGGCGAAGCAGGCAAAAATGACTGACGCCGCTGGACGGTATGATCTCATGATAATGAGGAGTGTCAGGTTTATCGTCCCTTTCATGCTACTGTTTTAGTCAGGTACCTTCTTAGGACTTGAAGAAGGCACCAAAGTTTATCAGCATTGTCTCCAGTATGTAAAGAGATGGAGATTCCCAAGATTTCAGAAGGATCAGGTGAGGAAGCGTGATCCTTCATCAGGGAACCAATCGTAGGAATGAGGAGAACACCACACGGCTCCCAATGTAGAGGGCCTTTGACAATGGGGAAAGCCTGTTGTTTGCTGTCTCCTCTGGAGGTAACCATTGTCAGGAGAAAGGTCAACCTGATGCTGATGTGCATAAGGCAGGCATCATTTTGGTTTCAAGGGAAGGACCGGAAAGCATCTAAAGAACCTAGCTTAGGTCTTATGGCCAGGTCAATTTCCCGACAAAGGGACACTGGATGAACGTATCATGCAAAGGTGATGGAATGTCATGCTGTTAAAGGCGGTTGAACTGACTTGGAAACCAACATGTATGGCAGCTAGGGCTGACCTGCAGATTAGAGTTGCAGATACTTGTAGCTCTGAATAAAAGAAGTGCATAAGAAAGTCTGTGACAACACTCATAGGAGCATTAGCTGGAGCCAAACTCCGATTGTTGAAGCACATGACAAAATGCTAAAAACTGCTGTCACAAATTCATAAGGTGGGCAGATGATATCCCATGCGACTATGCCTGTAGCATTTCTAGACAGTCCCGGTGAACAGAAAGACTGTTTGAAGCTCAGCATTTACTCAGAGAAGCAAAGAGATCAATGTAAGGAAGCTCTTTCATCCCAAGGAGAGTGCATCTGCCACTAGGTTATCCGACCCTGCCATGTGGATCGTTTGCAGGTCAACTGCGTGACTCCCTGTCTTTTCCGTTGATGTGGCTTTGGTTGGCAGTGTGAAAGAAGAATCAAGAAAGCCACAAGACTTAATCAAGAATGGAGATGACATTATTCAGAGCCCCTAGCATGACTGTAGTGAGGTCTGGACGGAAAGGAGATTTATCCACATTGCAGGAATTTACCTCAATAAATAAGGAAAGAAATGAAATAGGTCAGAGACCAAGTTAAAGACTTCATGTAACCTCGATAAAGTTGGTGTCAGTCTTTATCGAGTAAGGCTTACAGAAGTAAGTGGTCTTTAGTGGCAATGTATAAAACCAGAATATGCGAGGAGGGTGTTGAAGACATTTATGTCAAATTGAAGGTAAGCCGTGTCCTGTATCCAGTGTGATCCCCGCCGCCCTAACTTCGACAGAAGACTTTGACCATTTTCACGTATGCATGAAAAATAAATGGCCGGAGTAGAGGAGTCAGGCCGCATGACATTTGTGACATGAATAACTCAAGGAGCGTCCACAGGAGCTCACTCTGAGAAGAAAACTCATTGTAGTACAGTAAAATCTCGATAAGTCAAAGCCTGTTAAGTCGAAACTCCCTTGACGTCTTTCTGTATTCCCGACAAAAGAATAGGCCTTTATGTACAATAAACTATCTGTAACAAAATGGGCTTTCAGAGCTACGGCTAGGTCTTTTGTCTGCCCGTCTCCATGCATTTCCAACGGAGTGAATACCAAGACCTAGCTCTAGACAAGAGATTTGGATGCGGCCTAAATCAGGCACGAATGATGCACCCTCAAGTGCTTTGTACATGTATCAAATGACCCAGCACGGAAACCCCGACTGACCGGCCAGCGTGCTGCGTTATGCAATAACAGCCCAATCAAGCAAAGCAAATGAATGAATTTTCAAGACGTAGACACAGGTACTGGTACATAACTTCATTGGTTTATTGTTTATTAATGTACCACATGAAAACATGTTTAATGATGATGTTTGAGGAAATCTTGCACAGTGAGGATAGCCTAAAATCCACTTCATGTTTGACTCAGCTTGCAGGCCAACTGCGGTAAGCCAGTAAGGTTGCATGTGCACTGAAGCATGTAGCTTTCCATAACTCGAACGTCGGATAACGTGAACTCTTCGTCCATTCCCCTGAGCTTTGACTTATTGAGATTTTACTGTATACATTAAACCTGACTGTAGGAAATTGCTAATAATTTCTGCTTACAGAAAATCTCCACAGACAACAAACACTTTGATGTCCGAAATTGTGCTAAGAATTAACAACTGAAAGCATGTATTTCAGAAACAGACAGGGTCTGACAGAATATCCCTCTTCATTTCAATCACTGAAAGGGAGGAGTGTTAGGGGAAGAGAAGGCCTGGGACACCATCATACTGAAATGGTTGGCTCACAGCAGGCCTACTTCTGATGGACCTCACGGCAGTCACAGTGAACAGATTTTGTACACACTTTGAAGTCCGCACTTGGACAAGCGTGCGGTATAGCGAGGCCACACGACAGAGTCTGTGGTCACATGAAGTCATGTAAATGGGGGCCACAGAATGGTTGTTCTGCAAATCACAGCGTTGTACTGGTGAGCCGTAGTAGAAATAGATTCACAAAACTTTTTCCAGAGGGCCCCTTTGGGGAAACTCCAGATGAGGTGCTAAGGGGCATGTGAAAACCCAAACGGCTTGAAGATTGTTCGGTTCAGATGCCCAGGGATGCAGACTGGAGAGACACAGTGGTAGGTCTATAACATGATGGTGAATTCACCGGGGTTGAGCTAAAAAAGATAGGAAGACTGCCTGGGAAATGCTATTTGCTCATTCTTGTCTGGGTGCCCGGTGACGGTGACGAATGCAGGTAGGTTTAGGCCCATAATAGTCATTAGAAGTCACCAGGTAAGGCGTGGACTCACTTCCAGGTGGCCTCATTATGCCTACCAATGGCACCAAGAGTCATCCCAGAAGGCTGTGATAGAGACTTAGGATTGGGTCCACATACAGATGGCGTATTCACCAAGGCAGCGATCCGGGAAGTTGGTCCGGAAAGTGCTATTGTCTCGATTACGTGTGGATGCCCACACCATAGATATGTAGGAAGCTAGGTGGCATCTGCATGTAACCGCCACTTGGATAAGTGGGGCTGTGGCTCATGTTCATCTGAGAAGGGAGGCCGATGGATTATGGCAATACATGTATAATCAAAGACAGATAAGATGAGAAGTTATGATGCAATGTCATGTTTATGACTGGGAAATTTTGTTTGTTTTTGTAAAGTTCCACGGACCTTGTTATAACAGTGTTCTACCATTGTTGCCTCAGAGACAATCTTCCGGAAGGAGCTAGATAAAGGGAAGGCAACAAGGAGGCGCACAGTGTACATTGCCTTGCATCATATATAATGGGTCTGCTCTGGATTACAAGAAGGGAGCGGTCTGGGAGCCCTGTAATAAGAGTATCTGAAGACGTGGGGCGGTGGGTTAACTGGTACGGGTGTGGTCGGTGTCTTCCTCTGGAAGGGAACCTGACGGAGGACCGAGAATCTGGAATATGTCATAGGGGTGAGGACGCCATTGAAATCGATGTCATCTTCTAACAAAAACACAGTCACCTGCTTGGACTGAAGTAAGGCCGTGCTAATAAGAGCAAAGGGTGCCCCGTAGATTGGTGGGTGGTTAGGCTGGAGATGACTCGGATGCGTGCCAAGTTCTGGCTAGAGACAAGAATATCTCCACACATGAATGATCAAGCGGGAGTTTGGGAAAAATTTACTTGGAAGATTCCAGTCATGCTGTGTCATTTAAACATGCCATGACTGATGTCCTCCTCTGGTGAAATGGCTGATGGCAGGCCGAACACTTGAATCATGTCTTGCTGAAAAAGATGGAGGTGGTACACAGACGAAGTGAGGGCACTGATAGACTCAATTTTGACCGCCTCGGAAGACAATACTGGTTGCCTGGTTGGGGACAGGGCAATGCCTTGTTCCAAGCCATGTTCGGGAAAATGCCCGGTGGGTGCAATTTTGGTGTCGAACCCTGCCCAGTGTCATCATGGCTCCCAGCTGAAGGGGCTAGTCTGCCAGGAATGGGTCCAAGGCGGTGGAGGCCGATGTCAGTCTAGGTGGCGAGCGATGGTGGTCAGAACTTTATTAATGGACTGGAAAGCTGACTTCCACGCTGCAGAGGTATGTTCGTGGTGGTCAAGGCGGTGCTTTGTTGAGGGTTTCAAGGAATTTGATGAAGAAGGGGAGGGTTTGCACTTCCCAGTGGCAGGGGACCCAGCGGCAGAGGTACCAGACCGGGCCGTGGGAGGCGGAACGCCCAGGGCACATTCCCGGTTGAGGTCAGCAGGAACTGCATAATTCCAGGCAGAGGAATTGGGAGAAATGAGGTCCGATGACCTGATGATGCCCAATTCAAAGCCAGAGCCGCTGATGGGCTAAGGCGGCTTGAAGTCCCGGTGGTGTTAAAACCCAGTAGGCTCCCTGGGACCCAAAGAGGAATTTGCAGCTGCGGGGGTGTCGTGGCTCAGTGGTGCACCATGCTGGGGTCCCCTGGCACTTGCGGGGAGCCCAGTCCGGTGACTTTGGTATCTGGGTGAGAGGGAGTATGCGCAAAGGTCTGCAGGAGAAATGGTCTTGGCCATTGTCGACCGGCGGGTGGTAGTCTTTGGCACACTGGGGGAATGCTGGCTGGAACACAGCATGGATTCCTCTGGGCCATGTCGGGCAAAGGGTGTGGTGTACTTCACAATGATGGTAGGACAGGCCTAGGAGACATCTGGGGTACTCGCTCTGGAGTCCCGGCTAGCTTGCCAGCCCAGCAATTGACTAAGGAGACAGAGTCCCTGATCGGGTTTTCCACAGTCGACCACAGAGCTTCCCTATCAGCTCTGTGGGGCCGAACAAACTAGGAGCCTGGCCAGATCCTGGCTGGAACCCCTGGATGAGGGCATGGCCTTTTCCTTCAATGACAGATTCTGACGAGCTGGAACGAACCTCGTTTTACTGATGGTAAACAACGTGCAGGGCGCATAATAAAAAAGAAGAAGAAAAGAACACAAAATATACACCACAGAAACACTTTTACCATGCGTAGTGTGAATATTAAGGTAAAACTTTATTAGAGAAGGATGGATGATCAAATCGACACTTCCAACTTGTTTGTAGATCAGGCATGACTTCTGGGAGTGGGTGGGGTGTGGTTGACACTGATTCAGGCAGGGCTGCGAGGCAGAGGGGTGTGCAGACAGAGGGCATGAGGCTGCAGCTCACATGGCACTGGCATTATCTGACGCATGTACTTCTTTGATGAGTAAGACCTGGGCCTGACACAATTCTGTTTTTTCTTAACGCTCCTCTGCTAAATTTTGCAAACCGGCATGAATCAGTCACAGCAATGTCAGAACAATGAAGTTCTCTAAGGTGGGGGGAAAAGTTCCTGAATTTCTGACACTGGTTTGCCATGATGGGAAATTCCACTGTCTGAGTGGAGTAAATTGTCCTCGACAAAGGCCCCAAGGCATAGGTACAGGTCTTTGGGCTGTTCAACTGGGCGGAGATGGATGTCAGAGAAGTCAATGAAGTGGGCACCAATTGACTGGAAAACATAATGTCAGTGTATGGTTTGCCAAATGGACTAAACAGCAGTAGAATTTTTGATTATTGTGTCGCGGGATATCACTGGCAATAGTTTGCTGTTTGCCCTAGCATCAGCTCAAAGTTTGATGGGTCTAGTGAGAGGGTGTATTGTAAGGGGAGAATTCCTTTTCTAATCGGCTGTAACTCGAGGTTGACCCCTCAGTACCTCAGGATTTTTTGTGGTACTGCCAAGAGGTACTCTACTATGAGCTCATTATCTTTGAGTGAATGTACACCAAGCTTTGTGGTCGTGAGAACGTGGACGCTTCATCTGGCTACAAACGAACACACTAGAAATGCTAGATTGTGCCTGAATCTCTTGTTAATTCGCAGTGTCCACGGTGACTTCAAATGCCACTGAACTGAAAGGAACTTAAGGAGGAGGAACACTCGAAACACGTACTGGTCTACAGTGTAACCTGTGGGACCTGGACAATTAATGTACATACTGCTTTTGAATGATGGATAATTATTGAGAGTCTTTTTATACTGTTACTTCCTTTTCTTTCCTTGCTCATATTTTCGAATAACTACATGTAGGCATGTATGTACTTGCCGTTTGGTACAATGAATGCAGATTGACTTGGTCCAGAGACCAAAGTAAGCAGAGCCAATGAGTACCACGATTTTCGGAATATAAGCCGCAGCTAATACTTTGATTTTCACAATGAAAAATGTCCCTGCCACTCATACACTGGTTGGCTCATATGACAACATTTGAAACATGAAATGTAAATATCCTCCCGTGCCCTGCCTCCACGCATAACACAGCATAGCCCAAGCTGCGTCGGCCAGCCATGCGATTTGTCTTTCATTGGTTGCCGTGTACATTCGCTCTTCTGACTTGTTTGATATAAAGGAAACCAGTCCAGAGGGACTAAATAGACTTGTGAATATAACATAAATACCGTTCACACCTCACAAATCGTGTGGTGCGTCTGCTTGTTTGTCTTTTGAGGTTGTGCAATCCATGCTGTTTATTACCTTCACTAGTCATTTGGTTACTGTTAAATACAAAACGAACTGCTGCATGGCTCACCCAGAAAGAACACTCACCCAGGCCGCAAAATTGGCAATCTTGAGGGCATGAGAAAGTTTAGGTTCAATTTTAATACTCGTTGGTGGGCTGCTAGTAATAACAATGGAAGATGTCGTACCTAAAAGTGGCGCAAACCCTACCATTGGGCACTTTGCTTTTTCGCTGCTAATTTTAGTGGATTTTTGAGATTTTTCCTGCCAATTTCACAAATGGGGAACTTAATGAAAGTCCAAATATTCTGATTCATAACTCAATGTCATATACATGTACCTGCTACAAAGTTCAGGGGACATTTTATTTTGGCCCCAGTTTCCGATTTTTTTTTCTGAAGTGCAAAGTGAACTCTTCAAATGCGTCACATGAAGGTGCCACATAATACTCTGGCTCTACATACACTGGCACTTCAGCAGTGCAGAGCGTGCGATGACTTCGACGTGTCAACACCGCAGTGCGGCTTATACCCTGCAGCTGATATGCCGACTTTAAATTTTAATGTGCACATTTTTGCTTGGCGTGGCAATACTCTGTGTGGCCTACATTCCGAAAACTACAGAAAACACATAAGAACCTTTTTATTCAACTAGTATCTTTTTATTCTATATCTATCCATGCCACACAGTGACAATGAATCGTCTTTCCAATGCTTCTTCTCAACTCGTCATTTCTGTTAATCCAGGAGAATGAAGGAAATAAACATTAAAAACAAGGACACCAGAAACTGAAGAGAAATGAGTGATATTTGTTGGGAGACACTACAAAAATGTATGTGTATTACATTTTTAAGGCAATTTTGCGTCAAGCACTTTCCAAATCTTTTTGGGCAATGCCAGCATCTTCTCACAAATCCTTTAATCCCATGTCAGTAGGTTTCACCATCTTCATTCAAAGCCCCAAACCTTTGTTCGCATGCGTCAGACCAGGGTAGCACACAATACATATACTATAGGTCACTGGGTCTGATACTCTCCACCAAAAAGTCAATCTCAGTTGTTCTTTTACTGATATCAATCGTTCAAACAATTCAATGAATCAACAAAAGGAGGAGATATCCAATGTAATGAAAATATCCACAGATATAAGAATTCCAAAACCTACGAGGCTGAGTCCCCAAAGATAGTGTTTATCAACACTGACAAGTGATACCACTAATCCTTTAATCCTGTAAATTACACCACAAAAGTAGCTTTTTGTTTGAGATGCTTTTCCCCTTCCAACTCGGCTCTTTTGTTGCAAACAACCATGGAAAATCTGAGCTGGAGTTGACCTGAATATTCATGGTGTATTGCATTTATGTATGGTGTCAAACCCCGGGTTACCCCGAAGTTCAACCCTGAGTTACCGCTGGTCACAAAAGGAATTCTTCCCTAAGTTTGTTGACAATTCTGAAAGGTATTTACAGTCTCCACTTTACTCAAGCACCCCTGCTTTGATGCACGGTGTATAGATGCAATGAGGCACTTTGAAATGATCACTGATGTCTCCATCAGTGATCATCAATTGTATTTTAACAACTGCACAGTCACTTGACCTGTGAATGGCGTACTATGTGCCACTGACAAAAAGTTTGGAGCACCTTTCCTGGTCTTTGATGGCAAACAGTCATTTCTGGATGCTGCAACCACGCCAGTGAGAGGACAGGGATTCCCTGGACACACAGCCACAATTGTGAAATCGCCTTGTTGGATAAATGACGAAGTTTAATGCACAAGGGCAACACATGAAGACTGATACAGAACATTTTCGAAATGAGTGGATTCAGCTTAGACTTTGCTGGTTCTAGCCATTTTGAAGCAGTGTTCTAAACCACATGTTCAAGCTCTGACTGGAACCAGCAAAAGTCAAATCTACTGGTTTTGAAAATGCAGCAAAACAAAGACTGAGGGTCAGATGTCACCAACTCCAGAGGGAGCAATTACTACTACTGACGATCAGTGTTGTAAACCAAGTCATTTTTTTCCAAGTCAAATTTTAGCAAGTTAAGTCAAGTCTTGAGTCAATTTTTCTAAATAATGTACATCAGAACTAAAGTTATACCCGTTTGTAATTTCTTTGTTTTGTTCAGTACTTTATTGGTGGTATCTTTCACTCTTCAAGCTGACCGCCCTTAAATGATAATGACATGGCTTGCCTGTCTTAGTGTTTGTTTGTTGGTTGAACATGCACAATATTCACAATTTTTGAACCCAAAAATCACCACTTTCGGAGAAGACATGGTGTTCAGTAGCAATGTGTTGGGCAAGGAACAAAATTGGTTCCTGCCGTCATCGTTATCTACGTTCGTGCGGGAACCAGTTATAATAATAATGTTTGGTGCGCGTGTGCGTGATCTCAGTGCAAGAAGAGAAATCATACTACTGGCATCTAACCAGTGAATTTTTTTTTTTCAAAATGTAATTTCCCCCCCAAAAAAATATTTAGGGTTTTTCTATTCAAATGTATTGTTGTCCATGCAATAGAATCTGACATAAGAGATTGTGAATTCACTGTTCCAGGTTGGCGCATGGATTGGTGATGGTACATGTTGTCGTTTTGCAGTCTTCACGCACCTAGTGGTAAACCACAAACAGTATACAGTTACATGGGCTCTATAGAAAGACCGTTCTTAACGATGTAATCAGACCACGCATAGGCCTATGCCCAGGGCCCACACAAACTTCATACAGCTTGCACACGCCATGCGTGACGTATGCATGATGTGCGTTGGTGCCAGTGGAGGAACGCAATGCGATGCCACACATGCTTCTTTTGTTAGTTTGTATTTTTATTTATTTTAAGAAAAGATTTAATATCAACAAGTCATTTTTTTTCAAGTCAAGTCAAGTCTCGAGTCTAAAAAATAACGACTTGAGTCCGACTTGAATTCGAGTCAGGGACTCGAGTAAAAAACACTGCTGATGACATACTTCCATTTAAAATATATCACTGAAATAAAGTAATGTTTGTCAAGTACGTCAGAAATATAAAAAGTTTAAAAATTGTAATTTTTGGAACAATTTTGTTCAAAAGTTTCACTTAATTTTTTCAATATTCCTCTAGCTATTTATGGTCTTGGTATATGGTGATGCACATCCTGCATGAGGTTGTGCACAGTGTGCTTTAAGACTATTTAAGACTTGCCATGTGACAGCCCCTTGACAAATAAGAATGGCTAAACTGGTTTGGGCACTTGTATGGACAAGAGCGTTTGGATTGTGCAAGTTTTCTCTTGACATGGTATCTGTTTTTGCAAGTTTGTTTTTGTGAGTTGGCATCAGAGTTGACACATTTCACAAAAGTTTTAATTCAAGCACTGCCACGCAAAACGATCTGGGTGCCTAAGTTCCTCTGTGTTTTGCCCGCTACGTCAATCTGTATATAGTCAAAGCATCCAACACTGTCATTTGATTCTAGCTAGTGCCAGTTTAACTAATATCATTCCGGCATTAATCAATTATCCCTTTCAACATCCATTTGACAGAAGTAGAAGTCAAAACACAATGCCCAGCTGCAAAATGGTTAATGATTCTCACTATTTTGTTATTTTGCATGATGTATACACTCTAACTATGCAAGCTCGCAAAACCATTTCATTCAGGAATGTAACTGGTTCACAATTTTAACTTGATGAAAGTGAATACGCCTCACAAACTGGAATTCACATGCAAGTCTAGTGTCTACTGCACAAGTATATAATAGGCACTGCTTACACAGTGCCCTGTGCTATGTGGAAATCAAATTGTTGGGCACATGAATTATAGCATGGAGATATGAAAGCACTGTATGTGTGGCTTTATGGCAAATTTGGCCTTCGAAAGTTTTGGTGCACTAAGTTCCCATGTATTAACCAGTTGGCATTAGACACTCTTACCCCAAAAAGCTGCTGGGGAATTTTTTTCCTGGAAATTCTTTAACCTGGCAACCTAGATTGACCAAATCAGGCATGACATATTACCATAAAAGGTCAAAAACAAAAACGAAAAAAAAATTCTTAAACGAGTGTACACATCCTCCATTGTGTGTTTACATTTTAAAAAGAGAGGTCTATTTAAAGATGGTAACACCTGAATAGTAAAGAAAGAAAGAAATCAATATCAAAACTACTGTTCCTGAACCAAGTACAGTTAAAACCTGCTGCAAACTGCTTTTTGCTTGACATCATCTTTTAATAATGATAGCACTTTTCCAAATTGAAAGTACTGGAATATAGGTAGTACTTTCATAATGGCTATGCAATTTGTTTACATTAGTACAATATCAGTAGAGGGCACTGTGTAAAAACAGCACTTGTGAAAAGGCTCTTATGGGAAAAACTTATGGGGGAAAGGAGCAGTTGTGACCAAGTACTATAGGTAAAAACATACTTATTGGGCAAAAGGCAATTTTTATAATATTGGGGTAAATATCTCCTTAACATCTTGCTGCCCCACTGAGAAATAAATATAAGTATCCCACAAACCTCTTCGGGCATATCCGTGTCAGTGATAGTGAACTCATACTTCTGCCGCTCCTTTTCTTGCTCCCATGACTCAAGTATCTGCAGGTATTTTGCCATTTCAGTCTCATTGGTAACCTACAGGAAGTAACATGTGTTTGAAGCAAGGTTACTGATTTGATTGCTCTTCTGTTGGAATTAAATCGTGCATGCATTCTGAGTGACACTGCCAAAGTATCAGACTCTTAACTTTTAAAATCTTCAGTCACATTTATGCCAATGCTGTGTATCCATGGGATGTCAGAATGCAATGTCCCATGTCGCTTCTTCCACAAACATTGAAATATACAGTGAGACATCAAAAAAAGAAACAAGTTTGCAAACTTTCACAGTTTGCATGCTCTGCCTACCTTACACTGCTGATATATGCAGTAATGAGAAGTATGTGAAGAGTTCTTTTTAAAAATGATATATTAAAATGTGAAGACTTTCCACAATTATGAAAGTAGACAAGTTAAAGCAGTATACCAGGTCCATGTGTGCCTAATAGACTTCAAATTCGCTTGTTTATTATGTCATATTTTGCATACCTTTCAAAAATGAATTGGGCAGCCAGAAGAAGGTGAGATCACAAGGTAACGAAATGGTGCTTATTGTGAGTTTTGAAACAAATTCCTCATACAGGGGGTAAGTTGAAGTTGAGGATAAAATCTCTCAACTTCAACAAAAAGAAAGTAAACCAAAGGCTTTTCCCAATAACCACCAAAAGAGGACATTGTTGGCAGCTTGTGTAATAGTTAAAATTTCTAAATCTATCTGTTAATGATTGATTTGTAATTTAAGAATTGTGCAAGATCTGGTTAAGTGTCAATTTCTCTCCATTTGATTAGAAAATAACTAAATGTGCTTTGAAACCCAAACAAAGTAACATTACCTCACACACGATATCCAGGTCATAGAATGATGGCTCTCCGATGGCAATAAATGTTACTTTACATGTACAGCATTGTGCAGGCTGCAATTCTCCAGTGACAGGTTGAATGTCTATGATCTGACGATGTGTCTCTGAAGTCACATACCACTCAAACGACAAACTAAGGGATAACAAGTCACAATATCTTCATCAACTAAGACAAATCAATTCTGGAACATCCTGTCAAGGTCATTCCATCCTTGAACCTTACCCATTTTATCCATGTAGGTACATACAGTTGTGATCAAATTTACACACACTTGGTCTGGACGTGTTTTCATGTAATTACAGTTTTTAGATTTTAAAACTGAAACAATTTCTTGACAACCTTTCTTTTTCTGCTGCTGATCAGCCAGCACATCTACTTTATTAACATGAACCTATAAGTAATAACACAAATAGGTATTCTGTGAATTTCCGTTTGATCAAAACAGAAAAGGAATGGCTGCCATGAATATATTAACTCTCTAATGCTGGTATGAAATCATTCAGTTCTCATCTATATTTATTCCTTCATAATTTTATTATGTGAAATTAATCGATAAAATATTTGATACACTTTATGATGGCCATACCTTTTGGTTATATAAGTACATGTATATGGATTTCATTTTATGCTTTTATACATGTACCCTATTTGTCACTCATCTAATTATATAGTGATATTCATAAGACGTTCAGCATAATCTTAACCCCTTTAACTTGCGGTTTTGTGTGAGGATTAGTGCATACTACATATACATTCTATTCATCATTTACACCCTGCAGAACGCCGTGTTAGCGTTGTGCATTGTTGGCAATCTCCCTGGTACCCAGCAGACTAACTCTGTTCGACCATCACAACATCCCTTTGACTGGGGACCAACTAAAGATAGCTGTAACCACACCCAGGACATTTGCCAAACCGACAAGTAAACCACCAGTGAAATTTGTCGCGTTTGGAGATCCTTGAACTTTGACCAAGCCCTCGTAATAAATCATGCAGACTACTAAGTAAGGTGTGGGAAGTTTTGAAAACTTTGAACATTTGCAGAGTCAAGAAAAAACTGTTGTTTTCATTTTTTTTTTTTGCTATGTCTTGTTCGATTTTAAGTAGTTTATTACCATATAGTACGGTCTTCCTTTTTTAACTTCATTACCTTGTTCGTATGTTCAGGCCCTTTTTGACCTAGTTGTGCTGGCAGGGTTCGTTGTGTAAATGTTTATTTCATCTATAAATGTATTATAATATAATTTGAATTTGATTTTAAATTTTTTTTATGATCATGTACATGAAATGCAATTCTGCCTTTAGCTGCAATGTTTCTGTCTTTACCAATAATAATAATGATGCTGCTGCAGTTTCAATGTGGGCCTGCTGCTGGACAGAGCTTTGCATACTGGGCATACATACGCACAGTAGTGTGGGTCGAGTCTACTAGAGAATACCTACCCAAACAGTCGGTACATAAGCAAATTTACAATGCACGTACAGCTATTTGCTGAAAAGACTTGATCATCCATGGTGCCTCTTGACCTAACACTACGCACTGCGGACACGCTGACATGTTCGTTCTTCTTTTCAAAAGCGACTAGGAATGTCGTAGCCACGTGAGGAGGACAGGTGGGAGAGGACTGTTTGGGTAGGTAGGGGAGGAGGGGAGCAATTGGAACAGAGCATTGCCTCGGCACGACTTGTTCATTGCAATTGCCACGGCCCTCTTTTGTAGCCTCGTCACATAGATTTCATCCACTGACGGCAGCAGCTGACCAACAATCCTGGACGCCATCTTCACAACCCGCTGTAAGAGTGGTTCCACCATACCAGACCGTGACGGAGTGCGTAAGAACGCTCTCCACCACCGACCGATAAAAATTAACCAGCACACGCTGTCCAAAGCCAAAGCTCTTCATCCGATGTAGGAAGAAGAGCCACTGCTGGGCCTTTTTCATGCAGTGGTTAACTTGTGCTGACCATGTCAGGTCGCTCGCGAGGTGAATGCCCAGGAACTTAAAAATATTGACTCTTTCGACTTCTAAAGAGTCAACACAGGAAAAATCAAAGTTTTGTTCCGATGAAAATAAACTATCATCTCCTGGGTTTTAACAACATTCAACTCGTGGTTGTTCTCTGAGCACCATCCCACGAACTCCTCAACCTGACAGCGATATTCACTTTCGTCACTGCATTGAATCAGGCCCACTATAATCGTGTCATCAGCAAACTTAGTTACTATATCATTACCAATTGAAACGCAATCATACGTCATCAGTGAATATAACAATGGACTCAAGACACAACCCTGTGGGGCTCCAGTATTCAGTAATCTCGTTACAGAAAAATGATTACCAATTCTTACTCGCTGAGGCCTAGCTGTCAAAAAGTCAAATATCTAGTGGCACAGGGCATGAACCAAAATATTCAAATTTACTAATTTACTGAACAACTTATGAGGTAGAATGTTGTTAAAAGCAGAACTAAAATCAATAAATAATAATCGAACATAGGACGGTTTACTAATATCAAGATGACGAAAAACATGGTGAAGTGTAAGTGACACGGCATTATCACATAACCTATTACACTGGTAAGCAAACTGTTGTGGGTCCATAGAATAGGGCAAAACAGATTTCATAAACTTGAGAACTAAACGTTCAAAACATTTGCCGACTTGTAACTTGTTCGGCAATTTAGTCCACCTGACGCTTGAAATGAGAAAAATGCAGAGGGGGAGTTTTAAGGGGGTGTGTCAGATTTGCATTTGTAGTAATATTTAGAAATTAGCGAATTTGGGTTTTTGGGTGATTTTTTTACTGTTTGTACCAATCCATTGATTTATTTCACATTTTGATTTAACTGCTTTGAAAAAAATCCAAAAAATGATGATCGTTTTTGGTGTTCAAGGAGCAGCTCAAGTAAATTTTCTAGCAAAAATCCACGGACCATCGGACCACAGGATGTTGTAACAGAATCACCTGTAAGGCAGTGGAGATCAGGATTTGCAGTTCTCCGACAGAAATTTGAACCCCATTTATTCAGTTCGAGGATCGAACTCGACAAATTTATTTTGAAGTTAAACTCTCTTCTTTTGAAAATATAATGATGTGACGTGGATTCGAAATATGAACAACACTTGATCATGCAGCTGCACAGCGACCAAATTGTGAGTCACGGCACCTCAACAAGCTTGCACGTTGTACAGTCATTGTGCAGTTTCTTTACTGCACATAAAAAGGCACTCTGCCTCGTTGCATAGTCACTGTCCAAACGTTGTCGTTGCACGTAAAAAAAAAACCAATCCAATAAAAAAATGAGGCAAATACTCGTGTATTATTGACATAGAGATCATCTGCATAAACAGGAGAATAAATATCTGGAAATGGCAAGTTAAACACGGCCATCGCAGCGGACCTCGAAAACAAGTGGATGTGTTTAGTGGTTTGGGTTATAACATTATCTCTGAAGGGGTGATTATAAGACAGTATACTGTTTTGCCAGTGCTAGCACTTTTCCAGTCTGAAATAATCTCTTAAAATGAACTGAAATTCTTGAGGTCACCAATTACAACTCTAGATGAATTTTGACAGTTTACAACGTGTTTGAGTTGTGCCGCCAAAAGCGAGTTCACGGATGTTTTTAATGTTACTTGCTCATATATTGCATGGAGGAATAAAAACATATCGGTAGCTCTTCCAATGAACAAGCACAATTCACCTTTTTTAAATCAGTCAAGTGCGGACCTGCTCAAATGGTTGTGAGATTTCAACGAATTGCATTTTCCAAAAATCGTCCGGATGAACGGTTTTTGAAAAATGGGCAAAACTCTGCAAAAATTTGTTTTTTTAAAAAAACGACAACACTTCAGGCAAAAAAATTTACAGATCTTTTGACTTTATTATGTATTTACTTTCCACGTGTACTCATTTTGCAAAGTTGTCGCTTACTAACAGTGGCATAGCGAAGGCAGTGTACTAATCTATTAGGCAAAAAAGAACCGATTACGACTAAAGTTAGCAGAATAATCCTTAAAATACTCCAGGCGACTAGGCTATACTTTATCTATTTTTTGCTTACAATAAAACACTAAACAGTTTCTCTAAAACTATGTGTACGAAACAATTTTCCACCCATGCAGATCCAGACGGGCCGTACCCGCGCACACCCTCAGGCACCAGTCCAATGGCGATTGTTTTGTGCAACTGGTACACTCTCCTTCTACAGCACAAGTGCACGTACATGTACAGTTGACTCCCGTTATTACGAGGGCCGGCGGACTTTCACAATTCTGTCTTTATAGCCGGAGCGTCGTTAAAATCGGAGCGCAATTTTTCACACTCATTTTGCACAAGTTTATAGCCATGTACACGTCTGTTGGAATAATGTACAGGTACACCGATACCGCACGCCGAACAAATGAAAAGACGATGTTATGTGTCTCTTATTGATGCTGAATTTTATCTTATGTTAATGAATAAAATGATATAAATAAAGTGAATTTAAAAGTCAAATATTTGACAACCTGGATCAGAAGAAGCCGAGAAGAATAGCCAGGTGAGAAGAAACATTCAAGTCCGTGCCGGTAAGTACCTCACACGTCCTTAGTGTATGCTTTGCTTTCATCATGAATTGGCTAAAACCAGTCAAAAGAGGGTGCAACTATTACCAGTATGTCCGGGGGCGTAATGTCATTAAATTAAAGATCGGCGAGATGAAACAACATTATATTGAAGTTCTTACAAAGGTGCATTGATAAGGCATTGACAGACAGGGAAAACGTATGATGCCCAAATCGGGACAAAAGATTTATCATTGACAGCTGCAGATAATACGGTTTGGGAAAAAAGTCACAGTAAATGGGTTGACCACAATACTTTTACTGGCATGGGGTCCCCACAAATCGTCGTTGTAGGTGGAGTCTCGCAATATTAGTGCACGTAATAACCAAATATTTCTCCATAGCAATGAACACAAATTGTTCGGGATTGGGAGAATATGCTCATTGCATCCGGGTTATCAATATGATCGAGCTTGTAATAACGGGAGTGGACTGTACCACGGAGAAATGCATATTGCACAGTAGGCTGCATTCGCGCGTCTACTTGGTATCCGTGTGTGGATGCACGCGCATTACTCTCGGGTCAGGAGAATACTCCTATCCTGTGTGTCGGCAGGGAGTATACTCTCGCTGACCCTCACCCCACCCACCTGCCGTTCGTGTGCTCAGGAGACTACTCAGTTAACACGAATAGCTTGCTCGAATGCAACATTGACGTAAACACACGTACCTTGAACCATGAACCTTGTGTATGTAAGGAAACTGAGTGGGACCATGCGCGGCAATCGCGACTACTTGGAACTCTCTGAGGTTTAAGTCAAACTGGTGTTCCCCTTACAGAACATTCTGCTACATACGGGAGCATCCATGAATCCCACTCTGACATGGCTGTGCTTCAGCCTGAACAACAGACCGGGTCGCCTAAAGATGACATCGACTTTGTGGGCGATTTTCCCCTTTCAGTTTCGATATCCTTTCATGACAGTGATGCTGATCCTTCTTGGGCCACATCCCCATTGTTTTCTAGATGACCCTTATAGAGGCAGTACCAGGCCACGGAGCCCGCCGGCCATTTGTGCGGTTGGGGTCTCTGAATTCTGTACACCCTGTCTTCCCGCTACCTTCTGAGAAGACTAATTCTACCCTCTTGGTCCCCCTGCCAGCTCTGGGAAGACCCCCTTGTAGAGACAGTGCCAGGCAATGCGGGTACAACACTGCCTGCATCCTGGGCATTGGTACCGCCATGAATCACAAATCTCCCCATTTAGGCTGCGTGTCTGACAAGAACATGCCGAGAAAAGAAGGACGAACATGGTGGTATGACGGCAGTGCATAGTGGGAGGTCAAGGGGCACCATGGATGATCAAGTCTTTTCATTAAATAGCTATATGCACATGCAAAATTTGCATATATAATGACTGTTTGGGTAGGTAGAGCGCCGTGGACTACACAATTACAAACCATAAGGAAGAAGGCCGAGTAGTATGGGGCACAATACATTGTTCCATGTTACAGGAGTGTGCATGTGATAGCAAATTCATCTTCAAATCAATTTGATGCACAGTAAAGGTGTTATAGAGGCCTACACGCATATGCACAAATGCACCACCTTTGAATTCACTGTAAATTTTGCAGATGTGCATTTGCTTTTAGTGTAAAAATAGTGCAATGCGTTGCATTAGCATAGCACATTTTGCGAGGTTTGATATGAGCCATCCAACACAGTTATATATCACACTGCTTGTTGCCATGGATTGACCAATCAGAAATAAGAATTCAAGTTTGCTTGAAGATAAAAGGTGATACAAATAAATAGATTATAGAAATACAGACATGTTTAAAAACCCTGAAGTACTTATTTTTGCTTCAGAATGATTGAAATGTCTCTAATGGTTGAAGTAAATAGAGACTTAATTTGGCTTTAGATAAAAGAGTTTAGTGTGCATGTTGCAGAAATTGGACCATACAGAACAAAGACTCATGTTTATGGAACTTGAGGTTCACGTAATTACTAGAAAAAGCAAAGACATGAAAAATGACTGAACCGAATACATGAAGGTTGGCGTTTGTCTGTAGCATTTATTATTATAAACTAAAACTTGTCTCAAATTACTCAAGGCAGCTACATGAACACTCCTACACCTGCAATCAAAAGCTAAGGTAGAAAAAAAATATTAGCTTATCAGTGTCAGTTTATGTGGGGCAAGTTGAATGATTCTGGTGAACATGTGGCAGAGCTAGAAAATAGATTTAGATTACCAGTTTCCTTGTATTTTTCTGTGTTTCCCTGTTTATTTACTTTGGCCCTTGCTTCAACCCATATAACTTGCCCTGTGCTCTGACCACATTTACTTTGGAGAGCAGACTAGCAGAGACATTGTTCTTGTATTTGTTCTTCTGGCTCCTCACTTGAGTGTACTTTTCTGCCTGAGTCAGGCTTCTGTCTGCTTCTAAAGAGTCAGTGGTGAGTTTCTCACCGTTCTTATTTCTGTATAGTTATTTTGTGTCTGTTTTATCATTTAGTTAAAACAGTTTTGGCAACCTTTTCCTGATGGTTGTTGATTTCCATTAACTTTCTCTGACAAGTCTTGAAGTCGTATTGCTGTTTGGAGCTTTGGAGCCTTATAAATTTGCTTTTGGATTTTGCACAATTTTGTCTGTATAATGCCTTAATCCCTAGTTAATTCTGCTCCAACTTCCTTTACTTCATGTACTAGATATCTTTTGCTGTTTTCTTTACCTTTTTTTTGCTTCAAAGTCTCCTCACTAGATGTATATTGACACATTGTGTTGATTTTTAGTCCTTTTAAAGTTTTAGTCTTTTGGTATTAAGTCTTTGCAGTCTTTTAGCCATTTTGGTTTTTCCATTTCTCGGGGGGTACTTAAAAATTCTTTGTGTCCTTTTTTAACCACTTCGCACCAGGGGACCTGCAATTGGGTACCTTAACCACTCCCTGCCAGGAATTCCGGATACGGACACTTATGCTTTATATGTGTGGCTGGCGTCTCCAAACTTGGACAAAGGGAACAGGGCCTTGTAACAAAAGACCGTACTCGGAACAAAAGACCAGGCTGTGGGCATTACTGACATTTTCCCACTCTCAAAAGTGGAGATAATCCAGCCTTGTTTTGAAACAGTATACCACAGTATGGGGCATTTAGAGTGAGCTGATTACCACCGGGGACAAAAGAACTCCACCTCTGCAGCGATGAGCCACACGGCACCACTGCATGCTAATCTGGCCCATATTGAAAAGAGGTCAGCAGCACACTGAGCCAGGTTCGTGAACAAAATAAAGTTATATAACACCACACAATCTGGGCTCTCTTTACAAAGTCGCAGGCCTGGCTGAACTACACAGGAGTCAACAGATGTTGCCTGTCAGATTAAAGTAACCACCAGACAGTCATTCATTTGGGGTGTACACGTCCAGTAAATTAAGTAATGAATTTCTAAAGAATTTTGAAAATGGAAAATCTTGAAAAACACCTGTATTTGTGCATGGCCATTTTAATTGAACCCGGCAGCAAGTGGTCAAAGTCAAATACTGGTGTCTGCGTCCCTATGAATTCAGTTTCCTGTGACCTTTCCCTCAAAGATCGTTGTTTTAGTTAGAATTTTTGTAGTTATTTTGCAAGCTTCCCTTAGGCGGCAACGTGAAATTGACTTAGTGTTATTCTGTGTCTTGCCCACGTTCTTCCCAATCAGTTGGGCATTGTCAAGGAGGGCGAGAACACGCGTCCTGCATGGGAGCGTGCACTCAAGCATGGCAGAGTTTAATGAGCTGAACCAGGGCTGGACCGATCATAGTAAGTGTCATCCAGACAAAGGGAGCTGTAAATAAACATGAGCTGAGGGGACGGCTCATGAATATGAACCACCTGCACACAGAAAGACGGGCAACTCAAAATCACAATTAAAAGATTTTAGCGACAAACTATTCCATCTATCTCGATGGTTTACGATGATAAATCTGTAGACCTGTGACTGTTTTCAATATTTAGCTATAGTACCACCACCCTGGTTGCCGTCTTCTGGGCAGTCACCCTTGTGTAGTTCCACTGTAATCATTGACTAGTGTACGTTGCAAACTCAAATAGGCTATTCAGAATTATTTTATTTTCGCTCTGGTTTATTTCAAATTAGTAGAAGCAGACAATTGAGTTGAAGCATGCTTTCACAAAATCATAATACATAAAAATAACTTGCTTACTGCACTTTCTGCCTAAAGATTTAAAAGCTGTAAAGCAAAAAAACACAAGGTTCAGAACAAGCCCCCAAATCATTTCCCCATTGTTCAGACAGGAACTAAGCAGCCACGGTTTTTAGTTCGTTCACCCCTTGGACTGACTCCACACACCGACTTCAGTGGACTATTCATATTTAAATTAACCTTCCTGCCACTGAGGCTGGCCGGCGCCCCCGCGGAATCTCGGGTGTATTAATTTATTGTTATTGCCAGGGGCTCTTTTGTTAACTTAGTCCTCAGGATCCTGAGTTTTAGACGTGGGGCGGAACAGTCAGTCAATTTCACGTTGCTGCCTTAGCGTGCCATTTTTTCACACTACAGACACACTCTAGTTTCATCGTATTTCCTGAGGAGTCTTTATTACTGAATACACTACACACATCACTACATACCTGTGACTTGGTGAACGATTGACCATCTCAATGACACGGTGGGACTGACAGAACAATGGTACATTCCCAAATGCAACTCGTTCCAGACTCAGGTACACTAGCTGGCCTGGCATGGGGATGGCCTGCATGGGTGGTACATCATTTAACTCCATTCCAGCTGTCATGGGCATAGATTTTCCCATGATTCTCTTATCATAACCAACTCCAGTAAAAGTGATCAGAGCTGTGTCACCACCGATGATATGGATAGGTACATCAACCTGGGGATGAGATATTTGTCAGATGATGCAGTAATTCTTTCCTGGGCAACAATCTCCCCCTCCCCCCACCTAGAGCGGGCCGAGTCTCCTAAAGAATACCTACCCAGAGTACCAATACATTTGCATATTTCCCTCGGCTATTATGCCAGCCGCAAAGTTCTCGATCAACTAGTAGTGCACCCTCATTTCCCACAATGCCTAGTTGATGGCCACCATGTTCTACTCTTTTTCGAAGTGCATAAGCATTAGGGCAAAGTGGGGAGGAAGGGTGGGAGAGTAGTAAATTGGGTAGGTATTGTTCAGTAGACTCGGCCAACTCTAGGTTGGGGAGAGTCTACATCCTTCAACCTATCCAGATTACCACTACACTTGCAGAATTGTACCACACCTGAGGTGGGTAGGCGACGTCGCACTACCATAAAGTATGTAAGTGATAATCCAAAGATATTGTGAGAATAAAAGGACTGTCAACTTAAAAACAGGAGTAAACCCTTGACTCACCTTAGGAGGTTGCTTGAGTATGGTGATAGTTGCTTGCAGGGGTATGGGATGGCCGGCATCAGAGTTACTGCAATGCTGTCCTAAAGAGGACCAGTCAATGAGAGTGGTTCCCCCTGCAACACATCACTGAGATAACGAGAGGTGAATGTTGATGGGGATTTCAAACGTGCTGATTTACAAATGTCGGTGACTTGAATCCACCTAAAATAAGCCCGGAAGGAGGACGCAGCTTGGACCTTGTGGTCACAATTATGATGTTTGTATCGCTCATCCGGGCTGGTAGGCCAAGCTCCGTTAGCAAACTTAATAATGTAGACAACCCACCTGGTAACCGTATCCCTGGAGGCCGGATGGTGAGGTTGTGTAGTGGTGATGAATAGTTGAGAGGCAGATCCCCTGATAACCTTCGTTCTTTCTATGTACCATTTCTGGGTGCAGACGGGGCACCTGAGGAAGCTGAGTGTGAACTGTGTGGGTGTGGCTGAGTGTGACTGGATTTCAGGAACAAAAATGTCCGAGGACTGAAAGAAAGTGTCTGATTTTTTGTGAGAATCCCTACTGCTGGAACAAATCATACCCAGAGTGGCTCCATCTAATGTGGCCATCATATATGAAGAAAGCTTTGATTTCACAGTCCCTCAGTTATACTTAAAGTGATACTTAATATTAAGCTTGATATTTGAGTGAAAGAGAGACCCATCATGTGGGTTTAAACGCAGGGCCAGCCAAGACTCGCAGAACATCCCCTACGTTCCAGGACAGGATGAGATTCTTAGACGGAGGGCATTCTATGAACATTAACACCCTGAGAAGGTGATGGATCGTTGAGTTGTTGGGGATGGTCGAAGTCGCTTTGGCCCTAACAGGGCGATGAGGAGGATGCAGCAGTTGTCCTATTCTATCTTGGAGAGTACCCTTGGAATGCACAACAACGGAGGGAACGTGTATGCTAGAAGCCCTTCCCAGGAGATGTATAAGGTGTTGGTCGCTCATACTTGGGGATTGAGTGCAGAAGGTCAGGAGTTGGGCATTCAGGTGGGACACAAAGAGATCCACGTGAGGCCTATCAATCATGAAGAATAGTGTCCGACTACCTCCAGTTAAAGTGTCCACTCAATAGGATGCACCATGCTTTGAGAAAGAGCATCCACTAGGTTGTTCTCTGCTCCAGGAATGTGTTCAGTGCAGAGACCTACGGAGCGTTCTATGGTCCAGTGAAGAAGGTGCCAGGGTAGGAGGCACAGGCAAGGGGAGCATGTGCCTCTCTGATGGTTGATGTATACGACTGCTGTGGTGTTGTCTGACCACCAGGACCGTCTGCCTTCTATGAATGAGCGGAAGTGTAGGCGGGCTTAGAGGATTGCCTGTAGTCCCAAAACATTGATGTGGGAGCCCTGAAGGAGGCCGGAAGCTTGTTGCTGGTGAAGACAGGACCCCCAGCCCATGTTTGAGGCGACTGTTTTGAACACCACGTCGTGTCTCAGGGTTGTAAAGGGGAGGCCAACAGTCAGGTTGTCTCTCACTGACCACCACGCCCAAGGCCAGAAGGTGGAGCCATGCTCTCGTATTCACCTATTGTTGAAACATGGTGACGTACTCCACTAAGTTGTCTACACAATGTTCCATAGGCATAGGCGTAGTAAGAATGTTGTGGAGATCGAGGGTTGCACTGAGGTAGGTCAATTTCTGGGGTGAGGTGGGTCTGGATTTGTCATGATTGATCAAGAACCCCAGATGAGATGCAAGGTTGTACATGGCTTCGGTGGCAGCGATAGTCTCATTGTTGGAGCGGGCCAACGATTAGCCAATCATCAAGGTATGGGAAAATGTTGATGTTGGAACTACTGAGGTGAGCTCCCATGGTTTTTACCATCCTGGTGAATACTCTCGGAGAGGGGGAGAGACAGAAGGGAAGGGCACAAAACTTATATATCTGAACTTGTGATCATCACTGTGGATGGGAATATGTAGGTAGGCGTCCTTCAAGTCGATCAAGAATCCCCATGCTGAGATGACGAGAAACTGCATCATGTTGCGCAGGGTCTCCATCACCCCCTCCCCGTGGGATGAGGGGGACATCGGGTGGTGCCACATTGAGATTGCGTGAAGCCACTGAAGGGGCGAAAGGAGACTGGGTAGTAGCAGTCTGAAGGTCGGGAATTTGGTTGTAAGGAAGGTGACAGATGTCTGTGCTGTCTCAGTTCCAGCCTAAAATCACGGCTGGTCTTGTGTGGAGTCTTTGGTGGCTGGCGGAAAGAGATCTTCTTGGCTGTGTCAATTCACTTTAGCTTCGGTTTACAGAAGATCCACAAATAGGCCCAAGAAAAAATCTCTGCCCAACATGGAAAGATTCTTCAGCACGAAGTTGCTGAAGTCGTATGGAATGCTTAGAGCCCCAATGACATTTTCTCTATGGGCAGACGTAGCGCAAAAAGAAATGTAGGTAAATTGCTCAAGGACAATCAGTAGGGACACGTCAAGGCTACGAAAGGACAGAGCAGCGAGGTCAAGAGAGATGTCTCAGCCCCCCACCTATGCCCAGGCTAGGAACTCAGACAGGAACAGCAGAAAAGACATGCATTTCATGCCTGTCCGGGCTGCATGATCCACATCCCAAAATGTCTCCATCTGATTCTTGATGTTCACGGAGAAGGTGGCTAATTTGGAGGACTTGTGTCTGTCTGCTGCCATCTTGTTCTTTTCTGCATCACGAATAGCAGGCAAAGAGAGGTAGGTTTTGTAGGTAAAGTGAAAGTAACTGCTAGAATGAGTGCTGAAGGGATGCCAACATTTCACCTTAGCCAGTCTGACCATGGTGTCAATGCAAGTCAAGCGGGAGCTCTGGGAAGATGGAAATTGAGGTGTCCGTCATTCAAGTGGCACACCTACCAGAACAAAGGATGATCCGGGGTGCCCTGTTGTGTTGTTGGAAAAGGGAGCCCAAGAATTTGGACCATCTCCTGCTGGAGTCGACGGAGGCGAGACTCAGCCAGGGATAATCTGCCTATCGAGAGAGGTTTGTCCTTGTCTGACAACAGATCTGGATTGATGATAGTCTCAGCTGGACATGGGGCATTGGTGCCCTGTTGACTCTTGATAACTGATGGTTGATGCTGCTGTGATGGTATGGGTTTATTCTCTTGTTCTGCCCCAAGGTCTTGCGTGTACGTAGAGGGCAGAGGGGGCAAGAACTGATCCAGATTCGGGTGCGTAGTGGCTGAATGGTGAGAAGGGTAGCACTGTATGAGCATGGACAAGGTTTCCGATATGACGCGCAGCGCTTCTCTAAATGAAGGAGAATTGTCCTTATCCTTTTTCTTGGAAGGATGAACCGAGGAAGATCAGGTGTCTGACTTGCGTTTCTTCCTGGATGAGGACTCTGACCTGGAAGGGTGCATAGAGGCCGGATTGGTCGGAGATGTATCCACAAGTGGGTTCTGTTGTGTGCGAGTGTCGCCAGGATTAATGACAGCATCGGTGTGTTGAGTAGCCTGATTAATCAGGGAAGGAGGCCAAAAGCCCCGGTAGGGAAGGAGACTGAAAGCCCTGTTGGCGAAAAAGTTCAGGAGGCTTGGTAGATCTGACTGGAGATTAAGCATTCGTAGCCATTGCAGGCCCGGCCCCAGTAGCCATATCTGATGCAGAAGCCCCGGCAGGGCAGGAGTGTGTAGATGCTGCTGACCGCTTGGCCGTAGATTTGACAACTGGCCATGGTGAGCACGAACGGGCGTGGTATTTCAAAGGGAGAAGTGCTGTGAGACTGCCCTGTCTGGTCAATGGTCAGAGAGCGATGACTGGGCCCATGGATGATGCAGGTAGGCACTGCTGATTTCCTGGCTGTGAAGGCTCAGTGAATAGGCATGGTGAGCCGGCTAGGGTAGCAGGTTTGCCTGAGACAATACTGTGAGACCGCCCAGCCTCAGCAACAATCATGGTACGATGCCCGAGGTCACTGTAGCTCCGCTGCACCATGGGGAGTTTCTTGGTACTGCGTTGTGACTCACTATGCTCCAGTTGGCCTGTTGAGGAGAGCGAGTGGGCTAGTATTAATTCTAGCTTGGAGAGGACCTATGTACTGCCAGTAAGGGCGGTTAGAAACTTGGTGCCTATGCTTACTACTGCCATTCCAAACTGGAGCTTGAAGAGTTGGGGCCACTGGGTTGTGCCTCTCGACCTAAACATGTACAATAACTAAATACAATGGAAAGTGACAAGAAAGGAACATTCCATCACAATCTTTATTCAGTTATAAATAAGAGATGCCAAAGAACACAACCATAAATACAGTATGATAACCAATGCATATAGAAGTGGCACGGGAGAAAGTCTCATCACAAGCTTTACCATGGTCACAAAATGGCGACAACACACACCAATACATTCACAATAACATAAGGCACTGAAAAGGTCTCAAAAATGGAACAGTCTTACCACAAACTGTATAACGATCAAGAATAGTTAATTGGGAAGTAGAAGTTGATTGAGAATTGGCATAGAACATAGTATAGTGAGCGCAAAAACTCTTGAAAACTGGGAGTTGGACAAAACATGGCCATTTGTAATGGCGCTAAGAAAAAGAGGAAGAACACGGTGGCCGCTTCACTAGGTATTGCGTCAGATGAGGGTGCACTACCACTTGATTGAGAATTTAGCGAATGGCGAAATGGCCTAGGGAAATATACAAATGTATTGGTAATCTGGGAAGGTTAAGGGCAGTGGACTGGATAGTTTTCCAAATACATATTTGCCTTACTTGCTCAATGGCCTTACCTAACCTCTTTACTATGATTTTCCTGTACAATCTCCAATTACAAAGTCTGCACATTACATCCAATCCTTTAGACCATCAACTTATTTACCTGGAGGTGGGAAGCCCTCGTGTGCCACAAAGAACAACAAACTCCACCAAACAAGGGCTCTGAATTAGTGGGGGAGGGCCTCCAAAAATGTTAACAAACTAAGCAAATTGGCTTTGGCAGCTTCCTGTGCAATCTACAGTGCAGTGGCGTAAATTTGTGTTGGAAATTGGGGTGGGTGTGGGGTGGGGGGATGACTTACCTGGCCATGGAAACTTGAAAACTTGATGCACCATATACACTATATTAGGGCGATGTTCATGATAAAGATGTACATCGGTAATGTGGATCACATTCATGCAGAATCTTACATCAGAATGGTATAATTATGGCTTTCTAAACTTGCTTGCCCTTCGTAGTAAATATTGCAAACATTTTAGTTGTTGGGAAATTCTGAAACTTCTTCACAATGCACTTTAATTTATCCCATCACCCCATCTCCAAAAATGTGTGGGAGATATATAAACCCCATCCTCCTAAGATTTACGTCATGCTAAAGTAACAGGTCTGAGCCATGGTGGGTTGACATCTCACTTCTCAGCAAAGGGAGGAGATCAGCATAGTGATTGCACACTGATGCTCTAGAGAATTTGTTTCCTTGTAAGCAAACAGTCAGGGGCCCTGTTCTTGGATACCGGAAGTGAAGACGGCCTAGGCTGTCACCGCAATATCTTAATGTTGGTGGAGAACGGCACAGAAGGGGATCTTCGCAGTCTGGGGCATCAAAATGTGTTCCAGATCTCGTAGGGCTAACCGATTTTGATTGCTTTTGACTTGTTGATGAAGATGGCTGATTGAGAAGTTGCATGTAACCACTTGGTATGATTTTGTAGCCTATTGCAAACTTGTGATCGGGATAGTGCACGGAATCGTTGGTCATGAAGTACCTTTTGAAACTCATTCTGCTGTCGACACAAGGGCCACTTCCTACCAGAAGCTTGTTTTTGTCATCCGTAGAACACATGGAAACTTCATCGTTGAAACATGCAGCCATTTCAAGGGCACAATTTACCGTAGCATGACAGTAATGTGACGCATGATGATGAAGGCCCAAATCATTTCGTTTTACGCCGATCTTGGCATCAACGAGGGCATGGTATCGATGGCTTGCTGTATGTTGCCGATTAGGAGGGATGAGAAGGCACTGGATACTTCTGGTACTGATGCATAACTCAGGGATTTTCTTGACAACTTCCGTTTTCAACTGACATGCAGTTACCCCAACCAAGGACCACGTCTTTGATCGTCCATGATGAGCACCAAAACCGTGTTCTTGAAGTGTGTCGACCACTGTTGGCACAAGAGATGGGAACTTTTCATGAAACGGCTTTCTTCCATGTTTTGTGGGAATTGCACTCTGAGCAGAGATGGCAGGACCATCAAAAAGCCTTTTTCTGGACAATCTGGTCACATGTTTAGGAGGCAAAAATACAGGACAGTCAACTGGCTTCTGCGGTGGGGAGAGGACTCTTGTAATTGGGCTGAAAATTGGGGCTCCTGGCGAGAACGATCAGCGTGGTGGAGTGAGCTCCATTTTGACTGCAAATGACATTGCCGGAATAGTTGTTGCTATGGGCAATGTGGCTTGTGTAGCTTGTTGATCAATCAGTGGCTGCAATGTTGCTCAGTGAAGCAAACAGGGTCTCATGAATGTGCTGCCTCCCCACTTCACTGTCACATCAAATACATGTACTGCTCGTACTATAACCTGTGACCAGAATATTCTATGAAATTAACCACATACGTGTTCAAAATGAACACTTGCACTGGAGAAAGATTGATGGATACCCATCCTCCCAAACGTTTTGGTAAGTAAATTACATTATTTCAAAGTAGTACGTTTTTTTAGTTGAAGGTGCCACTTTTTACAAGTGCAACAAATGTTCAATGGCAACAGCTCATAAATATAGCAAATAAATTGATATCAGCATTATTTCCCTTAGAAGACGAATATAGAGCTCAAGTTCATTTTTCATGCTTATTTTCCATGACAGGCGAAGATTGTAGCAATGAATCTGATGATGATGTTCCGCTCACCGGTCTGAGAACCAAACTTTGCACCAACATTTAGAACAAACTCCAACGTCTTGTGTCCTGTACTCAGCCCGTGGTCTGTGCTATCTCTTCAACTCCAAGTTCCCAGCTGCCATCACAGGCCGACATTCTACTGCTCATGCTTAAAATTTTGTGAGACGTTCAGGCAAAGGTGACATCGATCCAAGTGCAGCTCGATCGCCTTGAGAACTGACAAGAGAGCTTCCGTGAGGGAGTGAAGCATCTAGCTGCAAGGATCGACAACGGAGCCGTGGCCGGTGCCCTAAACACTCCTACCACATCGTTGACTATCAATGAACCTCAGACCCCGTCAGTTGACAGTAAACCTGAGCCTGCACCTCCAGTGCAAGAGTCTCAAGTCCAAGAAATACCAACTTCAAGCTGCACCATCAACCCTCGATTTGTTCCGGGCAAGGCGCCAGACGAATATCTTCTGGGTGGCAACAAAAATATGGTTCGTTCGGTGTCGGAGTACAAGGTCATTTGCAAGGAGGTCAAGAAAGGGAAGCGGGAAGCATCCAATGCAGACCAAGGCTGTTTGCTGTGCCTCAACTTTATGGGGAGGGAGATCCCGAAAGAGGAACCGGCCCGCAAAAATGTGACTGGAAACTCCCTGACAAAATCAACAAAAAGTTTAAAATACGGAGCCTTTGATCGGGAGATCGTACATAGCATCTTCCAGCAGGCCAAACTGCAGTTTCCGGACTTTCATGACTGGTACACTGACCATAGATAAAAAACTGTTGAGGCAATCAACGAGCAATGCAAACAGATTTGACAGGAGTTTTAAGGAAAACGTCTCAATCGAAGTGAGAATGCAGTTGTGAAGATTTTATTTCCAAAACGCCATTTATCTATTTGAAAAACGTCAGAATATTTCAAAGAGATTGTGAAATTGAAAACAATAAAAACAGCATGACTGCAGTTATTTCTAAACTGCACGTAATTCATCAAGTTATATTTAGCAACCTTAAATCTGTTGAAAATGATTCCGGATAGCAAAGGAGAGGGACTGTCACGTTTTGGAAATGTCAACTATCACATTTTAGAGACTAAATAATAATAAAAACGGTTCGCAGTATAATCCATTTTGTAAATTATAATTTGTGTTTATTTTTGGTAGAACAGATCAGTAGAGTATTCGACGTTGGATTGGAAATAAAGGTGAAACATTTCTAAAATGATTTAGTATTGAGTTTGTTTTTGTTGAGTGTTTGTTTAAAAATTTCTTTAAGGTGTAAATGAATCAGCAATATCAGCTCGCGAAGAAACTCTGGACATAATCTTTTTTAATGGAGGCGATAATTAAGTCCCAGGAAAAAAAAAAGTTTGATTGAAAGCAGCTTCTTGTACATGTACATTCATATTAAATCAAACAAAACTCAATATCCATTAATTCAAGGGTGGCCAATTGAACTGCAATGTAGTTTAAAAGCGATTGTGGCTGGGGGATACATGACTGAATATAGTATCGCTTGTGATCTTAAGTTTTCATGGATGATTTTTTTCTGCAAGATCTAGAAATGCTGCAGAGGTTCCTTGCAGAAGTCAATGAAAACAAAATAAGATACATTGTGCTCAAAGTGGTGCAATGCTTGTAACTCGATCATAAAAGGTGGTGATGGATTTCATGTGCTGGCGAGAGTACTCGACTGTAATACGTTTGGAGATCAAACACGTTGATGACTAATGTGCCTAATTGCATGGCAGGGGCTTTGATCTCTGCCGACGAATGATTCTATTGTATAGCGCTGAAGGATTAAAAACCACAAGCAGGTTTCTTCTGGAAAAGGTGACATGTACCAGTACTTGCAAACAATAGACCCCAAGATAGAGAAGTTCGAGATCAACAGCCAGTCCAGCATCCCAGGCTGGTACCTGGACCAGTATGAAAGGGGTTTTTGCAACAGGGCGAGCTTACTGGGGGGGCCTTTTCAAACCAGGTCTAAATGGTCGCCAGCCCTTAGAAAACTTGGCAGAAATACAAATTTTTCTTCTACTACTGTGAACACTCTTTTAAGTTGGAGTTTTGCTAGTTTTCTTGAGTGTGCCTCTTCCTTTTTGATATAACTCAAAATGCCTATACAACAGTTTACAGAAAGGGGAAGCCATGTGTGAATCTCACATTAGTCTGCACAAGGTTCGCAAAACCTTCATGATGCAAACCTCTGTTGTACACAGGTCGACACTACATGTGTGTATATAAGATTGGCACACCCAGATAGGTAATACATAATAGAAGTACAGCACCTACCATGTACGTCTTAGCTTCCAGGGGTGAGAATATCCACTCAACATTAGCTGTTTCCCCAGCTGAGATCTCACCGTACGGATTCAGGCACTCAAAGACTTTATGACTGAAGTTTTCCTAGAAATGAAGCATATTACAAACCAGATATTTTACACAAGTTTCACTGCTTGAAAAATGTGAAATCCTATGATACCTTTAATCTACAGCTGATCAGTAAACTACACAGTGATGTTTCCTTATGGCTTACCTGCAAAGTATACTCTAAAGTTGTCAGATCAAGCTGATAAGTTACAGGAATAGCACCACCATTGTAGAGCTCATACACCTGCTTTGGATGACTTGCCACACCAATAGGAACTGGAGCAAACATATGTTTGTTGCTGGGAAAGTGTACATACTTGCGATCAGGCTCCACTGTCACACCCACAAAATTAAGCTACGACAGTTTGTGGAGAAAGGAGAACAGGCAAATAAAACTTATACATGTATTTCAACATGCTATTAGGTACTCAATCAAACAAAACAGAGCATTGTACATGCGTATTAGACATTGTCACCAGATGGTTGCAGTAAAATGCAGTACCCTCTTCATGATATAATTGGATGTAACCTTCCTAATCTTTGTGCACAAGAATAAAACTGAACAAGTTTAAATGTTATCCTGTAATAGAGTATGTAATAAAAGTGATCAGATTTTTTTTTTTGGAAGAGGGGGGTGGCAGGCAGAAGGGTGGGTTAGAAGTTCCATACCAGGATTTCTCTGCCTCTGGTCATTTTGAAGAGCATGGGCAGTCTGTCTGTACCAGGGAAACTATGTTTGTAAGTGAAGGTGATGGTCTGACACTGTCCTGGTCTAAGCTTGCCACAGCGAGGTTCAACACAAAACAACTTGTTGTCCATGATCCTCATCTGCATTTCAGGAAAGACAGCATTACATTAATCCACATGGGTTGATCATGCATACATGTACATGTACATTATATCAATAATCAATTGGAGGTACAGTATGATCACCGTGCATTTTTTATCTTTCCTTTGCTATCCATTTTTTAAATAGTACAATACTGACACTCAAGTCTACCAACTTGCTGATTCAGAACTATTTCCTCTCAATATTCTATTGAAACTTACTTTACCAATCAATATGCCTCTTTAAATGTCATCCACATAGGTTTTTAACCCATGGTTGTGAAAATGGAGGAGAACATCAATGCCTTTGTAAAAACATGCTATAGTTTCAGGCTGAACTAACCACATCACAAATATCAGAGAGAGAGATGACAGAGTGCACCCCTCTCATGTGTCATGTAATCAACTAGCACAGTCACACTCTGCAGATGCCAGACAATTAGCCACTTTTATCTAGATTCACAAACATGGCACAATTTGTCCAGCCTGCAAATGCATCTAATAAGACACAGATGAAAAGGGCATTGGACAAGGGAGGTTTCCTCCTGCCAGCAATTACATTCTTTTTCAAGGATGGATTTGCGCCCGGGAGATGTAAATTAATTTTAGATTTTGCCCTGCCCGACGTGCATTTAACACTTTATACTCAGTATATGCAGCAATCGTCTGCACTACTAAGCAGGAGGTCGTGGGTTGGCGTCCCACCCAAGAATGCTCTTTGACAAGTCTTCGGGGGCATACACTGAGTATACAGTGGTAAATACACGTCGGGCAGGGCAAAAATCCAAAATTAATTATGTTCTTTTCAGGTTACAAGTGCCTGCATTATACATATACACAACCACTGACTATTAGTGTCGACTAAATAACACATCACGTTGTACTACTTCTGGTTCCCATGCCAGACCATGTGAGTGGGTGTGGATCAAGCTGCAGTCATCCCAAAATTACAAACCCGATTTATGTAAGTTTTGGACAAGTTTGTCCATGACGTGAATTCTTCTTGAGACCATACTTTTAACATTTTTTGTTTTAATCAATGTATGAGAACTATGGGACATGCTTTTTCATTAAATAGTTGGGGAAAAGGTTTAACATATTGTGATATCTGGGGTTTGGAGGTAGATCGTCCACCCAGAAACCAGTATACAATGAATTTATCTTTTGAAAATCAACACGAGATTTATAAGAGGCAATTTCTGTCCACAACCAACTGGGCCAATTTTGAAATATGCAAAGTCAAATGTTGTGTTTGTGTTGGGTTGATGATGTGTACAAGATTCCTGTCTGAAACTACAAACTGCACAAGGCTGGGGTATGATTTATTTTATGACAAAAACACCACAAATCATGCACTTAAACTTGGTGTATGGAATGATCAATGCAGAACCGTGCAAGAACATTGCATTTTGAGCATGCCCCTACAACAAGACTTGTAGTGAAGATACACTGTGCTTATAGCTGTATCTTTCCATGACGTTTTGGGGTCACCAGAGTATTATTCAAACATAATGGCGAAAAACTGACACAGGGAAGCATATTTTTTTGGACCTTTTTTTGATCATAAATGAAAAAGAATGTTCCACTTGTTCGTATTAATTTTGGAAGAAGGTCTTGTCGCCAATCACATTGACCAGAGTAACAAAGACTGGCTGTTTAAAAACATGTACAAAACTTATGGGTCAAAATGAAATACCCAAAATCGCTATTTTAAAAATAGGTGATGACATCATCATGAGGTCATACATTAAGGAAAATGATCTTATCAGGGTCTTTGTTGACTATTACTTTGATAACCATCATACATTGTGAAGTTATCATAACAGTGGCCTAAAACATGTACAAAGTCAAAGGCCAAAAAATAGATATGCAGAAAAACTGCTCCTTTAAGTTAATGACACGTAATTTAAATTTAAACTGACAGATTTTTATGAAATATCACTTGATATTTTGACTCTTGGGTATAATTGTGATCAAAAAAAAGGGAACATTTATTCTGATTTTTCTTTCGTTCTGGTAGTAATTCTCAGTGGAAGTTAAGGACTTCTCAATCATTAAGCTAGATAATAGTGTGCAGTAGAAAAATGTGTTAAAACCCTACTGCAAAATATTAAATATTCAAAATTCAAAAATGAATCACTGGATGATGTCATTATAATGAATTTCTTATAGAACCAACCTGACATGATTATCTAAAGGTCTACTAAGTTTGCAATCAATCAGATAAATAAAACTATCGAAGTCTCCTGTCACAAAGACAAAGAAAAGAGTTTTAAAAAGGAACCAAAATATAGAGGAACTGTGTCTGTATTAACAACAGAACACAGGGCTTGTTTTGTGGTTGTGAAGAAAAGTGCTTTGTTGGCATAACACAACATGTTTGAGAATGTTCATATTCATACACTTAAATATAAAGATTTTAACCAAAAAAGACACATGCTTCAGGAGATATACTTCTTTGAAAACTGCATCCTTAATGTCACGTGATGACATTATCATCACGTGAGGGCAATATGCGTGTAAATCACTTCTTTTTCAGGATATCTGCGACGTTTGAACCCAATCGAAAATGTACTTCACGAGACATAGTGCTTGTAGAAGTGGACCTTTAATATAATGTGTCTTGTCAAATGATGATGTCATCATCATATCGGGTAATAGTCATCTAAAGCACATGTACTTCACAAGATAATGTGCTTTGTAGAGTGCACCTTTAATGTCACGTGATTTGTCACATGATGACTTCATCATCACATAGGGTGAATTTTCATCTATAACACTTTGCTTTCTAAATACTTGCCAAGTTTCAACCCAATAGGACATGAACTTCAGGAGATATAGCACTTTGAAGGATGCACCTTAAATGTCACGTGACTCGTCTGCTGATGACATTGTCATCACATGAGGTCAATCTGCTTTTATACACCTTCTCTTCTAAACTATATGCAAGGTTCTAACCCAATCTGACATGTACATACAAAATACAACATAAAACATTATTGTTATCACAAAAAGAGTGCAGATTAGAGATTGCATACATTTTTCCCTTTTGGTGTTCCATACAATGCGATCTGCTCTCAGCACTGTGTGCCTGGCAATTTTCCAACTCCTGAGTACATGCCCCATGCAGTGTGTGCTGCCTATGTTACAGGCAGACATTGCAAGTCCACACACAGTAACCAATGCACAGTAGGCGAATGGGATTTTTGAGTTTGCAAATATTGTACATTTTTTTTTTCACTGGCACTTCATATGTGTGAAGAAGTATACCACTTATGCACTTCATGCAGTTGACTTCAATGTTTTAGCTATCATCTAATGAACAATTCACGCTTAAATCTGTTACGGTCATTTTTTTACCGAATTTTTGAAGAATAAAAGGACTTTTTATTATAACTTACTGTCTTCTCACTGTCATCGGCCCCAAATTTCACACGTGTTAACTGGGTGAAAATGATCATCTACATCAGTTTTCAGGCGATTTGGACAAACTTCTCCACAGACATCTACTCAGAACTTCATTTTTCAGAATTTTCAACCTGTCGCTAGAGGGTGCTTGACAATTACGTGACGTCATCAGTAGATGATTTGAAGAATACTATACGCCAAGAGAATGACACTGTTCAAAACAACTTCATACCTATTACCACTTTTAATTAATCAGCCCACTTCCAGTTTCAACCTGAAGGAAGGGTCACGTGATTTGACCAACATGAGATGAATTGAAGACCATATTATGCTTTGCCACTTGCTGCAAACAGAATTTTGCGGAAGGCCACGGTTGATTTTATATGGATTTTTACAACATTAACGTAATATTTAAATATTTAACATTTAATAAGAAATCACTTAATGACGTCATCATGACATAATTATTTTATTATTATCTTTGCCTCGAGGTCTTTCCTTGGTGTAACTGTGATGTCGAAGATAGCAAAGTAACAAAAACGATGCCTCGAAAATGTGTACAAAGTCAATGGGCGGAAATAAATATTGAAAAACAGTAAGAAATCACTTGATGATGTCATCACGACGTCATTCTTCTAGACACATCTATGCATAAGTGTCCCTCATTGGTAACAGTTTTATGAACATCCAAATTTGCAAAAGCACTAAAGTCAAGGGTAAAAAACGTGCACACAACAAACAGGGTTTGGATCAGAAGAAAAAGGAAGAAAAAAAAAAGAATTATTAGGAAGCCTTTTTCACAAAATGCAAAAAAGCCCCCCCCTCCCAAATTTAACGAAAGCAATAGCTGCTAAGGCAGTACACCGAAGCAGTTAAAACCCAGAGATCCAGATAAAGACTGGAAAGTGGCAACTATTTATACTGAAATGACATCATAATTTTACTTATAGACAGGCAAATTTGCATTTGCAAAAGTTAAGGTCTTCAAAATGCCCTTAAAAAGAGCAAAATGAAAATGGAAAAAAAGCTCTTTTGAAGAGGAATAAAATCTGTATTGGAGATAGTGGTTGCATCTGACATAATGCATAAAGTTTTGTTGGCACATGTGACTGTATCTGTGCCAATGCAGCCTTCCAGTTATGAGAGGTATTGCCAAAGAACTAATTATGAGTGATGATTGCAGCTTGAGTTTAACTGCCTCTAATTGGTATGAGTTCATTGCCCTCTCATCTCTGTCTCATTTCCACACTTGTGTCTCATAGTAATACTACAACTATACTGGCAGCAGCAACAGCTTACTATAACTTATTAATTATTATAAGCTCATGTACGATAAGAAATGCCATTATAGCTGAATCTATTACAGCTACAGCTACAACTTTTATTACATATTGACAATGATACAAATTCCTCATAATATTTTCTTTCAAACCTCATGTAATTCATCAGCATCAAAATCTCCTGTCTCCGCCCAATACTCAAGCTCAAGCTGAAGATCAGCAGGGAATGAAAATGACCTGTCCAAAAACAAATTGTGAACACAAAATGACTTTCATGCAAATGGCAATACACAAGTACTGGTAAAAGTAAATGCACCAAAACACACCTAAATGAATTTTGCTCTCAAGGAAGTGAAAATTGTTTCACATTTTATGATCTCCTGCAATATTTCTGCTTTATCTATTTACACTGGGGACATATATATTGAACAACTCTTGACACTTTTTCATTTACTTCCCTATTATATTAATTGGCACTTTTCTCTTAAAAACTTGTCTAATTTTTTTTTCAGAATGTAAACTTTACTGTGTACTCTTAACAACCGACAAGGATTACAGTGAATGTGGTAGACGCAGCTGTTGAAATTGTCACATTTAATTATTATAAGCTCATATATGATAAGAAATGCCATCAACAATGAAAGTACACCATTTTGGATGTTCTGGGGGTTGATGTCCTCTTTAAATTTTTAGCTGTTTTGGGCAATGGTCCAAACAACTTTTGTTTTTCTTATGATTGTCTTCTTTTGATTTATTTTATTCTTCTTTTTATATTTTCTTCCCATTAAAATGATACAGGACAGGGATGTTCTATTCCTAATTCCCTTCAAACGTGGCATGACAGACTACTGTTTGGAGATGTATGCTAAATCATGACACCATCATGATGTCACCAGAAGTCACGTGATAAGCCAACAGAGTCCAAACTTTTACAAGCTAATATCTCCGGAACTAAAGGTATAAACCAAAATGTGTTATGTGAGAAAAATGGAATGACATCATGATGTCATCAGCTCATTATTAATTTTTGTTTTTAATTCTCCATATTTTAACATTCTGTTCAATTTACCTTAACATAACAAGATTTTTTTAAAATTCTTTTGGACAACCTTAGCTAGGGAACGTAGATTTGTGTTATTAAGAAAGATTTGTTCTAATGCCCTCTCTCAGCCTTGTCATGCTGTTCAAAATTGTTGTGCTTACTAAGTAGACCTATATTGGATTTGTGCCGTATTGTATTATTTTTGAGGAAACACATAAATAGAAAGTGTAGAGGAATGATACCGATTTGTGGTAAACCAGCCTTAATGAGTAATTAACTTTGTTTCACATGTATTTTTATGGCTTTCTCTAATGTATGATGCAAAAAAAGTGTGCACAACTGTGCTATGGTACACATACATGCCCATTAAATTATTACAACAAATGTGGGCACGGATAATAGTCATTTTTGTTCACCCAAAAGAGGTCACTGAAATAGCTCTGTGTTTGCTACCTAATAAATACAAGTCCTGTTCAATTTGGTTTTTTATGTTTGGTGGTAACAACATATTTCCAACTGAAGTGAACTACTCCTTTCATTTCACTTTCATTTTAAAAGTTGTTATTTAAAATCCCAATATTGGATTGAATTGCAATTGAATACCTAGTGATAAGGTCACTGGGATTTTACACATGACTTTTATAACAGGTACCTTAACACTATCTTAACACTAACCTTAACATTATCAGTAATGGCAAATAATGAACACAAAACCTTGAGGACCTACAACTTGTAATGATAAACGTGATGTTGTTTTAGTGGCACTCTTATTTTCAATGTTTGACTGCATCTAGATTTCATATTTTTTTATTATTTACTTTAACTGTAAATAAAATCTCATCATTTGTCTTAGCAGTTTTCTTCTAAAATTGGCATTGCAACGCTTTCACTGAATTTCACTCTTTCAGCATTTACAGTATGCTCACATCTAATCACCAATCAACTTTCAGTTTAAGTACACACAGAAACCATTGTTGAAAATGGCTATTTGAGTACGACAATTTGAGTATCATTTTAGAAAATGGATCAATCACTAGAAACTCCCATTTTATACAGTCATATCAAGAGCATTAATAGTTTGAATTCACTATAGATTTCCATAGCTAAAATAAGAATTTGCATATATAAAATCCATTTGGATTTTTGAGGTATTAAGAGTGTGTACAAACTACAATCCGTAGTTGGTGACTGAATGGCCATGTGATGTCATGAGTATGTTATGTGTACGTGAGGGAAAGGAAAACAGTTATGCCTCCATCTAAGTTGTATAAGACCTGGGCCAGGACTAAAGCTAAAGCTTGAACACACATATACATTGCTAGCCAACACTGAACAATCAATCAAATTCAATTCATAGTACAAAGCATTAATGAGTATCAACACTCATTGTTCCCCTGCTCACAGGACAACAATTGAAGATTCTTCGTTTTGAATGAGCTCAGGTGTTTCTTGTCTTTGCCAATTTGAATCGAAGCCTTTTCGCATTGTTTCTCTTTAACTCCTTTTGGGAACCATCACAGCTCTGATTTGTGTGAGAGTGTAAATATGTATATGCAGGTAGATTATTATAGGCAACATTCCGTAAATCTATTTGTAATGCTGCCCAAGGCAGTCTTAAGAAAGAATGAAGTCCAGTGATAGTATTTGAAATGGCATTGATTTGACGGTGAATGATTCATTATTTGCAAAGTCTAACACTATTTAAAGAAAGAAAAACATGTGAAAGAGATATCTGACCATTCAGTGGGGACTGTGCCTATATTCTCCAGCATAAGATGAACAATGCATGGCTTGCTGTCTTGGGGAGCTCCACTGAAGTTGAAGTCCATGATGGCTCGTGTATTTATAGGTGATTTCCGTGTTGTACTGCGACACATCACATTAGGATATGTCAGCTCTTCAGGGGATGGATCTGACTCCAAACACATGTTTAGTCTGCAAATGATACCAAACAATACCACCAAAATTTGAAAGCTTAAGGACCTTTAAATACACAAAGTAAAACATTTGATCAGTGGTTCAAGCTTTACTGGAGGCACATGATGGAAGATTTCAAGCATCAAAAACAAATTAATGTTAAACAGAGAATTAAATTTTGTCTGCTCTGAGTGAGAGGAAGAGAGGACATGTTTTGTGAAGTGAGAAACCTCAAGACCAAGTCTCAGTGTATGAGATTCCTGTCCAAAAATACAAGTTTTATTTTATGACAAAAACACACAAAATCATGCACTTAACCTTGATGTATGAAACAATCAACGTGGTGGACAAGAACATTGCATTTTGAGCATGCCTCTACTACAACACTCATATGTGAAGATACACCCTGTTTACAGCTGTATCCCTCTGAGACGTTTTGGGAACACTGGCATATCATTAACCCTAACAGTCCTCAATCCTCCAACAGGTGAAGGATTGAGGGCTGTGAGGGTTTATACATTATGAGTGTTTCTGAAATCGGCACAAAAGATATTTGCAGAAACCCTTTTTTCCCCGGCTATAAATGGGAAAACTATTCCATTTTTTCATGTTAAGTTTGGAAGACAGGTCTTGTCACCTGTTGTTTAAAGGTTGTAATTGGGGAAAGAAGGGTTTCTTTACCCGGCCTCTTTTAGTAGACATACTTCATTAAATTTGAATAACCCTGTATATAGACCTAATTCTTACACTTATCATGATAATTCTAGTTTTAAATGTCCTAAATACTGTAAAGCGCGCCATGGAGCATCATGATGGAATTGGCACAGTATAAATGTATCATTATTATCATTAACTGTTGTATGCATCACAGAGGTGGCAGCAAGTCATATTTTGCAAGTCCAAGTCAAGTCACAAGTCATTATATGCAAGTCCAAGTCAAGTCACAAATCATTTGGTCTAAACACAAGTCAAATCACAAGTCTCTTTGTCCAAGTACAAGTTAATCTGCATATTATTTTGTCCAGCTGTACCAAGCAAAAAGAACCAGGCATCAACTTACAAAGTTACAAGTTAAAAAATATATGGGGCCGGTTGAGTAGTGTCTGACTTGGGTTGTTAAAGGATCCAGGGAATGAATTTTTCTTAGAATCACTTCTTCCATTTATGAAGACTGTTTGACATCTTTTTTGAGTTACGTGAACTGAATGGTGCACTTTTTCAAACATTGAAAATTGACCAAGCACTTCTGGATAAGTGAGGGCGCTTTTGCTTTGATGTAAATCCAGAAAGACATGGTTCAGGGTGGATGTTTTCATTTTCAAATTGTGAATCCCAAATTTGCTATCTGGGAACATTTCTGTGAAAAGGATTTTGCAGGATTATTGCCATATACTTACGCAGCAATAAATTGCCAAAGAAAATGAAACCTCCTATTGCAGTTAAAAAATCTTGAAATTTCCTGTGCACAAATCAGTGCAACATGTAAGCTCAGTGCTTTGGATGAGATCATAGTTCTGCTCATAAATATGCAAATATGCATTAGCATAAAACAAAAAAGCATCAAAATATGGGTTAAAATTGCGTAACAAAACTTTGAAATAAGGTTAATTGAAACCCAAAGATGCAATTTCAAGGGTTTTAGTAAAATTTATAAAAATATTTCTGTTTCCTGGTTCCTTTAACAAGTCATTTTTTGCAAGTCCAAGTCAATTCACAAAACAAAGCTGGTATTTACAAATCAAGTCACAAGTCACAAAAATAGTGACTCAAGTCCAACTCGAGTCCAAGTCATATGACTCGAGTCAGCAACTCTGATGCATCATTATTATAATTCACATTGCTGCTAATGATTTAACGCAGCTAAACTTTTTGTGATTCTGCAGACACCAACCATCATTATAGCTGTATCTATCTTTAAAGCAAACTTGAATTTTCAATTCTGATTGGTCGATCCTTGGCAACAACCCGTGTGACATAAACTGTGTTACACGGTCCATGTCAAACCCCGCGTAACGCGTTGTTCGAACTCCATGCAATGTGCTTTTTTAAGCTAAGAGAAATATGCACAACTGCAAAATTTACTTATTTACATAGGCCCCTATAATATCTTTGAAGACAAATTCGTTATCATGCTTAGGCTTGTGGAACACTGAATTTTGTATCCTTGTTGGTTTATTCAGAAGATAAGAAACCTTGAAGCCTAATGTCTGCATTGCGTTCTTATTTACAAACATTTAAATTAATAAGGAAGACCTACAAAAATAACATATTACTAAAACATAAGTTACAATTTGTACAAGGGAAAGAAAACCCCCAGCTGAACCAGAAAGGACATTACAAGAAAAGAAATACACAACAAACACATAAAAGGAAAAGACAATAATAACGCTGAGACAATCTTAAACAACAACCATTAACCCTCCCTTCCACCAACCTGGTAAAACATACCACTATTAAAGACTTTTACACAGACGAACAGAGAAAACAAACAAACAAAAACCACACACACACATAAGTGTGTATT
>NW_019091360.1:97449-130838 GCF_001949145.1 Acanthaster planci
ACAAAGTTGTCAATCGGGGACCTTCTGTCAATCAGGGACCTTATTGTCCTCTATTGTTCAAGGTCCCCATTTGAATGCAGAAACAAACTCACAAACACCCATGTTTAAAAATTGTAATCTTGCTTAAGATCCTGTTGGATAAAAAGTTTACATTGACCAGAAATGGTTTTTGTAATACATTTGCTCAACCTTGATGCTCATGGTTCCCCCAGCATAATGAGCACATTAACATTGACAGGTATACAGCCTTAAAAATCAACTATAAAATAACTAAGAGGAAAATGAAAGACAAAATTTAAAGGAACACATTCATCAAATCTTGCTTAAAAAAATGATTGACAAAACATTCACATTGACAATTTGTGTACCTGTGAACAGAAGGGCCATCAAATATTTACTGTGTTCCACAGCCTGGCAAGAAATGGAATGGGGCTATTTCTATACTGAGTAGTTCTGCAAAATGGAACATAGAGTTGGTTATTACCTCTGAAAAGGTCATAATGGGATTGTGATCTAAACTCAGGTAACCACAAGTTAAATTCCTCCCCCCTGTAGAGTGGGTTGTGTCTCCTAATGGTATGTATCACTAGGAGACCGACCCACTTTACGTGGGTAAGGAGTCTCCTGCGTTCACATACCCCTGCCCAGCCTACACATGCGGAGTGGCACTGAACCCTGGAGGTAGGTCAGCGACGAGAGTGTAGTTTATTAAAAGGAACATAAGGGTGGGTGTAGCAAGAGCGAGCACTCACCAGGAGAAACTGCTATTAAGTCGTGGTATCCATCATCCGGCCTGGAACAGTGCTGGACATTGTCCGGACTGCCGAGTGCAGGGCTGCTCTGCCATAGGCTGCTTTGCACTGCAGAACAACTTTAAGGCAGCACTCGGTGAAGGTGGAGGGAGATTTCCAGCAAGCTGCCTGGTGGATTTGAGCTAGAGGAACTCCGCTGAGGTATGACCAGGATGCAAAGGTGGTCCCAGGATAAGACGAGGCCTATGACATGGGGACGAGGAGATGGTGGATGGGAGTGCTGTCAGAGACAGTCAATCCATCGCTGAAGCCCGAGTGAACAGCTGCCACGGCCGACCAGTAGTTGCGGATGGTGGCAATCTGGAGACCTGAGTACAACAGATACGTGAGGAAGTCTGCAATGGAACTCACAGGAGCTTCGGTTGGAGAAACATCATGGTTGTCACACCATCTAGTAAATTGCTGTCTGCGGCTGTTGTAAATTTTGTGAGTGGACAGTTGTCAACCCCAGGCTGCCATAGATGCAGCGTCTGCAGAAAGGCCTGACGTCCTGATGGATCAATGGACAACGTCAAGCACGTCAAGTGAAGACTCTCTGGTGCTGGTTGGAGGATCCCTGACTTGGGTTGAAGAAGGATGTCCTCTCTGACTGGAAGGACCAGCAGCCGTTGTACCAGGAGTTTTGTCAGTCTTGGAAAACAACAGTTGGAAAGGCCAGAATGGAGTGATGAGGAGGATCTGACATGGTTCTCGTTCTATTTGCGGAACTTTGTGAGATGGGTTTTGCCGGCAGAAGTGAAGAGGTCGATATAGATGGATCCCAATACGAGGCTTTTAGCATCAATCTGCATGCTTCCTTATTTGAAAACAAGGCTGTATGTGTCAGCTTCAATTCTTAATACGATCGGACAATTGAAAGTAAAGAGTCAAGACATAAAATACACAAAGGTATGTTAAATTCAGACTTTTCAGGCTGCAAATTTTTGTGGAAAAGTCTATCAGGATGACTCGACACGTAAAAATCAAATAAAAGAAAAAATAACGGCAATCTACCACGAACTAACTTACCTGCGATGGTCGTGTATCTTGTGCAGTGGGCGTGGTTTAAACTGAAGTGGCGTCACACTTACATGTATGAACCGGATACTGCACATACTGTGTGGACTCCGTGGGTGCATGTGACGAAGTTCAACACAGAGAGCCTCGGTTTCGATGCAGATATGTGCAGATGGTGCTAATGTGAAATCCCTCTATGGGGACACTCGATCTCCGCAAAATCTGGCTGACCACGTTCAGGTCAAGAATCCACCCTGTTGGTCAGACGGTGCCCTGACAGTATGTCTGCTATGCTGTTGCTGGTTCCCATTGTGTGGACGGGCGATGCATCGAGGAGAGTGAGTGTCACCTTGGCGTTTGATGTATGACACTGCCGTGGAGTTGTTGCTCTGGACTCGAACACAATGACCTACTAAGTGTCGTTGGAAGTGGCAGAGAGTGATAAACACCACTTGGAGCTCTAATCTGTTGATGTGTTTGTCTCGAGAGGCTGTGTCTCATGGAGACATGGAGCGGAGCAAGAAAGGACCCCATCTGAATAGTGACACATCTATCGTCACAGTCACATCCGGACCTAGAGGTATGAAAGGAAGGCCAGCCGACAGGTGCTCAGTGATCAAGTATTCATTATAAGAAAATAATAGTGAGCCCTGTTACATTGTACTATGTTCGACATGTCCATTTGTATCCTTCAGTTGACGGATACAACACTGGGCCATATCATTACATACAAACAGGGAATTACGGTCATTCCGTATGCATTGAAAGAATAAAAAAATGCAGGTAAGAAGTGCCCAAAGATGGAAGACCACTCCGTAATCAAATACTGTTGTCCTACATTGAAGAGTTATAACATTTTCATTTACTCGCTAATACTTGCCAAGTCCACCTTTTCGTTTCGACTACACAAGGTGCAATTGGAAGAGGTAACCAGGCCAACCCATTCACAAAAGTTAGTGCAGACAGTAGGCACGCTTTTGTCAGACCTTATATCAGTCACAGGAGACTTTAGACATGCCTACTACAGAAGAACTCGTGTCCGGAAAGCAATGTGGGACGTGGCCAGGCTGAGTGGAAGAATATATGGAGAGTCGGAAATAATTTAATAATTTAGATGAAATGAGCATGTATAATTCATGATGATGTGAAGTTCGGCGAATTAGGGTGCTCAAGGCGTGGATACTGAATTGAATGGCGTGATCACCGGTTAGTGATAGAGGGGGGCCTGTCTGGAGATTGCTGTTGATTGTTACACACCTGAGTGCCTCCAATGATGAAGTTTCAGACATCGGAGGGCTTAATGGGTCTGAGGGTAGGGTGATGACATCTACCGCAGGCATTAATGAACGGAAGACTTATGGTCAGAATAAAACACACGGTAGGCTGATTGTATGGCATTTTATTCACCGGGAAAGCTCCGAAAAAAGGTGAAGCGATGCCCGCAGGGCAGATTTCTGTTTCCCACCCAGCTGGCCCCCAGCATGGGAGTCTTGGGTGCTAGCCGGCAGTTTGATGCGTAGCGTAGTGATAGGCCTATGAGCAATTGTTCGAGCCGCAGTCAGGGTGAGACTCACACTCACACTCACCAGGGGCTGCAAATGACGTAAGGCGGCCCGGCAGAGTGTACATGTAGTTCCTGCACACCTGGATGCCCCAGATCAAGGCAGAGGCAAAGGGGTGGAGCTAGACGTGAGTCCTAAGTAGAACCCGGATAAGTTGAAGAATTATTATTATTGTTGTTATTGAATAAATTTAGTAAGAGCAAATTCAAAAATACATGTGTAAATGGCTGCCGTCGTGTATTAGACAGACTGACGGAGCCGGATGTGAAGCCAGAGATGAAACTGGATCTGAAGTCGGATCTGGGTGAGGATCCGGAAAAAGAACCTCACACAGGGCATCCGGATCCAGGGCAGTCGCCGGGGGAGTTGAGATTGACTTGAGGAGGCTGGCTAAAGCAAGAGAGCAGACCGGCATCATCAAACTCGAACAAGAAATATCTTGCCTAGGTGTAGAGCAAAATTTCTTGCATTTACACTTCTTATGTGGGGTGATCTGGCCGTAGAATCTGAAAGACGAACCTAAAACCCCGGGATGTCAGCAGCATATCTGGAATGGAGGTCGTGATAGGTCAAAGCGCGCTGAGCCACTGGGGAACTGAGATGGAAGCACCCTAGTTGGATAGCCCTAGCCAAAAGCCACAGTGATAAGTGGTGTTCGAGAACTACAGCGATGATGCAGTTCTGTAGCCCGAAAAGTGGCTGGTGAAGAGCCCACATAGTTCAATGGCGCCTCTGAATGGGCCGCCACCGAGAACAATGGGGCATCGGCCTGAGGCATTGTAACTTCCAAGTCATGCCTGAGTGAACCGCTGTGAAGTTCGTCTGACAGATGTATTTCATGACATGTGGCAGTCGTTGCAGCTGGCCGGGGGTCGACCTGGTGAGTAGACTGGTGAGCCATACACATCTTCCACGCTAGGCGCTGGTACATGTAGTAGGGACACCACCAGAGGACTTCGGAGCACAGGAACTGGGGGCGAAAGTCAGATGCCCAGTCCAGTCTAGCGGGGAGTAAGTTTACTCACTCCAAGTGCAGTGCCGAACGGACAGAGCTACCACGATCCGCGACATAATCCGAAGCCGGGTCCCACTGGGGAATGGTTCTGGCTGGACAACAGAGACCACTTCAGCTTCTGAGAATGCCCCTTGTGAGGGAGGAGGGACGGCCGGGAGGGGATTTGGATCGGGTGCCGTTGCCGCTGGTTGAGGCTTGGAGACTATCTTGCAGTCAAGGGAGGTGAAGGCTCTCTGAGAGGGACTGGAGGGTCGTCATCCACGGGGGTGGATCTGGATCGGAGTGGCATTTCTTCTTAGCTGTGGACAAGGAAGAAGAGGCCAAAAAAGATGTCTTGGCCTTGCATTTCTTAGCCTTCAACAGTGTGGGGGCAGTTGTAGGTATAGCTGGGCGTGGATCCCCTGAAGGGTCAGTTGTATCCTGCAAGGAACATCCCAGGTCAGGATCGGTGGTCCCATGGCAGGAGTCCATCGGCAGACCGGAGCTGTGGATGGGGAGTGGTGGACAAAAGCCCCTGTGGCGTAGCAGTCCAAAAGGGGTGACATTGTCTGATGCAACGTAAGGCTGAGCGCTGTGTTGTATTGCAGACTCGTCTGCGGCAGAAGAAGTGGAGCATGACGAACCTGCTGTGGAACCCATTGCTTACTTGGAGGGGGTTGACTGACCAGGCTTCTGAGCGGGCAGAAGCCAGTGAGGGACCCTGGGCAGACGGCAGACCATCACCCTGTGAGCCTCGCTGGGCCAACGGTCAGTACGGTCACTCGGTGATGTGGTAGGTAGTGATGCCTACAGCATACAGAAATTAACAGCTCCTTATGCTCTGGTCAACTGTGATCAAGGGTACTGTTACAGCACAGCACGCTCAACCCCGATCAGTGGGTACGTGGAGTGGGCATCGATGCCCACAGGTAATGTTGTCCTAGCATGCTCTGCCCGGTCGGTAGGTGTATGGAGCAGCCATCGATGATCAAGGACAGTGTTGCAGCATAGCACGCTCAGCCCGATTGATTCCAGTAGTGGTCGTCAGTAATTAAGGGTATTGTAGCAGCATAGCTCACTCAACCCGATCATATACATGTAGATAAAGGTCCGGGGTAGTTTTGCGGCACAGCCCGGCCTATTCACTCCACTGGGTCTCTCAAGGCTGTTAAACTCGGATAACGCAAAACCGCACCACAAAGGAGCGGGGCAGCCCGCCAAGCCCCGCTCCACAGCCAGACCCATACAGCGTTGGGCCGTTATTATTTGGACGCATGCACCACAATGAGAATACACAACACACTACATCGGTAGTTCATACCCAAACCTGTAAATAATGCACAGAAAAAAAGGGGCAGAAAAGAACAACAAAAATATGAAATACGAAAATAAGCACTCTTACAAATAGATAAGGAATCGCTCTTTATTCGTAAACAGAAATCGAGTCAGTTCACAAATGCAAAAGGTATGGAACTTGAAACTCTGAAAATGACATAAAGACACGTCCGTAAATGATAGGCGCTGAGTAAAGAAGGACGAACATGGCAGTGGGACCGCAGTGCATTGTGGAGGGTCAAAGGGCAGTATGCATAATCAAGTCTTTTCAGCGAACTGTAATAGGCACAGGGGAAATTTGCATATGTAGGCTGGGCAGGCGTATAAGGAGACTTATAATTTTTAAGTAGACCACATGCAAAGTTATAGCAAATATCAACCCTTCTACTACAAAGAGTGTTGAGTTCAAGTTCAGTCAATGATTGTTCATAATCGTGATACTGCGTCCCCAGGAGGATCTTGCATACTCTTTTTTGAAGTTGCTCAAGAGCCCCAGTCTGTTGTTGTGTGAGAGATGGTATCCACACAAGTACAGCGTACTTAAGAGTAGGTCCGACTACCCATTGTAGATGGTCACTAGGTCTTTTGCAGGTAGTGCAAAATGTTTCAAGAGTTTAAGCATGTACAATTGCTTACCAGTCCTAGAAGTAATCTAGGAGAACCACTCGTCCCATCTTAGATCAGACTAGATCACAAGTCCTGGAATTTTGAGTAAGCTGATTCATGGGTGGTACTTGCTTTTCAAAATACACCCTCACTACTGTGCACTTGTTTGGATACTGGCTTTAATGATTGGAGATAGACCACTCTTCAATTTGATGCAAATCACGCTGCATGTGGCTTGGTGTGGGAATGTTAGATGTTTCTACAAGTGTTATATCATCCACATACTTCCATCGATTACTAGAAACATTTGATGCTGCGTCATTGATCATGGACAGGAATGCCACTGGTCCTAGCCGTCAGTAGTTGTGCAGTAGTCACAGCGTTGAGTACTTCCTCCCACTGATGGTTAGTTACCCATCTTCCAAAGTCTCAGATACAAGAATCAGGAAGTGGTCTCATCACATGTATGACAACTTTATTTGGCTCAGGTTAATGCTTTGCTGGTTGTCACAGAATGCTGGTACAGTCACTCATGCTTACTGGTGAGGTAATCAGAGGTTTGTCATACTGTTCTAACATATTGGTCATTATCACGTCAAGAATTGCATCATTGCAAGTTAGTGAATCAATGACTTGCTTGAGGTCTTTATCCCGACACAGTGGAGTCTGTTGAAATCACCATGAAGAATGATACCTGCTGCTGGATAATGAGTACGAAGCTGGTCTGTGGTTTATGGTAAATGATTGAACAGTTTGTCAGTATGTGGGTTTGCTGTTAGGTTAACAAAAATTGCAGGTGCAGTGTATAACCTAACAGTCTCAAATCCTCCAATTTCAATATGATTTTGTACACACCCTAGGGGGTTAGGGTTAATGAGCTAATAGTGCGTGGTAACCTTTTGGTGGGGCTTGGATCCATACAACCTCAAGCTTTGGTGAAATGTTGATGTTTTAACAAGTTGAGCATAGAGATCAGTGTGTGTATATAGAGCAACGCCACTGCCTCTCTTGTCAGATCTGCTTTGTGTAAACATTTGAGAAACCCTGAATTCGGAGATGTCCATCTGGTAGGTGGGGAGAGATCTATGATTCAGCAACTATGGCCATGTCCACTATCAAGTTCAGTACGAGGGATCTGAATTCATCTATCTTATTGTTGAGAGATCAAGGACAGCAAATGAACACTGAGGGTAATCCTGGCTAATTATCAGTGCCATCCTTACTACTCTTTTTTGAGGTCTGCTCTTTTTACTGTATGCACCAGATCAGAAAAACGGACACTACGCAGTTGGTTGGTTGTTTCAGAGATAAATAGCTTTCTCCATGTGATTTTGCTCAGTATTTTCCGTTGTATGTACCGTCCTGCTCTACATCCACGCTTAGTGTGTTTGGAGATGCTCAAATTACAGAGTTTCCTTCTTATGTCCAAACTTACAGGTTTCCTGTTACCTTTCGTTATTGTTGCGGTCCTTGCTATAGACAACAGCATGTCTCTGGAATATTTAATAACAAGCCCCATTTCGATATCAAGGCATAGTACATAAATATACAAAATAACAACAAATGGAGGGTGCCAATTCACTGATACTAAAATAGTTGCCGAGTTCGTTGCCGAGGTAATAGTGACATTGGTTGATAAAATGAGGCACATAATGTACTTGTCAGTACAAATGATCCAGTAGAAGCTATGCAGACTCTCGGAAGATTCCACAAGCACTAGTAATCTCAGGGCTGCACTAAAAGATTCAAATTATGACAATTACTGAGGTACGACACGGAGTGAACTCAATTACTGGGCAGCCTGTATGGTGCACCCTCTTTAGAATGATGTAGTGTGTCTGTGTCCTGTATACCACTTAGCCTTTAACCTCATGGTATACGGGGTACAGATGCACTACATTATTCTGTGTTCCACTTACATTCGGGCGATGCTAAATAGTATGGAGAGGTTTTACTATGGCATACACTCACAAAAATTGATTGAGCATGTACGGCGTGTGTAAGTTATGACAGCGTAAGTTAGGAATCAGTGTGCCAAATCAACTGCTAACTTCTAGCAGATGGATGGAGTGCACCCCTTTCCAGAGGGTAATGTAACCTTTTTAAGAAATTTGTACATGTACCAGTGGATTTTGTTGCTGATTTCAGCTTCATGCCATATTTAGTGTTTTTTTTTTCTGTGGGTAGTGCTTCCTCTGAGCGGCAATTTTTGGTGTCCCAGAGGAGGCTGAACTAAAGTTAATTGAGTCAATCAGTATCTTTTGATTAAAAAAAATTAGAACATTTAAAGATTACAGAAATAGAAAACAATCATTTCCCGCTCCAAGGCTGATTGAATGACATCATTGCCAGAACAATACATATACACTGCCACAGTACATGCAGTATCACAAGCTTGCAATAGACCACGTTTTGTTCTATGTAGCTTGGCCCACAGGGCAAACACCATCTCAGTTCAAAGTAGAAATTAAAAGACACAGTCCCACCGTGTATTTCTTGAACTGAGAGAGTGTTTGCCCTGTCGGCCAAGCTACATCAAACACAACGTGATCTATTGCAAGCATTTAATACTGCATGTACTGTGTGCTATGTACACGTGCACTGTAGATGCATCGTTCATCCAATCAGCCTGGGAGCATGAACAGCCTACAGGTTATTTTTGGTGGGCAGGGAAACGCAGGATCGTTTTATTCATTTTGCGGTCACAATTAATGGGGTAAACATTAAATTTATGATGTTTTTGAAATGGTTACATATTTCTTGTTATCTTGAAGTACTTCACGCGAACTAATTGTTTTCTATTTCTGTAACCCTTTAACAAAACTTATTGTGCCCTATGATATGTCACACGGGCTGATTCAGATGAATAAACAAATGTGGAGATCAAACAGAATTACAAACATTTTTCAAGAATCTGCAGCCTGTGTTGTTTCACTTAGTGTATACCCTCACTTCATGTGCCAGCTGTGGAGACTATGCGTTGCCATTTGATTTTGAATGGTTAACCCTCAAAGGGGCAGGTTTTTTTAGTGCTTGAAAATGCTTTGCGACTGGATCCTATATGCTTACACAACGGACACTTAATTTGATGAGAAGTGGTCACTGGGTATCACTATACCTGTATTATGGTCTAGTTATCACAATCATTTCTTGATTGTTGAGATCAAAGGTATCACAACTACTTTGGAGAGATGGACATCAGACTCTATTCTTGTTTGCCCTTGATCTTTTGTATTCTAGTTGGAAAATGTGGAAAAAATTGAAGCTGTCTCAAGAATGGTGAAACAACATGCAAAAAAGAAAGCCTTGTTTAAAAGCTTTTTAAAAGGGCATTTCTCAATGAGAATAAAAATTAAATATTTTTGTAACAAGTATATTTAAAACTGACTAGGTGCCTTTTGACAATTATTGGCCTACTATGCGAAGGAGAGTTCCAGAGCAGTTTTATCCTCCAATACCTATACGACCCCCTTCTGCTGGGACTTCCCCCTATTTCTGGATCAATTCCCGTCTCCTCCGGGGACTCCTCTCAACTCCCCGGATTCCACACAACCCCGGGGAAAAGATCGCCAGACAACGAGGTTTCACAAAAGGGCCCCAGATTTTCCCTACCCAACCAAAAATTCTGAACAAATTTCTTAAGATTCCTCCAGAAGTAAATGGATCTAACTTTTGCCAGTCGGTTTTAATACGCTAAATTAGTCATGACTCACGCGGCGGGGTTAACTGTAAATGGTTACAAAACGAAATGTGATTTAATTGAGCAAGCGAAATTGGACATACAGAGTCAAAGGCATCACATTTGCTTGGTGAGACAAACAAAATACGGAAATAAAGTTTATAAACTGCAGCAAATATTTATTCCAAGTGATATGATTACTTAATAAAATTTATAAAATATTAAATTTAGTTAAATCTATTTAACTAATTTTGCACAATTCGGTATTTTTGTCGATGTAACTTTTCATCCAAGGCGCTTGTTTGAAGGACATCACACGGTGGACTTCTTTTAGCTGTAAACCTGTAAACTTGCAGTAGTGTACAATGTATTTATGCTTGGTGTCTAAAGTTGCTACTAACTTGTCTATAGAAGTAACCCTTTCTCCGCTCGATGACAAATCATTCTGATAGTCCAACAGCCATTCGTTTGGTACTGAGCTGTTTTCAGGCGCTAGCGGGAAGTCGTTGTGTAAAAGTCATGTAAGTACTGTGGGTAATCGAGCTTGACTTCAAGCATGTAGCCTTTCGAAGCGCTGGGTGAAAGTCTTGCGATGTACTCGGGAGTAAACTTGTCCAATGCTTTCAACCACTGAAAATTCCTGATGGGTAACGGTTGACTCATGGCCCAGCCGTATAGATTATTTGCATCAGGGTACATTATGTGAGACATCGGTTTATTTGGATCATAGTCTTTTAAATCGGGATTATTGGCTTTGGTGTAACGTTTTGCCCCAAGGCTCGAGATGCCGCCTCTTTTAGTCCGTTCAAAAAGACATATGTCTGTCTGTTAATAACTCAAGTTGCACGCCTGAATGTTTCAATTAAGCATCCCACAATAGACCCGGCGATGTGTAATAATTGGCTGGGTCTAAACCGTAATTCTTTTTACACACCTGTCAAACATTTTCAAATACGCAGGCTAATAAAATGGTGTCCATTTGTACATAAAGATCGTGGTAGTCTCCAAGATTTTGACACCTAAACGTTTGCCATACACCTTGAGCTCTGGAATATTCTTCTTTGCTTACAGTCTGCTGCTTCAACGAGCTATAAAATGTGTCTCGAGTTGAGAGGCTGGTTTCTTCAAATCTATCGAAAGAATCTATACATTCGTATTGGTAAACACCCTTCTCTAAAAGCAAGTCTGTGTTGTTTGGAAATCTTTAACGGAGCAGGTTAAAATCGTTCAGGGAACAGTTTTTAAACAATCGATTGAGCGAAGCTGCCATGAAATGAAACGAGTCTAGAAATCTAAGTTGGCCAAATGAGAAGGATATATAATTCTCGGTGTTTTTAGCAATGACGTTGATTTTACTACCGTTAAAAATGCAAGCCCCTAGCATGATCAAACGTGTGTCATATTTCTCCAAGTTGTGCAAGTTAACTGGAATACGTGTTTGCTTGAGCACAACTCGGAGTTCAAGATTGAAATTGGCATGTGCTGGACCCCTGTACTTACTTGTGATGTGACAGTGATCGTGGACTTTGCGAAATTTATTGATGGGTTTCTCACAGCTCCTGCAGTTGTACTCTGTGAAACCATGGTCATTTTTTAAACTAACAGCCGCTTTTTGGTCTTTAGTCTTTGGCTCAGCTTGGATAGGACATTGACATTGTGATTCTTCGGTTGGATAAATCAGTTTTTCACAGATCCTGCAGACGTTACATTTGTTGTGGCGTTTCTGTAGCAAACAAGGTGCTTTGAATTGGCAAATGTTTGTTAATTGTGTGAACTTCTCGCAATAGCGTTTGTATGAAATGAATGGATGCGTCTTGGCCTCTGCATGACTGGTACATACACATCATATTGTACGACTGCGTACGAATAGCCGCACGGCCTGTGGCGTTGCGTTTTAATTGTGTTTAATGGTTCTTGTGGAAGACACTCTAAAACAGACTCAAAATCCGCGTAGATAACAAATGGTGCATCCTGTTTATTTTTATAGCTTTCAAACTTTAGAATATGTTGACCCTTTTGAGGTAATTCGGCGCCGTGTCCATTCCATGGCAATCTTCTTGGTGGTTGTCGCGATGTTGTTCTCTTTGAAAGTGTGATAGGCAATTAAAACACCAATAAGATTTACCGTTATGATTGCTGACGTCGCCCATTAACCGCGAAAAAATTTTAATCCAACAATAATGACTTGTTTCACCTTGGTTAAAATAAAGTAAATTGATTGGCTCGCCTATGTGTTTAGTCTTGTGGAGTACAAACACATCATCTTTGTAGCCTAGTGTAGTCCTAGTGTAGCCAAATACGTTAATTGCTAAGTTGTTTTGCGATTCGATGCATGGAATCTGCAAAATCAGTGTAGGAAAGTCTATGTTAGTGAAATTTAAGCCGTCTGCTATCAAGTACCATTAGGTGCATTCATTGTTTATTTTGTAATTTGGGTTAGTTGCTAGCTGATGTTTGACATTGTATGAATATAAGCCTGGTGCAGCTCTTAATGCCCAGCAAATGTACTCCTGTTCTTTTTTTTTTTGAACGTCGACGATCGCTGTTTTAACCGCCAGTTCTTTAGGAAGTGGAATACAAGTCACTCCTACTGGGTTATACCGCACCACGTTGATGTAAAGTGTGACGATTTTATCAAACATCCAGCCATCTCTGTTCGTGAGCTTCGACGTCTTCTAAATATTTTGCTATTTGTTGTTTTAACGAGTTTTAACCTCACGTTCAGAAATGACGGTGTTATTTTTACTCGTAAACGTGAAAACACCTATTCTGGTTTCAACTTTTCCATTTTGAATTGGACCTTGATTGCAGTTTGCAACTTGTAATAGCCTATCTCTTTAAACTCGGTCAATGCTTTATCTTCGATGTACTTTTTGTAAAAATTGAAAAAGTGTACCAAGTCGTCTGCAAAGAAACTTGGCCTCAATTCTCAGTTTCGGTAGTTACCTTGAAAGCGTCTTATTCTTCTGATGTTTACCTCTGTGATAGATTCCGGTTTAATGTAGGCTTTAATCGCAGTAATGAGGTCTTTCCGTAGTATGTTACCCTTTGCGCCAGTGGCTGTAAAGGGGATGTTGTTGTCTTGAGCTATTTTTAAAAGCTGATGATACGACTGTTGCGTTAGATTTTTAAATTGTTGTTGGCTCGCTTGAATCATGTGTACTAATTCAGGCTTCGTATGTTGTTTGCATTTAGCTGGTGGGGGTAATGATATGTTATGTTGTTTGACAAAGTCAGAAAAAAATGGTTTTTTAAGTCGATTAAAACCCGATAACACAGGTTCACATTGTGATTAAGTTTGTGTATTCATGGTCTTATTTATATACAGGTAATTATAAATTTAATTTCAATTTTTATTGAAGCCTCTTTCTTCCGATTCAGGGAGAAATGGACCTTTTTCTTTTTCCGGAGAGTTGGGAAAATCTGGGGCCCATTTGTGAAATCTTGTCGTCTGGCAATCTTTACCCCGGGGTTGTGTGGAATCCGAGGAGTTGAGAAGAGTCCCGGGGAGATGGGAATTGATCCGGAAGTAGGGGGAAGTCCCGGCAGACGGGGGTCGTATAGGTATAGGAGGGTAAAACTGCTCTGGAACTCTCCTCCGCATACTACTGGCCATGCCTTCAGCTCAGCTCATTATCGTTACCAGGATCTTTATCATTTTTAAATTTTCTGGTGTAATACAGTCCAACGTGGCTATACTAAACATCACCATAAAACATCAGGTATACAAAAACATGGCCCATTGCTTCTGTATTGCACTTTACCAAGCATTGAAAGTTTGCTTTAAATAGGCAAAACTGATGGTAATGACTCAAAAGGGCAAATCTCACGGCCAACATGCACCATAATCTGTATTTTTGGTGAGTCAGAATACATGTGTTTGAATGCACAGGTGGCAATGGACACCAGCCACTGTATAAATGCATTAATACATGTAACACAGGTGACTGTGATGTGGAAAATCTTGTTTCATGTTATCACTACAAAGCCTCAGGCAAGAATTTGTACCTTTGAAAAAGCAACAAAAAAAAAAAAATATATATATATATATACNACACACACACACACACACACACAGACGGATAACTTTTTGCAAGTTTAACTGTCAGAAATATTTGTTAAATATTTTGTGAGTTTCGATCGTTTTCAACAGCACTTCCTGACTTTATGTATTAGTCATGTACAATTGTTACTCTGGTGTTTCAGAATGATTACTAGCCCATCCATTAGAGTTCCAATTTAGCAGTGCAAATCAATTAAATTGTAATGCATAGGCCACCCCCCCCAAAAAAATAGTTATACTTCCTATTACATGCCTCTCAAAAAAGGGTCGGTAGGTCAGACAAATATTTTGGGGGGTCAATATTTTTATGCTGATGGAATGGCATGCATGGGAGCAAAAGCTACATGTACATGTACCAAAAATTGCCCCAAATGGGATAACTTGCCTCAATCTATGTCACCATTTCTACGGTTGACAATTCATAAGAATTATGGACAATTTACACCACTATGCACAACGCAAGTCAGGTAATCACAACCGCATTGCATGGTAAGCATGCGTGATGCATCCAGATGGGTGGGCAATAAACCTCATGCTGCAGCAGGCAATTTTGCAGAAGCACGTTCAGTTCAAGTACAGGCAAAACAACCTAAAATTTAACTTGTGAACCGACAAAACACACACTGACAACAGAGAAAGTTCTGTGAATTAACTTGCAGAGATCTTCTTGCAATGTCAACGTTTTTTGATGTCCACCTGTAGGGTTGCTTGGGTATATGGCTGGAGTATAGTGTATAGACACCATTAGTATACACTGGTTGCCAGATTTCCAGCGCAGCATTGCTTTAATGCATTGAGCTTTGTACACGTTTTCACCAATGTGACAGTGAAACGTGAAGGCAACTCGTGAATATAACAGAAATGCAAATGTTAGCAGGAAAACATATAAATAAAACGTTTTAACGTGAAGGGGTTGCTCAGAGGTGATTTGTAAAGACTGAAAAGACAACAGAATTCATTTCCTTTTTTTTCATTGAATACAAATTTCTGTGAAGCAAACTCCTCCCCACATTAGTATGGGTTGGGTCTCCTAGTGACACTTGCCCCTGCCCAGCCTACATATGCAAATTTCCCATGTGCCTATTACAATTTGCTGAAAAGACTTGATTATGCATTCTGCCCCTTGACCCTCCACAATGCACTGTGATCCCGCCGCTATGTTTGTCCTTTTCGAAGCGGTGAAAACCACTGGAGCCAAAGTGGGGAAGAATGGGCTGGGAGCAGCTGGGCAGGGGTAAGTATCACTAGGAGACTCGACCCACACTAATGTGGGGAAGGAGTCTCCTGCGTTCACATACCCCTGCCCAGTCTACATATGCAGAGTGTCACCGTACCCTGGAGGTGGGTCGGCGACGGGAGTGTAACTACTAATAGAAACATAAGGCGAGCGTTGACACTCACTAGAAGAAACCCCTAGGTTGAAGTATCCACCGTCCGGTCCGGAACAGTGCTGGACATTGTCTGGACCACCAAGCAAAAGGTTGCTGTGCCATGAGATGTTTCGCTCTGCAAAACATCTTTCAGGTAACACTCGGTGAAGGCGGAGGGAGATTTCCAGCAAGCCACCTGGCAGATTTGAGTTAGAGGAACTCCTCTGCAGTACGACCAGGATGCAGAGGCAGCCCAAACGTCATGGGCCCTGACTTGAGATCGGGTCATCTCATCATGTTGTGCTGGCAAGTCTCAGCTTTTGAAGATAATGGCCGAGACCGTCCATCAGGCAATAATGTCCTCTGACACCGGGTGAAAAAGGGTTTCGTTGCTGGGTATTAGATTCTTGGCAATGCTCAGCCCTGGCAAGATATTACTTGAGAGTCCAAACCAGACACCATCTCTTGCACAGAGTCATCTCCTGAAAATGAGGCTGTGTCAGGAACAAATATGTTGGGAGACCAGAAGGTAGGCATCTGGTTTTGCATAAGGAACCCGATGGTTGGGGCAAGAGGAACCCTGTGTGGCTCCTAGCAGCTGTGCCCCATTGACAATCGACAGGGCATGTAGCTCGCTACCTCGTCTCGATGTAACAACCGTGAGGAGACCGCCAGCCTGTGAGGAGGAGTGTTAGCCTGATCCTGAGATGCAGGTCAGACACATCAGCCATTGGTTTGAAAAAGGGAGGACTGGCAAGAACTTGAGGAAAGCTTCTGAGGTCCAAGGATAAGACGAGGCGTTTGATGTGGGGATGCCCAACAAACATCCCTTAAAGGGGAAATAGGATAGCAGTGTGGTCGGAAAGAGTCGAGCCACCGCTGAAGCCTGAGTGGACAGCTGGCAAGGCTGACAAGTAGTTGTGGATGGCAGTAACCTGGAAGCCTGAGTGAAAACAGATACATGAAAAAGCCTTCGACGGAACTCACAGGATCTTCGATTGAAGAAACATCGTGGTCGTTACACCCTCTAGTAAAATGTAGTTGACTGATGTAAGTCTTGTGAGTGGACAGCTGTTGACCCTGGGCCGAACTAGACGCAGCATCTGCAGAAGAACCGGATGCCCTGAAAAGTCATTGGACAATGTCCAGCGTGTCAAGTGAAGACTCTCCGGTGGTGGGTGAAGGATCTCTGATTTAGGCTGACAGAGGAGGTCCTCTCTGACCAGAAGGACCAGCAGCTGTTGTACCAGGAGTTTCGTCTGTCTTTGAAACCACAGTTGGCAAGGCCAGAGCGGGGCAATGAGGAGGATCGGACATAGCTCCATTCTATCTTGGACAGGACCCATGGGATGAGGGAGATTGGAAGGAAGATGTATGCCACAGGGCCGGACCAGTCGATCTGTAGGGCATCTGTCACCCCCACTCGGGGGCGAGGGAACCTGAAGCAGATCATTGGAAGGTGGGTATTGTTGACGAGAGTGAAGAGGTCGGATTGAGGACGCTCAATCTCCACGAAAATCTGGCTGACAACATTCGGATAAAAAGTCCACTCTGTCGGTCGGACAGCATCCAAGAAAGTGCATCTGCTGTGCTGTTTTCCACTATGTGGACAGCTTCAAGGCTGATCCCCTGATTGATTGTCCACATGAAGAGCTGCCATGCAAGGGTGCATGAGTTAAGGACGAGTGCCACCCTGACGATTGATGTACACCACTGTCGTTGAGATGTTTCTCTGGACTAGAGTGAACAGCCTATTATGTGCTGTCGAAAGCGATGAAAAGCTTTGAACACCTCTTGGAGTTCTAACACATTGATATGTTTGCCTTGAGAGGCAGTGTCCTAGACCCCGGAGGCATGGAGTGGAGAGAGGCTTCCCTCTGTATAGCAATGCATCCGTCATCACTGTCACATGTGGACTTGGAGGGGCAAAAGTAAGGCCTGCCCACATGCAAAAAAGCTGAAATATTTGCTAAGAAATGAATAATAAGCCTTGTTACATTGTACTGTGTTCGAAGTGGCCTTTTGTATCCTTGAGTTAGAGGATTACGGTCATATCATAACATGCATGGGAATAACGTCATTCTGCATACATTGCAAAAATAGAAAAGCTGCGGGTAAGGAGCGTCCACAGACACTCCATGAGTAAGAATCAAGATTTACTACACCTCATAAATATTCATGAGCAAATTGGAGCACGTCATTGGCTTCTTCCAACTCGCGTCTTGGAAGTAGAAATAATACGCAACCAGGTGGCATCATAGCAGTGAGTATCCACCTCGCTGCTGTGCGGTAGTTTTCCTGATAGCATAAAAAAATCCCTCTGGAACTCACCACATAAATATGTAGTCTGTGTCATGAAATCTTTACATCAATCAGTGCAGTTGCACCCGGATAAGTTAAAAAATTGTTATAGAATGAATTTATTAAGTGCAAAAAATAAAATGAATGGGTGTTTGTGTAATGGATGGACTGACAAAGCCAGAAATTAAGCTGGAAGTAGCAAGCGGTACTGGATAGGGGGCTTACAGGTAATGCCTTACCGTTCTTCAGTGTAAAGTCCGTTTTTTTCACAGCAAGTCTGTCGTTGCAAAGCGGCCGACAAGTTTGCGAACTGCACGCCCGTGAGCACTCAAGTGCACAACGAGTTGATGAGCTGGCCCAGCGGGGGCTATTGTTGGAGAGAAACTATGTCACGAGACACAGAGACATTTACATACTGCGTTTTTTCTGTGGACTGGACGATGGTGGAAAACACGATCGAATTTGAGATACTTTTACTGATTGTGTTCTTTCCACAGACCAGGTGATGTTGGAATAAAATTACCAACTCGGAGAAACATTCACATATTACGTTTTTTCCACGATTTTAATACAGTAGACTCTCGTTATTATGAAATCAGCCATAACAAAATTCTGGTTGTAACAAAAACAAGTCCCGGTGAAAATGTACACGTTTCTATGGGGGAAAAAAATCTGTTACAGCGCAATTGCATTGTACAAAATTCCTGTTACAACGAATGATTTTCATGAGCCCACTGCCTGAAAAACCATTGTTGACGACCCATTTATAATAAGCATTTACGAATCGTGGTGGTGAAAACACGTGCGCAGTGCATCACACTGGTTCCGCCTGGCCAAACTGATGCCAAAGAAGGCATGAGGGAAATGCGGCAACCAGTCCCATGTACAATTCCTGCCAAAAGGGGTCGCGAATGTTCCACTACATGTACATGAACATGGTACACAAATGCAGCTCTACAGCCACAAGTCGAAAAAACACTGCCATCACGAATTTTTCTGCAGGTTCATTCACAAAAATTGATCTCATGTCTATGTTTTTGTTTTCTGTATTCATGTATTTAATTTGAAGATGTACACCTCGTACTTGAAATGGGCGGTTTCCACAAAATTTCTAGCTGTAGCACGAGGCTAATTTGTGAACCTGTATTAAAGGAATCTGTATGACGGTCCATTATTCTACCTCTACATCATGAATTTTGAGTTGTACTTCACGCGAATGCGATGTGAAGTAAAATAACGTCATATTTACGTCATTGTGGAGGGTCAAGAGGCACAATGCATAAGTCTTTTCAGCGAATTGCAATAGGCACATGGGAAATTTGCAAATGTAGGCTGAGCAGGTGTATGTGAACACAGGAGACATATTTTTGGGGGGCAATATTGCATGCGATTTTTAAGTGATGACTAAAGGACATTTCATGAGAAACTTTATTTCCTTTCACACGTCAATGTTCAACTGTAACTTACTTGTCCAAAGAAAACAAGCTCCACACCCTTGCTTTACTAATGCCACTGGCACTGCCATAACATCTAGCATCAGTCACCTTCAAAGTGGGATAAACCCCAACAACACTGACAGTGCAAAGCTTCTGCTTGTCTTGTGATAAGGGGTGACCTGTTGGTGACATAAGCTGATAGGACAGGTGGAACGTGTAAGAAATACGCTGCAGAGGACGTATGGTGGTATGGACCATGTGACGGGACCGGGCAGGTAGAACTCCTTTGCACACATCCAGCTCAAGTGCTGACAATATCAAAGTAAGAAATAATAGACAAAGCAATCAGAAACATGTGATGTAGTTAACATATTGTGAATTTTTAAAATGTCTTAACCACATGCTGCTGGGTGCTTTTCAAAGTGCAGTGCACACATACGGGCAATTTTCAAGATTTTCAGTTATCAAAATTCTTTAAAAATTTATCATTTCATTTAATAGATATTTACACCCACACAGATGACACTTTAGTGGCTACTCTAAGCTGACAGGGATCTTCATTGACTCCTGAATATTTCAGCCAGGCCTGGCGCCCTGTAAAGAGAGCCCAGAATTGTGAGGTGTTGCATAATTTTCTTTGTTCCCGGTGAATGCGAGTGGCATCTTTTCAAATGCGGCTGGATTAGCATGCAGCGGTGCTGTGTCACTCATCAATGGGGCCATAGAACACTCTGTTTGCAGTGCTAATCCGCGGGCGTGCTATGCCCAAAACAGTGGTAAACTGTTTAAAAACAGTAACAGATTACCTCCGAAAAATGCAAGCAAAAAAATAATGGCAATTCCCAGCAGCAGGTCTTTTGTTCCGAGTACAGTCTTTTGTTACACAAACCAGCTCTTTTGTCCCATTTTGGGCAACCCATGGTGCTTGCAATGGGGTTCCCTGGTAGTAAGTGTTTAACAATAGATTCTGTTTCCTGATCAGATTACAGCATGCCTAGAAAGTATAGCAACAGAACAGACTATCTATATGGGTATGTTTGAATTTCGTTGCTAAGAGAAAATTGCATAAGTGAGAATGGATCTGAAAAATGAAGGACCGGCATATCCAAGGATTTATACTATGCAACACCACAATAACGAATTCTACTTCAAGACCACATTGCATTGGGTACTTGGAGTAATAACAATATCAAAGCATTTATAAGGTGCACAGTATTTAACAATCTGCAATTCAAAGGTGCTGATATATTATCTTATCCCTTATCATTGGGCTCACATCATTTGAACATTCCTGAAACCATCTCAGCTCCCTAGGGAGTATACTAGCCCAATGCTGCCATTGTATTATCTTTGCTTCAAAATTTTTGCTTGAGGTAACTTTTGAAGTTTGTTGAACAACCAAAGTGTTGCCATGAAAACATGTACAAAACATATGGGAAAATTTAAATATTCCAAATTGTATAATAAAAAAGATGATGACGTCATGATGATGTAGTGACTTGGCATACATCCTCAGGTGGTAGTCTACAGGTTTGAAGGAAATCAGCCCAAAGCAAGTATCGAAAGTCGTGTATAGAATGACTCCATATTATGTCAATAGCAAAAATTTGAAAAAGAAAAATAACGAGAGGATCTATGTCTATTTGCAGCAGAACAAAGGGCTTTTTTGCTTTACAATGAAAATGTCATCGTCGTGATTGCATATCTGCAAAGTTTCATCCCACTGGGACATGTACTTTTAAAGATATAGGGCTTTAAAGGATGCACCTTTCATGTCACGTGACTTATCGACTGTCATTATCCCATGAGGTCAATTTTTGTCTATCACACACTCCCTTCAAAATATCTGCAAAGTTTCAACCCTTTAGTAATTGAACTTCCAGACATATAAAGCTTTAAATGTTGCACCTTTAATATCACGTGACATTTCGACTAATGACGTCATCATTCTATGACGTCAAGTTTCATCTATCACACATCCCCTTCCAGATATATGCAAAGTTTCAACACGCTGCCACGTGTACTTCCAGAGATATTAAGCTTTAAATGATGCACCATTAACATCATGTGACGTTTCAACTGATGACGTCAATATTTCAGGACGTCAATTTTCGTCTATCACACATCCCCATCCAGATATTGGCAAACTGTCAAACAGCTGTGACCTTAAGGAGATACAAAGCTTGAAAGGATGCACATTTTATGTCACGTGACTTGTCAACTGATGACGTCATCATTCCATGAAGTCAATTTTTATCTATCACACATCCCCCTCCAGATATCTGCTAAGTTTCAACCTGCTGGGACATGTACCTTTGGAGATATACGGCTTGAAAGGATGCTTATTTCATGTCACGTGACCTGTCAACTGATCAAGTCATCATCCCATGAGGTCAATTTGTGTGTATCACACATCCCCTTCCAGATATCTGCTAAGTTTCAACCCACTGTGACATGTACCTTTGGAAATATAGGGCTTTAAATGATGGATCTTTAATGTCACGTGACTTGTCTGCTGATGGCATTGTCATCACGTGAGGTCAATTTCCGTTTGTAAACTTTCCCTTGCTAACTACCTGCAAGGTCTCAAACCAATCAGACATGTAAAATACAATATACAAAACAAAACATTAATGTTGTTGCAGAAAAGACACAAATTAGACATTTTATACATTTGTCCCTGTTGGCGTTCCATACAGTGCAATCTGCTCTCAGCAGCAAGTGCTTGGCATTTTGACAGGTCCTGAGTATATGACCTACGCACTATGCATCGTCTATGTTGCAGGCAGATATTGGGCGTCTATGCACACAGTAGCCAATGCACAGTATGCAAATGGGATATTCGAGTTGGCAGTTTATATGGTAAGGGGGTTTTGTCGCTTCATGTGTGTGAAGAAGTACACCAGTTATGCACTTCATGCAGCTGACTCCAATGTTTTAGCTATCATCTTGTAGACAATTCAGGCTTATATCTCATACGGTTGATTTTTTACCGAGTTTTGAAGAATACAAGAAGTTTTTATTGTAACTTCCAGTCTGATGACGTCATCAGCCCCAAACCCGTTGACTGTGTAAAGATGATCATCTACATAAATTTTCAGACGATTCTGTCAAACTTTGCCATAGACCTCTATTCAAAATTCATTTTTCAGAATTTTTAAACTGTCGCTAGAGGGCGCTCGACAATTAGGTGACGTCATCAGTAGATGATTTGAAGAATAATATACCCCAACAGACTAACACTGTTGAAAACAACTTCATAACTATTACCAATTTTAAACAATAAGACCACTTCCGGTTTCGGCCAGAAGAAAGGGTCACGTGATTTGGCCCACAGGAGATGAATTCAAGACCACATTTTATCCTGCAACTTGCTGCAAAAAGAATGTTGCAGGAGGCCACGGTTGATTTTATATGGATTTTTATAATTCTAATGGAATATTTAATATTATAAATATTCAAAATATAATAATAAATCACTTGATGACATCATCACGACGTAAATATTTCCATATTATCTTCCTTTTATAGTCAGTGCTTGCTGTAACTTTGACGACAATCAAAGTTACTGAAGTACCAAAATAGTGCCTCGAAAATGTGCACAAAGTGAATGGGCTGAAATAAATATTGAAAAATCAATAATACATCACTCGATAATGTCATCATGACGTCATGCTTCGGCACACATTTATGCAATAATGACAATGCCTATGCCAACTTTGAATTCTGTGCGACAAAGATTAATGGCAAAAAAGCTGTACAGGAAAAACTCATCAAAGTCTATGGGCTTTCGGCCCAAAAAGAACCCCCCCAAAAAATCCTGACGAACAAATAGGCTTTTTCACAAAATTGCAAAAAAGTCAAAAAGACAAAAAATCTTAAAACAAAAGCTGTTTTGGCTGGTGACCGAACCCCTCCCCCAAAAAATTGATGAAAAGAATGCCTTTTCTGCAACTTGCGAAGAAGAAAAAAACAGCACCCCCCCATCTTAAGAAAAACAAATGCTGTTTCGGCCGGTGTTCGAAACGGCAAATAACTGCGAATTATAGTAACTGCAGCAAGACCCAAAGATTACGCAGGATCATTGAAAATTAATTCATCATAAATAACAGGCCCGTTGTGTGGAAAATATGCAAATGACTTTCTATAATGTCCAATCCATACATGTGTAAAATAATCTTACCCAATGCATCTTGCTGACAAGCTTCCTGTGCACAACTTCCCTGTAATTCTTGATCTACGAATAGCTGGTAGTGAAGATTACATTTACTGTTGTTGAGGATGACCAGATCACGATTGACTGTCTTGCCAATGACAACATCTGACAGATCAATAGTTGATTCTTCTGCCTGCATAATAAAAGAAGGTCAGAGACTTAAAGTATACATGCTCTGAATTCTTCTCACTTTTTGTGTATCTTCATTATAGTCTTTTTCAATTTACGAAAACTGTTTGAAATCCTTTTGGGATGAAGTGTATGGACAACACAGTTGTTGCAAGCTTTCCCAGACAAGTGGGGGTACTGTTGTTGTGATGTAAATCAGGGAAGAAACTGTTCAGTTCACATATTTTCACATTCAAATTTGGACTCTGAATTTGGTCTTTTAAGAAACATCTGAGAAAGGTTGCTTGCTGCCGTATAATTAAATGATTAAAAAGTGGCAAAGAAACCAACATTTTTTGTGCACAAATAAATCAACACTGAAGTTTTGTGCCCAGATAACATCAACGTTTTGCTCATGAATATGGAAATTAAACAAAGGCAACAAAATCCGGTTCATAAGTGTGACGTCACTTCAGTTTAAACCATGCCCACTGCACTTGCCCTGCGCATAGAGTTACATGCATCGACCGCTGTTTACATGGAACCATGGCACAGGAAATTAATGCACAATTTCAGCGATCTTCTAATGAGAACCTGCAAATCTTGGTGTGTCCACATGTATGATGAAGTCACTTACGAGCCAGATACAGACTGAAATAGCAAAAACTGAAATGAGGTTAAATGAAACACAAAAATGCTCTGTAGTGAATTAACTGCATTGCATGGTCACTTTAAATGCTTTGGACTATGAGTTCAGTTTTGTGTCGGTAAGTAGGAGGATGATGAAATCAGCAAAGTCAATCTTCAGGTTAGTTGGTTTGTTGGCAGGTTTATTATCCACAAATCATAGCAAGAAGGCCCAATCGCATGTGAATTTACAGTGTCAACCACTTCCTGCTGGGTGCCCAGTTTCGGGCACCGTGCGTTTATATGCAGAGCCGGGGTGCCCGGTTTCAGACAAAAGAGCTGGTCTGTATAACAAAAGACCTGCTGCTGGGAACTGCTGTAATTTTTTGACTTTCATTTTTTGAAGGTAATCCAGCACTGTTTTGCAACAGTATACCACTGTTTTGGGCATAGCCCGCCTGCGGATTAGCACTGCAGACAAAAGTGCTCCAGGGCACCATTGATGAACGACACAGTGCCACCTCTCGCTAATCCAGCTGCATATAAAAAGACACTACTGGCATTCACCGGAACAAAGGAAATTACCGAACACCCCACAATTCTGGGCCCTCTATTACAGGGCTGAAGGCTTGGCTGAAATACTCGGGCATCAATGAAGGTTGCCTGTCAGATTACAGTAGCCACCAGACAGTCGTTCATGTGGGTGTAAATGTCCAGTGAATGAACATATGAATTTTTGATGAATTTTGAAAATGGAAAATCTTGAAATGGTCCCTGCATCTTGTCTCGCTCAAGAAAAATCCAGGAGGTGGTTAATTAGCTGTTTCGGCAAGTCAGCCGAAACAGCTATTGCTTTTTTGATTATTATTTTTTTAAAGCTCTTTTTCAGACCAATTCTTTTGACCAGTCGACTTTGGCAGTTTACTAAATCTGATCGACTTCAAACTTGGCAGACCTTTGGACAATTATCCATGGATGGTCCGGGAAGAAATTTGTCACATGATTTCTTTTTGAATTTCGAATATTTAATTTTTTTCCCATAGGGTTTGTATACGCTTTTTTCCATCAATCGACTTTGGCAGTTAACTAAATCTCACAGGCTCCAGACTTAGTGGGTACTCAGACATTCATTCAAGGATGATAATAGAACAAATTTGTCCCGATGACGTCATCTCATGATTTATTTTTGAATTTTCAATATTTGATATTTCGCCATAGGGTTTGTACACGTTTTTCAACAGCCAGACTTCCACACTGTTCTCGACCTGTCTCAATGAATGTTAGGTCAAGATTCTTAGCATAACAGTTTGAGAGGGTTTAGGAGAAAATTAGGAGAAAAATATCATCATTTTATTTTTTATTGAATTTTGAATATTTAGTTTTCTCCATAGGTTTTGTCCAAGTTTTTCTAAAGTCAAAGATTGGTGCATTCATACATCTGAGTGTCTTTATGTTTGGAGCATACGTAGTCCAAAAACCTTTGGTGCTGTCAAAATGAAATTGTCACGGTGGCGTCATCAGGGGTCATGTGACATGAGATTAAAGTTGCAGTTTTCTCCATCGGTTTTGTACACATTTTTCTACTACGCAATATTATCGATCTTAATGAGAGTTGTCCTGAACTTTGGCTGAGGATTACTATGAAAACGAAAGAAAAATTGTATTTTTTGTTGTCTTTGTTTGATTACAAATATACCCAAGAGTCCAAATATCAAATAATATTTCATAATTTTCTTTCAGTTTAAACACAAATCATGTGACATCTTAAAGCTTCTTTGAATTGGTTTTCCAGCCCATTGACTTTGTTAACATTTTCAAGCCACTATTTTGAAACCTTCGCTATGTTTGATAGCTATAAAAGTGATAGCCAACAAAGACCTTGATACAAGAACTATACTAAATAAATGATATCAAGATGACATCATCACTCTAGTCAATCTGACTTATTTCCTTCAATGTACACTTGAAATCCATCATTTACCCTAACCCCCAAGATTGTATGTAAAATCGTATTGAAATTGGAGGATTTGGGACTGTTAGGGTTAAGAGAGGTTCTCAGGGAAAATCATCAAAATGACATCATCAGGGGTCACGTGACATGAGATTAAAGCTGCATTTTTTTCCCATAGGTTTTGTACACATTTTACTATTCAAAGCTCATGAGTGAGTAGTCGCTAACTTCAGCTCAAGATAACTTTGAGGTGTCTGATCATCATCAAGGTTGCAACCAACCAAGACCTCGATAAAAAGTTTTGGCTTAATTTATGACGTTATGATGAAATCATCAACTACTTGTTTTTTGAATAATTCATTTTCAAATATAGATTTTGTAAATTTTTCAAAAGCCAGTGTTCAGCACTCTTGTCAATCTGATTGAATTGTGTAACGTTCATTAAATGTTAATGTTTACTATTCGTTCAGATATTTTCATATTTTAGATGTTTTTTGACATACTTTCTTGAAAATGCCGAACAGCCTGCAGTTGTTTTAACAACTGTCAAACCTCTAGTTAAGTTAAAATTGTGATGCCACGCCCCTTTGGAGGTTGAGCAAGATTCCAGTGAGGGCACCCTCCTCCTCAGAGCGCGGCGTGGACGGCACGTACTGGCAAGTCCCTGAGCGGCTAGGGACGAGTCCGCTGGGATGGAAGTATACTGTCCCAGTTGAAGAGATGATCCTTCAGATTTGGCTGGATGGCAGTTTGCTGTTATCTGATTGACTTAGTGGTTTAGCGGGAACTCAAAGTGACATAAATAAACGGTCTAGGACGACTATTCACTCTACAGTAGAAAACATAACAATAGAGGGTGCTCCTTTAAATGAGACAACTTTACCTCAACTTCACTCGCCTGATAAGAAAAACCACCTCACGAGGGAACAGGTCGACAGTAACTAACAGAGGGTGCTTTCTCAATCGTAGCTTGTGGGTGAGGACAGAAATATATATAGCGTACTTCCCTCCCACAATGCACAATCTGTAAGGGGGCATATGATATCCAGGGCCAAAACCAATCTAGGGATGTCGCTCCATTCAACTAATACTAAGTGGGTTCTAGCAACACACCTTTACTTCTCCCGCATTGCACACACCACGTTACGGCCCTTCCAACCTCCAAGCCCACTCGTGGCCAAGCCTTCAAGAGAGCGACACACTAAGACACCACGTTTATTGTAAAGACTGCAATGCACCAGCGCAACAACCAAACATACAGGTAGCAGGGGTTCACTCAGGCTGCAAATGAGACATTTGCTAGGGACGCTGCCCCTGCAAGAGTTACGGCAGATAGCCCCTACTTCGACTGATCGCAGACCTAAAGGCCCCTCAGAGGGTCCTAACGTCTCCATGCAACCCACTGTGACACTTACCACCCCTAAAATACAGGGAGTAGTGCTTACCATGAACCAGTAGTCCAGGCCAGTGCTCAGAACCTAGCGGGCAAGGTTTGTCTCCCCTTTCACGCTGGGGCCGAGTGGCTTTTATAGCCTCACCACAGCCTCACGCTTGCGCAGTACCTGCCACGTTCATGGAGCAGTGACCAGCCCCGTCCATCGAATCAGTGCACGAGTGGCAGGGAACACATTTTACCCCATAATGAGTAAAATCTATTAGATTTGATGCGACCTGCTGAGAAGGCCAAAATACGGTTCAATCAAGCGTGCATGATTTCAGTGCACAGAACATGTCTCCATGCAGATGGATTTCTAGATGAATCCTAGAATGGGCCAATACGGGATAAACATTACTTGCACACCATGTGCAAATGGCCAGCTACGGCGTCTGCTGCTAAACTATGCAGATGTGAAATTAGCACTCCTAGAAGCAGTGCCAAAATCTAGCGCTAACCAATCAGAGTATTGATTCGTGGTAGCATACAAAAAGAGCCAGGGCCAGTCCTAGGAAAGCCACTTGTTGTCACGGCTCCATACATTAAATATCAATGTTCGCTTAAATTTTTCCTGTTTTGTGAGTAGTAATTGAGGATTCTCTGTGACGGTCCTGAGTTGTTAAACAAAGGAGGAAATGCCACGTGGTAGGCCAAGGCGCACTCAGGCAGCAACACAGCCTAAGCGGGACCACAGCCGCGCTCACTAAAAACATGTGCGCCACGCTGGAGCACTTGGCATATCAGGAGGGACAGCGCCATGATGTTCCAGGAGGAAGCCAAGGTGGGACAAGTGCCAGTGAGACATCACGTCAGGAAGCAATGGCAGCCCAGCCCCTACAGTTCAGGGTGCCGAGTCAACCACCGGCAACAATGGCACTCCCCGCACTAGTTGGGTTACCAAGTCAGGCTGCAAATGTACATGTAGTCCTGCACATGCCAGTAGTCATAATGCATCAGACTACAGATACAGTGCAACGTGCACCGGTGGGAACGACGAGTCGGCATGGAATTCCCAGCCAGCATGTGAATGCAGTCCAGTGCACACCAATGAGGATGCCCAGTCAGCTTGCCAACATGGTCCAGCTCTCACTTGAGACGAGAGTATGGAGTCAGCCCGCACATTCTGAAGCATTTTTCAGACCGAGATGACGACGACATTTTCGGCCGCACCCGGTAGTGGAGGTGCCTGGACTGATAAATTGTACTTCGGCTGTTACATACATACTACAGGAACCAGCCTGAGGCAGTCGTCTCAATGCGCTATTCTTAAGTACATTTAGTACAGATGATACAACAGGGGGGACAGTCCTTCCCTGTAGTCCTGTCATTACTTCTCTATCATTTATGACAGCTTACAGTTAACCCTGGGTTGGAGAAGCGCACAGGGTCCCATTATACACTGAGAGCAGTAGTTTGCCTATTCATTCAGCAGTGCCGGCTCCCCAAATATACACCGCTGCACTCGAGACACAATCGCCCCATACTTGGGGCATAGGGAGCAGCGCAGCAAATTCAATGGGCAGTAGTGCAAGTACTAGCTCACTTAGATTAAGAGAGAATGCTGGGCTTTCAGTTGGTCCTATTCCACAAACCCTATCCCACGCATTGAGTCCACTTCCTTGCTTGGGGGAAATGTTTCCCAAGCAATAAACGAGAAGATTTGACGTCATGAGTATGTTGACATGTCAATTTTCTTCGTGAAAAGTGCACCAGAAGTAGTTGTGTAGTCTCACAAACCCACTGACCTCCTCTGCAGATGCTAAAGATAAGTTTTACGATGACCTCATCTCTGTTCTTTGTGACACACCCCAGCAACAGCTGGCTTTTCTTCTTTTGGATTTCATTGCCAGAGTCAGTGCCGACAGCAGCTCTTGGCCAACCTGCTTAGGCCAGTTTGGAGTTGGGAAAATGAACAACAATAGGCAGCGCCTCCTCGACTGTGACACCAACCACTCCCTTGTGGTCTCTAAAGTGAAATTTTAGCCCTGGAAAATCCACAGGGCAAAGAAAGAGGGTAGACCACGCACAGACATCAGCAGGACTCTTGATCCCAACAAGGTAGAACAGTTTGTTTGGGTACTGAAAAATGCCTGTCATGGGCTATGCTGTGATAGGGCCAGTGAGAGATGGTCACTTCTCAGGGACACCATCTACAATGCTGCAATGTCCACTTTTGGCAACAGGCAAAACAAGTCAGCTTACTGGTTTGAGGCAAATGCCGAAGAACTGCTACCTCTCACAAAGGAAAAGTGACAAACCCTCTCAGCTTACAAGAAGCTGCCATCAGAGAGGAATTCGCAGCCCCTCCGTACTGCCTATGGTCGAGTTCAGCAGGCCCCAAGGCACCATGCCAATGATTTCTGGCTACAGCTCTGCTCCAGCATACAGACAGCAGCTAATTTCAGCAACACAAGGGGCATGTACGACGGGATCAAGAAGGCAATCGGTCCGACGCAGAGCAAGAAAGCTCCTTTAAAGTTGGCCACAGGAGAGATCATCAATGACCGTGATCAGCAGATGAACTGCTGGGTGGAGCATTATTCGGATCTATATTCCCGACAGAACTTGGTCAGTGCAGATGCTCTGGATGCAATTGGTTGCCTGCCCACAATGGAAGAGCTGGACATCGAGCCAACAGTTGAAGGGTTGGAGTAAACACTGGATGCCCTCCCCTGGGAAGGCCCCAGAAGGTGACGGCATCCCACCCAAAGTTCTCAAGTACGGCAAGAGGACACTCATCAAAGAGCTCTTTGAACTCATGTGCCAGTGCTGGAGGGAGGGCTCAGTGCCCCAAAATATGAGAGATGCAAACATCATCAATCTCTACAAAAACAAGGGGGACCATAGCGATTGCAACAACTATCACAGGTATTTCACTCCTCAGCCTTGTCGGCCTACTCTTTGCTGGAGACATATTGGCCAGGATTCAGATCCTTACTGAAAGAATTTACCCAGAATCACAGAGTGGGTTCAGAGCTGAGAGGTCAACCACTGACATGGTGTTTTCCCTGATACAAGTCCAAGAGAAGTTCAGGGAACAGAGAAAGGTCTTGTACATCACCTTCATTAATCTTACAAAGGCCTTTGACGTCGTCAGCAGTGATGGACTCTTCAAGATATTGGCATTGGCTGCCCTCCTACCCTGCTCAGTCTGATGAGATCTTTTCACGAGGGCATGCAGGGCATCGTTACGTATGAGGGTACAACTTGCGAGCCATTTAATATCAGCAGAGTTAAGCAGGGCTGTGTCCTTGCTCCCACTTTGTTCGGAATCTTCTTTCCTGTCTTGCTCAAGCATGCCTTTGGAACAGCCAAAGAGAGCATCTATCTCCACACAGGACGTGATTGAAACCTCTTCAGTCTGTTCAGCCTTTGAGCCAAGACGAAAGTGCAGATCAGACTCCTCAGGGATTTCCTTTTTGCCGATGATGTAGCAATAACAACGCATACAGCAGAAGACCTGCAGCAGCTCCTAAACCAATTTTCTGCTGCCTGCAATGCCTTTGGCCTGACAATCAGCCTAAAGAAGACTCAGGTAATGGGACAGTATGTGGATGAGCCACCCCCTGTAAGCATCACAGAGGACGAGTTAGAAGCAGTCCATAAGTTCTTGTACCTGGCCTCCACCATCTCCAACACACTCTCCCTTGACATCGAGCTCAATGGGCAAAGCAAGTTTAGAAGAACGGGGAGCTTACAGAGCACACCAAAGCACAGGTCTACATGGCATGCACTGTGAGCCCGCTCCTCTGTGGCAGTGAAACATGGACTTTGTGCTCTCGCCAGGAGAAACAGCCCAGTGCCTTCCACATGCGATACCTAAGGTGCATCTTCGGCATCTTGTGGAAAGACCATCTTACCAATAGCATGGTGCTCAAAAGAGCACAGATCTCTTCAATTTCACCTTCCTGAGGCAGAGGCATATGCACTGGTTGGGACACATCATGCGCGTGGAAGATGGTCGCATTCCAAAAGACCTCCTCTATGGAGAAATGGCGTCAGGGGCGAGGCCAATTGGTAGACCCCAACTGCATTTCAAGGACATCTGTAAATGTAGTAGAGCTAGAACGTTGTTACAGTTTTTGTAAGCGTCTTTTCATAGGAGTAGTTCCCCTCTAAAAATACAGTTTTTGTTTAGAGTTCCCCTAAATTTTTCTGTCAGTGTATTCCCCTGTTTATTTACTTTGGCCCTCGCTTCTACCCATATAACTTGACCCCATGTTCTGGCCAGACATAGTTTTGAAGAGCAGACCAGCAGAGACACTATCACTGCTCATTTGTTCCTCCTAACTGGAATGTGCGTTTCTGCTTGAGTCAGGTTTCTGTCTGCGTCTACATGTTCGAGTCAATGATCGAAAGCCAAACTCTCCTTATTAGCACCATTTTACATACTGTGTTGGTTTTTGGTTTTGGTTTTTTAGTTTGTTTGGTCTTTAGTCCTATCAAAGTTTCTTTGAGTCCTTCAGTCCTTTTGGTTTTGGCACTTTTTCCAGTACTTTCTGATTAATAAATTATTATTTGTCTTTTTTTTAAGTCAACTATTTGTGTCTGAGTCCTTATTAATTCAGTTTCCTGTGACTTTTCCCTCAAAGATCCTTGGTTCAGTTAGAGTTTTTGTTGTTTTGCGAGTTCCCCATAGTGTGCCATTTTTCCCTTATACATAAAAATGACCTCAAAAAGTGCATACCATCAACACCAACACCTGTGAGGTAGTAGCCGCTGACAGAGGTACTTGGAAGTGCACATTGAAGAAGGGATTCAAGTAGTTTGAGGGCAATCTGAGGGCGGCAGAGAAAAGATCCAAGACAAGGATCAAGCACCAACTGACAGACCCACCTCAGTTTTCATCTGTGCTCGCTGAGGCTGGGACTGTCATTCTCACATTGGACTTTTCAGCCACAGCAGACGCTGCTCCCGGATGGACATCCAGGGCAGAACCCTCATAATCCCCTGGGATTGACGGATGCCTACTGCAGTCCCTGTTTCGAAGCAGGAATGGGACTCTTCTGGAACACTCAAAATTTTTCATGGATGCAGCAGCCTCCATCAGTTTTGGGGTGTATTTTGAGGGGAAATGGCTGCAAGGCCACTGGCAGCAAGGGGAGACACTCCCTCTCTCCTTTGCTCTCCTAGAATTGTACCCTGTGGTGGTTACTGTTATGGCTTTGAGTCCCCTCTTAGCTAATCACAAAGTGAAGTTTCAGTCAGATAAGGCGGCATTGCAAAATTGACCAACCGTTCTGCGCCCCGGACATCCTGCGGGATCACGGAGAGCACGCCAGTCCCTGCAAAACAAAAGACTCCTTGACAACCGGGTGCGCCTATGGACTGAATGCGATATGCAAGGCTTATGTAAATTACCAGTCTCATGAATACGCCAAATATTCCCCGGATTCCAGGCTACTTCAGCCTACAATTGACCATGAAAGGAATGGCTTAAATTTGTACCAAAGACAAATAACAGCAGTGATGTATTTCTCACAAACAAAATCCATTGATCCTTGATCGTTAGCAAAGTTACATGCTAGTACAAGTATACAAAATTTCTTGTTCAAGCTGCCACTAGATTGCCTTAGAGAAGTTGTCCAAAATCAATCAGCGAGCATGTCCCACCAAGAAGACCATCAGTTTTCCTGAGCACAAAACACGCGCACAGAATTCAATCTCTGCTTTGTGAAGTTTGTTTCACCATTGTTACTGACATTTCAAAACATGATTTATTGTATGAACATCTGAATTAGTATGTTTACGGTTTAACCACTTCGTGCTGGGGCATTTTTCAACGTTGATGATGCTGGGCCGGCATGACTATCATTTTTTCCGTTTTCAAAATCCTTCAACAATTCATCATTCCATTTGACAGTCATTTATAGCCGCACGGAGTAATCTTTAGGCACT
>NW_019091360.1:131117-172081 GCF_001949145.1 Acanthaster planci
GTCGGAGATCCCGGCCACACATATAAACCATACGGCTCCGATTTCGGAGTCCCCGGCTGGTAGTGGTTAAGTTTTTGTTCAAATTTGAATGTTTTTGTAGTTTTGTTCTTTTGCTATAAAACAATGCCATCTTACATTAAACAGCCGTTAAGTTGGGACTTTCCTGTGAGCACGTAATCTCTGCTTTTTCAGATTGTCTGCTCCCTGTCCAAAAATTGCATTGACATACACATAAAAACCCAAGATATACTAGATTTTAGATAACAATTGATTTGGCTCCGGACTATGTAGACCTGTCTTACGTTTCTCTCTTCTCCAATCACATCAACAATGTACATCCATGGAGTAATTTTGTCCTACATGTACACTGTATGTAAGATTTTCATCGGAGTGGCAGCATGACTATACTGGCATATGTTTTTTCCTATGACAATCAGGCTTACTTGCCTGCCCAGTACGCCACTGTCCACAAGAAAAAGTTTATTTGCTTCTGTAGCTTTTTTTGGTTTTAATATCATTGTGTGTTGTGGCAAAGTCGTCACCCTTGTGGGCCCTAAAACTGAAAACTACCTGTACTTATTTCATAAGTGCCAAGATCCTGTTATACTATTGTAAGTTTTGAGGGGAGCACCATGAAATTTCCTTTTTAGTAGGATAAGGGTAAATATATTAACATCGGCTTACACCACTGTTTAATGTTACAGTTTACTGTAAAACCATAACTTTTTCTACACTCATTACGCAATAAACCATAATCTTCAAAGAAAGTGTTTTGATTCATTCAAGCACGGACATTGCTCACTAGTAGTTCATAACAATTATGATCAGCAAATCATGGAGTCATGACGCAACTCCTTTTGACGAAATCCTCTTTAGAGCTCGGGAATTCCAACAAGGGAAGGAGATAATTGTTGGATAAGCGTTCAGAATTTTGAAAAATATTCAGACCACGTCATTTGAAGTTGACAGGAAATCTTACGATTTAAATATAACAGACACAAGGATTCTGCCTCTCAACAAAGAGGAGGTAGAAATTACCCAGTGCTTCAAGCGCCAAGGTTTGGTTCGCAGTTAAGTTAGACATGTACACACATGTAGGTAGGCACATGTGCATGTACATGCACGTGGCAAAGGGACGATTTTCCGTTGGCATTTTTTCGCAAAGATAATGGCATTTTGTTATTTGAGATTTTGGAAAAACTACTAGGAATCTTGAAAATTCTATCACAATGTAAACATACAACAACTCGACCAAATAAAAAACAAGTTTATTGGCCACCTTGCTCTCCAAATCTGGTTGCAGCTTGCAAACTGTCTTTGCTCCTGGGTTGCCTTAAGATCGAGCACAAGTCCAACTAAGATCAATTCAAAATTTTTATTTAACACCGAAAATGTGCAAACTGTGAATAATGCCATATTATTAGTTTATTACTCATGTTCAAGTGTTTTACTTTTAAAATGTTACTTGTGGGTTTTATTGTGATGCTCTTGTGAACATGTGTTATGGACTGAGTCCAATAATAATAAGTTATCATTAATAATGTAAATGGTGGAACAACTTGCAAAAGAAAGTTGCAAATCACATCCAAATTTATATAAATTTTCGTGGAAATCCCAAAACACAAGCCTGTCTTGTCATTGATCTGCAGAATTTACAGATGTATCACTTTCATAGATTTTACAAACTAATAATACAATTTAATTTAAGTGATATTTGGTTCCTACCTTCAAAACCTCATGGTTTCTATGCTGGAAAAAAGTTGGCAAGTTTGCCTACATGACTTTCACTTGACACCAAAATAAAAAAATAGTCTTTTCTAGCTTCACAAAAGAACCTCTTAATCACTTTTTTTGCACCAAAACGTTTGAATGTATATGTTTCACTACTTACATTTGTAATTTTGGACAGAAATTTCCATTATTTTCATAAGTTCCCTTCGTGTTTTGTTACTGCGGTGGTGGAAACACATGTGTAATAATACTCAATGCAATGAAGCAATACTGTACTGGTTCGCGCCATGCGGCGCCATTGTCAAAGAAGGAACGATGAAAGTGTGGCAACCAGTCGATGCATCATGTAGCTCCACAGCTACAGTATATGTCGAAGAAAAGAAGTTGATGTTGGAGAGAAGATTTCTTCAAGTTAATATGCAGAATTTAATCTCTTGTCTATGTGTATCTTTTCTTTGTTCATGAATTTAATACAAGGTTGTATTGCTTGTACTTCAAGCGAGCAGGTTTCGCGTGCCCTTCTCGATGTATCATGCACGCATACCAATTGTTAGCGAGTTTCCTGTCACGTGATTACCTGACTAGTTTGGTGCGTAGTGGTGTGAATTCTTAATAACTCTTAAGAACTGTCAACTGTAGATATTTTTATACTAACTATTGCCAGTTTTTATCGCTTTTTGTGGCAATTTTGGTAGCTTTCGTGCTCATTCAATCAACACAAAAACTGTGCTCATCATTTTTTGTCTGACCTACGGACCCTATTTTTGAGAGGCATGTAATCAGAAGCAGAGCTATTTTTTTTTCTTTGCCCATGGAATTTTGAGGGCCATGATAGATTTTCATTTGTACTTCATACAGATTCCATCAGTGCACATGTAGATATGTTACGTACGAGTATGAGCATGCCATGGTATGACCATATGGTACAATGCATACCATCAACTAGCATTGGGCGTTGGGCAACATGATAACGTTGAGTCTGTACATGTACATGTATGTTTCAGGTTTCAGGTTTATTTCCATACCAAATACAAGTTAAATGAGTAGTTAATGCCTCTTCAAGAACAGAGCATAAAGCTTTTCCGCATTTCGAATGTTTTTTATGAAAATGAGAATAGGGCTTTAAAGAAGCCTCTCCAGCTATCTGCAAAGTTTCAGTTCAATCGCACATAACCATGGACTCCGGAAGATATAGGGCTTTAAACATTGCACCATTAATGTCACATGAATTGTCACTTGATGAGGTCAATTTTTGTCTATAACCATTCCCTTTCCAGATTCCCTTCCCTTTCCTTTATATCTGCAAAGTTTCAACCTGATGGGACATGTACTTCGAGAGATACATGTATAGGGCTTTAAATAATGCACCTTTAATGTCACTGTCACCACCAGACTCAATTTTTAACAATTTCCAAATGTGGCTGGTGATCTACCTCGGTGGTGAGCCCGGTTCAAGTAAATGAATTTAGAGAGAAACCAAAATAAAAGAACCAAGTACAAAATCTGTACAAATGCAAATCGGGCATTGCAAGAAGTGTTAATTCCCCGGCCCTTGCACCTACTGTGTTGTGAAGTAATGCCATGAGAGGAGGCTGGGCGGCATCTCTGTTTAGGACAGTGAAGTAAACAAATAACTAAGAGGGACCAGAATTTGTAAGTCGTGTGGGAGGTTTGAATTGTCAGCCTCTACGATTTGATGATTGTTGAATGTTTGGAGGAAGCGACTCTCAGAATCTCAAGATGTGGATGGTGTCGTCTGTTTCTCTTCCATTTCCAGGTTATCCATGAATTGGCCGGCAGAGAGGTTTATACTGCAGAGTGGAAGATCTTGAAGTCTGGACTTGATGCCCTCATAAGGAATATTCAGTGCCTCCAGAGTGTTTGATCTTTGGTTGTGGTCACTAGGCTGCTGCGCCACGTCTGTTGATGGAGCAGCCACATGCTGTCCATGCCCACATAAAGTTTGTTCACTGAGCTTGGCTAGTCCGTTCACACACACTACACAACTTGATAGTTATGAGGGACCACCAATACCTTGTCTCCTTTCTCGATGGTAGTGTCGACTAGTTGCAGTAATCATGCAGCCACAACTAGTCGAGTCGTGTGGGCCCGAGGCCAGTACGTCACAACTATACTAGTTCGCTCCGGACATGATTGCACAGAACACAGCGCAAACATGATTCCTTCTTGCTTGAAGATATTATTATTCATGAGCGGGGCCATGCATCTGTGCTTTTAAGCGTCGGAATTGTTGCATTTGTATGCATGTCTGGGCAGTAAAAAAAGGATCTGTGGTGAATGTGCACACCGTGATAGAGTCTTCTTTGTCACAAATGTTATTTTACAAATCACTATTTAATTAATTTTTGTGATGTGTGATTCAAAATTTCCCTGCAATTTCACTGTCATTGAAAGGCTGATTTGTAAACTGTACAGTGCCCTGTTGAATTCATTGACCAAATAGGGATCCTTTGTTGTTTCTGTATTTAATTTGCATAAACGTTTGTGAAATAAAAAAGATTTGTATGCATATAGTAATAATTACTTTCAGTGGAAAGTGATTTAAAAATATATTATTCATTATAAGCGTTCCCAAAGACAGGGTTTCACCCCTCCACTTGAAGAAAATGGAAGTGTCCAAGTCACGTGAACATAACTGATCATCCAGGATGCACCTCGCCCGTCTACATGCATCATGCATGATTGTAAACTCATTAGCATTCAGGTGAACTATTCACCACGAAAGTGTCGGTAATGTTGTATGCATTGGGGTAAGATAAATCCCTCTTCTGCATGAAACTAGTCTGCCATAACGTGAAGGAATAATTCCTTTTATATGAAATTTCTAGCAGTTTAATTTTGATCCTGCTACCAAGAACACAGAAGTGGTTTGTAATTTTGGATGTACTTTCTCAAGTGATAAAACTTGCGTTGATCATTTGTAAAAATATATCTGAAGCCGTTGATTCTCAAAATTATACACAAAACTGAAGTCGCAATGGCATGTATAGCTCAGAATTAGCATGGCAGGACTGTGCATGAGTCAGGTCTGCAGGGGCAACGAACCACAACACCACATGGACATAAAATTTCTTGAAAATTCATTTCTCTACATGATTTTCAAGATGCATTTTTTTTCTCTACATGAGTGTATAGTCTCTTATGAGAGCAGTGCAAACTTGAAATAAAGACATTAAAACATTGAACACATACACAGAAAATCATGTTCGTGGATCAAATCTGTCGCTAATTCCCTTCTCCATCAATGTTTATTTGACATGTTTACGAACATCAGACTTGACAACTGACGGGAGCCCACAGCCTGATTCAGCACGCATGCACACAGCCCAGCCATAAACAGGTCCCTGTCCCTCACTGTTGCAATTGTAGCACTGTGTCATGGGTCAGGCACCAGTCGGACATAAGCACTGTGTGCTTTTCACCTCTACAAAGTTGTTGATCGCATTGTGGAATGATTAAGGTTTCCTTCCAAAAAGTGGTAGTAAGAAAGCAGAGAAGCAAGAAGGAATATCACAAGTGTTTCTGACGAAAGTTTTTATCTTAAAAAAGCCTCATATTTCGTTCACAAAACCTTAAAAGTCCAACCATCCAAAAGGAAACAGTGAAACATACAGCGTGACATCATCCAAAATTAACCAAAATTATGTTATGCAACTGCAGACATGGTTTTTTAACCCCTTTTACGGATTCATGGTAAAAGGTTTCATTCTCAGCGAAGGGGTATTTGATCAGAACCTGTGCAGTTGTTGAGTGATGTGTGCGACAAAATTTGTCAGGGGTATTTGTCGATTTTTCGCTATTATATAATGATGCTGCTACAGCTGTCATTGCAAAGTCCAATGAACAGCAAGCCACAAATTTGACTTTGGCAGTAGAAGGGGGCAATGTAGTCTTTAAAAAGCCGGGAGTACACCCGGAAAGATAGCAATGTTTGAAATGTGGCAGTCGGCATTTAATGTATTCATGTCAATTTACATCTCCAAGCACCTGTCCCGTTGTTTGGAGCTTCTTAAGTAAGCAGAACTCATTCGCGCTGCATCCATTCAATTGCCGGGGCTTGGCTGGCGAGCTTATGACGAGCAATTCCAGCTGAGGCAGGAGGCCAACCCTGTGCGTTCTTGGAAGAAAATTGATTTTGAACAGTTGCACCAGCGAGAGGTGTCTTGAATAATCCACATATTGCCCAAAACATATCCGACCTGGCCACTGCTTTGCCTACAATTTCCCTAACTGTCAAATTTGCGCACACTTGCCAGAAATGCATGCAGGCTGGCCATGGGGCCACCCGTTGCCGATCAGCGGGCCAAATGCATTGGACGACGAGTCCCAATGCAAACTTATCTCGTACGTCCTCTGCACGGAGCCCCCATGCTAATGATGCATCCACTACTAAAGCCGGCTCGTAGGTATTGTCGCGTCCTATGCCATTGAGTTCTAATCCTAAGCCCAGCAAACCAGGCCCATTCCTTTTGTTCTTCCAACACCAATTAATGTTTCTCTTTTACGTGTGTTGCTTGTTGACTATCCTATTCAGGAAGATGCCAGCCTTTTGTTGAAAGGTTTCTCAGAAGGGTTCACCTTGGGTTACACAGGGCCCCGTTTACCTTGAGATTCACAATGCTTATTTTTGGCGGCTGTTCGCCCAGAGGTGGTGCATAAGAAATTGGAAGCTGAAATAGTTCTTGGTAGGCTTGCTGGTCCTTTTGCTGAGCAACCTTTCCCAAATTTGCAGTGCTCCCTGATCAGTTTAATTCCCAAACGCGAACCAAATTCATTTTGCTTAATTCATCACCTCTCTTTCCCAGAGGGTCAGTCGATTAATACCTTCATTGATAAAGATTTATGTGCAGTAAATTATGCTTCATTTGATGATGATGATGTTGCTCTGGCTATGAGTGCGGGTACAGGGGCATGGTTAGCAAAAGCTGACATTAAATCCACATTTTGTTTACTTCCCATATCCCCTAGTGATTATGAACTGCTGGGTTTCACATTTCAAGGCAGGTTTTATTATGACAGATGTTTGCCAATGAGATGTAGCATATCTTGCTCGTTATTTGAGAAATTTAGCTCACTTCTTGAATATCAGGTCAAGCGATTTAGCCAGTGTCAATTCGAGACCCATTACTTGGATGATTTCTTGTTTATTGGATCCTCAGCTGCAGCTTGTGAACAGTTGTTGTCCTGCTTTTAATCTTTTTGTACAACATTGGGAGTGTCTTGGGTGAATGAAAAGACTTTTGGTCCGGCCTAGAAATTAACACGTTGACATAGACCATGTGTGTGCCAGCTGACAAAGTGCTAGCCACCTCTACACTCATTGAACAAGCATTGTCAGAGAAGAAAATTTCCTTGCAGAACATTCAATCACTAGTCGGGTCGTTAAATTTTTTGTGCAAGGCTATACTGCCCGGGCGGGCCTTTTTGCGACACATAATTGGGTTCGGTTCTGGTCTTTGTCAGCCGTACCACAGGGTTCGCATTTTCACAGGTGCTAGAGGTTGGATTTAGTTACTTTGCTTGACTTCCTGTCCAATTTTAATGGCATTTCAGTTTCAGCTTGTGAATGGGGATCTAACGATACCCTGTCCCTGTTCATAGATGCAGCGGCCAGCACTGGGTACGGGTATATTTCCAGGGGAAATGGGTTCAAAGCTGTTAGCTGACCAACTTGTTGTGCAAACACCCTTCAATAGCACTTTCGGAATTTGTGCCTCTGTATGTTGCTTTGATGTGTTGGGGCCCTTTACTGGCGGGACGAAAAGTCATTTTCAATACTGATAATATGGCAGTGGTACAGATCATCAATAAGAAATCTTCACGCTGTGCCCACATTATGTATCTAGTCATCAGGCCATTTATGGTGCAGTGCTTACATTTTAATGTGTCTGTTAAAGTGGCACATGTGCCAGGACGGTCTAACACAATTGCGGATGCTTTGTCACATTTTCAGATGGAGCGTTTCCGCCTTGCCGCCCCACACGCAGATCCAATTATGACTCCACCACCTCCTTTGCCTCAACTGTGGTAGCTGATTAATTGGAGTGCTTACTCGCTGCATCAATTTCAGATAACACACACAAAACATATGCTACTGGTTGGAGGGCTTTCAGTCACTTTAAGCAACAGACCATGTGCAACAGCCCACATGCCGGTTAAATTGGCAAAATCTGCCAATTCATAGCATGGCTCTCTCTACGGGGCTTATCTTCTTCCACAGTCGCCATGTATGTATCCAGTGTTGGCTATGTACACAAACTGCGTGGATTAACAGACCCTACTAAAGACTTTGTGGTATCCAAATTATTGGAAGGCACCCGCCGGCTTCACCCTGTCAAAGATTCTTGACTGCCCATTTCTCTGCCATTGCTAAGAGACATCATTAATTCACTTCTGGCTATATGGTTTACTCAGTTTGAATGAACTTTGTTTCATACAGGTTTTTCTGAGTGCCTTTTACAGCTTTATGCGGGTTAGTGAACTTGCAGTGGGCTCTCGCCAGCACCTTTGAGATTCAGTTTTGTGTTTTCACGATGTAACATTTGCCCAACCCACATCAGATGGTCAGTCCATATCCGTGACCATAAATTTTTTTCAATCTAAGAATAATCAGCGTGGCTCCCCCAAAGCATTCGTTTAATGGAGAGCACTGACTGCAGTCTGTGCCCTGTGTCAGCATTAGTGCATTTTTCTGCTGTTCGCCCACAGATTTTGGGTCCATACTTCTGTCCTTTTGATGGAAGCCCACTCACACAGTACCAGTTCAACACTGTATTGCAAAAGGCTCTTGCTTTTATAGGGCTCAATGGAGCCTACATTAAAAGCCATTCCTTCCGCTTTGGGGCAGCATCTTCTGCATCGCATTTTGGGGTGGCCAGTACTGATATTCAGTCCATGGGACGCTGGTGCTCTGAGGCATTCTTATCTTATGTACACCCCTTGCTGCTTTGTAGTATTGCATAGCGACGAGAGTCCGCCACGATTCAATCAGTCTAATGTTCCATAGACAATGGTCAAGCCTAGCCCTGATCGTGTATACTCTATTTCTTCCAATTTTACTCTAGATCCCATTTGCATCGTCGGCGACTCCATCATTCGTAGGGCAGAGGATTGTCTTGATATCCAGGTAAATATCTTTTGGCATGGAAAAGGCGGGGCGGGTGTGGCAGATCTGTATGATATGAGGGCAGAGCTGGCTTAAGTGTTTCTGCCCCTGGCAATGTTAATTATACATTTGGGTTCTAATGACCTAATGAGACTAGATAAATATGCCTTGCGGCAAAGGGTTTCGGTCATGCTTTGGGACTGTGCCACCTGGTGTCCCACTATGACGATTTATGTGGTCAGATATTCTACCACGAGTTTTCTATTTTGGTGCGTTCTCATAGCCTGCAATGGAACGCAAGTGCCGCACAATTTATAGATGGGCACGGTCTCAATGTACCAAAATACCACATGCCCTCTGCCTTCATCACCCACAGTTTCATTGGTTGGATTTTGCATTGTTTCGGTATGATGGAGTGCATTTATCCCTAAGGGGTAACCATATCTTCACTCCCACTTTGAAGCAGTTTATTTTGTCCCATATTGTTCCCTGATTAGGAGGTCCATTCTTGATTGGGCCTGGCTGTCTGCCTCCTGGTGGGCACATGTTGCGCGGGTGGCAATTTTTGGGATACAGACAGCCATAGTTATGGGGTTAATAATAATCCAGTTAAATCTATTGGTTTTTCTATTTTGTTATGTTATTATAAAACTTGCCATAGCGATCTAAAGTATCAAGAGGCTATGTTTTCCCGACTGAATGTATCATCAGTGGGAAGATAATATTTTGGTCTTCAAGTTCAATGTTATTGGTAGTCAATTATTGTCATATATTTTATAACTTAATGTATATATGTGTATCATTTCTGTCTGGTACATCAAGTATGCCGCTGTGGCTTTAGGCACATGGTTGCCTACTAGTCAGGCCTGGTGTTGCCCAATTAATGTCTTGTAGCTCAAGGACCAAGACGAATTCCTTAAAATTGTCTTTGGGCAAATGAAAGTAGGATTGGGCTCTAGGAGGGTTTGGTTGCCAATGTTTGGATTTGGTGAAAGTCTTAAAACATCTTGACGCATGAACGGTCTAGTGTGAGTTCCAGTACAATTGGGTTGGAAGCTTTAAGCAGGGCTGCATGACATTTGAATGAGGTGTCTTCTTCAGGTGAAGAGGATGATGGTGACTGCTGGAGACAGCAGCAGAGGAGAGAGTCCATCCCCTGGAAACTCTTCTGAGCCATGGCAGGTGAGGATGTCAATCAGCCCTGGTGATCTTCGGTACTTCTTCGGTGGAGAACACCTCAGTAGTTCTTAGCAAACAGCAGTGAAGATCGGGTATTGCCTTGCGCTTCACACCCCGACCTCAGAGTGTATCGCAGCTGCAAATTACAGTGGAAATTGGGTATTGCCCAATTTCCAAATATTGCCCAATTACCAAAATTCAAGCACAAAAATGAGGTGCTACTGGAGTATTGGCATCTCCCTGGATTGCTCTAATGATTACTCACCTTGATTTCTCCCATTGAGCCTTCTCCTACTACTCGCAGCTTAAACTGCTTTCTTCGCTTCATGTCTCTGTGCAATAAAAACCATGACTTCTGATTAGTTCTTACCACATGAACAAGTAATTTTAATACAGTATTATCTATACGCACAATTGTATGATGTCATCCAACTCAATTAATGGAATAACAGTGACACAATGTTTGTATTATTTCCCTTGTAGAAAATTTAACACAAACAAAAATTTCAGTGTTATATCTTGACTTCGAAGTAAGCTTAATGCACTGAAGGCATTAAGTTAAAAAAAAAATCATGTTTGTTTCCTGCTTTAAATTATTTCTCCTGCATTCAATGGAAACTAAAAACTAAAACAAGAAAAATGCATATTTTTATCTATTCTCAAACAAATTTGCGATCCGGAGATAGGATGCATGTAATACAATTTCTTTATATTGCTTCCAAGGGGTGACTGGAATAGAAATTCCCAGATACCTGGAATGGGTGGGCATAGATGTCAGAAAAATTTACATTTTATTTTGTGTATGCCTTGGTGTGGTATCTATGTAATGTCAACATGGACAGGAGGGCCTAATGCAGCATTGTCGGCATGCTGTGATACATCACTACATATTAAGTTTGGCAGCAGTCCTAAGTTCATGCATGTGCTTCTGCTATGCACTGTGCAGCAAAACAGGCACACAAGACACAGCATGTATGCTGCCTATCCAGAAGCAACAGACCACTGTTGGCAGTTTTTCTTTTTAATATTGGTGGGTTAACGGCATTAACAAGAAAAGCTTAACGTCTTGGCCAATGTCAATACTTATTCTATCATTTGAAGCACATGCTCTAAAGGTGGTGTCTACCATATTCAACCTACCCATACTACCATATCAGTGCATATTTTCCCTGGCCAACACTCCATTCACTAAAATCTCAATCAATTGTAGTGCATCCTCTATCCCATGATGCGCAGTGACGTGGCCGCCATGTTCTTTCTCTTTTTCTTAGGACCATTACAAATGGACGCATTTGTCTTTACTTCAAATGTTGAGAGTCTTTTGTTCGTGCTATTCGTGCTCTGTGGGACTTCTTGATCAATTGCTACACCTGTAATAAACTATATCTCTTATCTATCTACTTTTTGGTAAGATCTCTCCTTGTTACAAGTCATATTTTTCCATCGTGTGCTATCTTTACTGTCATTTGTGTGCATAAGTCTCATTTCTCTATTGTCTCACGTCACGTGACCACTGTTTCTACAGTGAAACGTTAATGAACCTTGGATATCTACCCCCTTTGAGTTGCACTCACAGCATGGGTAGGGGGCCTCACTGTTTTGGAGCTGTCCATGTCATCACACGAGCTAGGGAATCAATATTCCCTCTCCAAATGGTTGGGAGAGGGGTATCACTGAGCAATACCCTCTTTTTACATCTGCTTCCATCATAGTATTGCAGTTGCCCATGGCGTTGGGCAGCTGACAGTTGTTCAGCCTAACACTTCCCCAGCTTGCCAAGTACATGTGGGCGGGGTCCCTGCCAACAGTCAAGAGGCAAGATTGGGTGACCCCATAATCTACATGCTCCAGTCTGGGTGGTGGGTCCTGGTTGTTTAGTGTTTTCCCCCAGATACCTTCCATTCCACTGGCAGTGCTCTGGCCACAAACCACTTCCAAGCCGGTCATTTCCAAGTTCCGATTCAAACAGTGGTCTTGGCAGTAAGTGTAATTGCGCTGAGATTCCTTTCATCTCACTGGCAGCACCCGGGGCCTAACTACTCTCTGAGCCAAGCCCTTACACATTGATGCCACAGTTTAGCAGAGCGTGTGGTGTCGCTACTTGATACCGGGAACAAGAGGAAACAACAGCCACCGTAAGACTAGCAGGCCATCCAGTGAACTTTATATGCCGTGACAGCCTATGAGTCAGGGCAAATACACGGCATTCCATCCGGCAAGCTCTACACACCTAAACTGCCCATGAGTCTGGGTGAATATGTGCATTCCATTGGACAAGCTCACCACACTGTTACCGCCTACGAGTCCAGGCGAACACACAGCACAACGCCAGGCAAGCCCACTGCACTGTGGCTACCAACAAGCTCGGGTGTATCCATGGCATTCCACAGGGCAAGCTCACCTCGCACAACACTGCTCACTTACAATAGCAGACTGCTATCCAAGTATAACCACAAAGCTGATGATGGCCACCTGCACCGCTCCCGCCAAAGACTCTGCACCAGGCATGGTATCATTAACTGGGACCCTTGCTGCCACATCCCCCGCATCCACCGGGCCAGCCTCTACTGTAAATCTACCACTCCATCCAGTCTGCGGAGTCCCTTGGACTACTCCACAGCTAAGGACACTACGTAAGTCAATATAATTTTCCTGACAGGGAGTGCTCAGGGAAAGTCCCAACTCAACGGCTGTTTAATGTATGATGGAAGTATTTTAAGGCAAAAGAATGAAATAATGAAAGCATTTGTAACCGTGGAAAAACTAAAACATAACATAATCCAGATGTTTACACAACAAATCACGTTCTGAAATGTCAGTTACAATTGTATTAAAACAAACTTCACAAAACAGGGATTGAATTTACGCCTGGATTGTGTGTGCTGTTGAGGAAAACTGGTGGTCTCGTTGTTGGTGGGATATGCTCGCTAACAGTTTTCTGATGTCTTATTTAAGGCCATCTAATGGCAGCGCTAACAAGATGTTTTGCATGCTCAGCAAGCATGTAACTTTGCCAACAATCAAGGATCAGTGACTTTTGTTTCCCCACAGCAATGAGAAATATATTACTGCTATTGTTTCCCCATCTTTTCTGTTAAAAAATGTACACAAGCAATTCCTTTCATTATCAATTGCTGGCTGTGCAGTAAGTAGCCGGGTTGAGATTTTGTTTTCTGCGCAGGGTAGTCACGATGCATATTCGTTTTTTCCACATTCACCAACACAGTATGCTGCCACACATGTTCTTCCAGGTCTAGGGTGACCATATGCAATAAAACTCACACTGCTCCCAAGCTCTTGATTGAAAATGAAGCCAGGCAGAGCTCCACATGGAGAGAACATAATATAAAATTTAGAGTCCTCCCTATCTTGTCAAAGTCAGATGTCAAAAGTTTTTACAAACAACCAGGCTACTGCAAAAGAGTAGAACACTGCCATGGTGGCCTTCTCGAGTCTTTTGGCCATATCTGTGGTCCTGTTTCATGCCCCGGATAACTGATGCTGTCATTGTGGAGGTAATTCCTTGGTATTAGGTCACAAAAAGTCTCTTCTTGGATCTCAAAAATTTAATTCTCCAGTATGTGTCACATGCTTAAATTTTGCTTATAAATTTATTCTAACACTCAATAAACTTTTTGTTCACACTTTACAGATCATATTGGATAGAATTTCCCATCTTCATCTCCAAGGAGAAGATTTTCTGCAATGTTATGTCAGTCACATGTGGAAGAACAATCATCAGTTACTTATATATATGCAGAGAATTCTTATAACTGGCTACATTAAGCAATCACTGTGACTGCCTATATACAATAAACTTGCCTGTTTCATTTCCAAGTAGTAACAAATTCGAACTTGGATGACTCTAATCACCATTGCAGTGGCTCCACTGGTTATACAGTACAGTAAACACAGTCCCCAACCCAGGCCGGTAGATTCTTCCCAAGTCCAAAACTAATTCTTGGTATAAGGCAACAGCTCCACAAATCAACCGATTAACACCAAGCCAGGTAAAAACTACTATAGACAAATATTGTCACACAGGGGCATAGGATGGTTTGACCGAAGGGGGGCTGCAATTTTCAAGAAAGCGGAACTCCAACTTCCAGCATTTAAACAAGGCAAGTGCGCATTTGAAAAGCAGTATTGTAGGTCTTGAGACCTGGTCTCAGTCTTGAGACCTTTTTTTGTGGTCTCGGTCTTGGTCTCGCCCTGTCAAAGTCTTGGGAGGGCCGGTCTCGGTCTCGAAAGCACCGGTCTTGGTCGTGGATGCCATTGTCTCAGGTCTCCCCCTTGAGACCAGTCGAGACCATAACACAATGCGCATCTAGCTACCACGCATGCACGCGGTTGCAAAAGGCAAAGTTACCTCCGCTCGAGTCAAATCTTCAACCACTGATATAAATACAACACAGTAATGTTCAGATTTTTTGCAATAAACAATGAAAATGGTGCTGGAATGAAGACTAGTCAATGCAGCATGATGCAACCTTGTCCTAAGTTATTACTTTATTTCCAATCCAGAGTAGTCATGCTGCTTGACACCATGGAGATGTGGTTGTGAATAGTGGAATTCACACACTAGACTGGTTCCCGTTCCCTATGTAGTCTCCTGCTGAACGTAGAGCCAGGATGGGAACCTGTCTCTGTGTGTGTGCAAGCTATGAATTGTGTGCACGTGTGAAAGTGCTTTCATTCTGTCTTGTATGTGGTACGTGTTGTTTTCGTAGTTTCGTCATGGTGCATCTTTTTTGGATATTTGTTTTTCAGTATTTTGCTTAAAAAAAAAACAGTCTAAGGATATCTGTTTTAATGTTCACATCATATCATTTGGGACAGACCAGGGTAAAAGTAGAGCACTATCACTGATAAAAGAACTGAGACATTCTTTAACAAATATTTGACCTATTTGTGTGTGTTTATGCTAATGTTTCCATTTCATTTCTTTTGTACTTAATTGTACTGCCATATGTTTGTCTCTATTTACCTTTTGGTAAAAACTAAAACATTGGTTTATGGTTGGTCTCAGTCTTGGTCTCGGATGTTGTGGTCTCTGTCTCAGTCTCGACCTGCAAAAGTCTCGGTCTCAAAGTCCTGGTCTTGAAGGAGTAGGTCTCGGTCTTGGTCTCATATACCTTGGTCTTGGTCTCGGACATCAAGGTCTCGGATACAACACTGGTGAAAAGCAGATTGCTACCCTACCCTCCCCTCACAATAAATTCTTCACCGAGTTACTCTCAGTCACAAGTATCCTCTCTCCCCTGTAGGCCGTTCCATTCTTTGGGCCATTTATTGTGTGTGCCATATGGTCATTGTAGCATCACCGAAAAAACAAACAAACGATTGTGCCGAAAGTTTTTACCAATTACCAAGACGTTATTTCCTGGGATTTTTTTTTAGCCGTTCAAAATTGAGGCATAGGTTGCATTCAACCTGCCTAAAGGCTTGCATCATGTTACGGAAATTTATTTTCTGTGTGGCCATGGTTGTTTTTGTCCATTTTTGTCTTTGTTGAACATGTGAAAGAACGTGAACAGTAATCAAAAAGAAACCCAAGACATATACACGTAAACGTGTCTGGTCTTGTCTACCGGTACTTGAATGCTACTATTGAACATGATGTCAAGCTGAGCTGACCGTGTCCTGTAGCGAGAGAGTTCTGTTAGCTGAAACTACTCCATGGTCATTGAACTGAAGGAAGTGCATGCATAAACCTATAATTGTACAAAGTTGAATTGAAGTGATTGAAATATTGTAGAAGTGATAGAGCTGGAATTTTAAATTAAGCAGTAAGCTCTGAGCAACATTGAATTTGTGATTCTTGAATGCAAATGGTATAAATGTTTAGAAGTTCTGATTAACTCAGTATTTGAAATCAAAGTGTTATATATCTTGTGAATTTTGATATTGAATGAATCCGATTGAACTGAAACCTAGAATCACTGGATTTTGAATATTCCAGTGCTGTAGATTTGGATTGGAATTGTGGTTGATACTGCTACAAAAAACATGACTTTTGAATTAAGCTTGTTGTGTTGAAATTGCTGAAAAAGTACAGAAGTGGCTGCAGAGCATTAAAAGAATTTGAGTTCCGTATCTTAGTTTGGTGAATATAATTATTTACTAAATAATGTCCTTGCTTATGTCGTCAATTCTTTCCGTCTGAAGTTCTTAAGTTAATAAACCGGGGTCATCACAAAAGGAACTTGTAGTGGTGACACTCTCAATGCAGGGAAATGTTTCTCCACACACCCCCTAAAATAAGACCTTTGACCCTAGTTCAAATGGTCTTCATAGCCTAATATCAGGGAGTGCGACGCACTTCGCGCATAAAAGGGTCTCGAAAAAAAAACGATAGTGACTCACAGCAGGTGGAAAACAACCATGTCTAGGAGCAGGGATCAATTTCATAGAGCTGCTTATTAGGTACCAGAAAAGTCATGCTTAATATAGGAAAACAATTTGCAAACCTTTTATTATTATTATCATTTATTTGACCTCAACAACCAAACAAGAAAAACAAGAGCAAACAACAAACAGGCAAAACAAAAAAATACAAGAAATGTGTCCATGTACAAATGCAGCTGCTTCGGCCCTGGTTTTATTGATCTAAAACCTGAAAACCAGTGACCAAGTACTTACAATATTTAATATTGCACAAGTGGACATAAACAAAAAGCACAGTGGAATACGGAAACTCCATGTCATCTTGATAAATGGAACATGGTTTGCAAAGTTTCAACCCTATGGGACATGGACTTCGTGAGATATATAGCTTTAAAGAGTGCCCTTTTAACCCTTGATGTTGGCACTTTTTTTCTGAAAGCCGACTCAGAGATTTACAGCCTCGCTTGACTACAAAGGCCACCTGCCAAACCGCAAATTCTCAGTTCGTGGCCCTGCATGCTTTGCACGCCTTGATTTACACAGAGAAAAGGCTCATTGTTTGGTGGCATGTGGCTCTACTCANTTTCATTTCTTGGCAACACAAAAAGGCCAATTACCATATATAAAAGAGCCAGGGTATGCCTTCTTTCACCGTGTTTGCTCGAGCGTGGGCCGAGAGTAATAGGTGCAAAGTGGGCTGAGGGATCTCAATTTACAGCGGTTCTTACCGCTTCCCGGTGAGAAGGGATTAATGTCACGTGACTCGTCAATCGATGACTTCATACTCACATCAGGGCAATCTAGGTCTCAAACTCTGCCCTTTCAAGTTATAAGCGAACTGTAATGCCAATCGGACATGTAATTTGCGAGATATAGTGTTTTAAAAAGTGTCCCTTTAAAATCACGTGACTTTTCACATGATCACGTCATCATCGTATCAGGTAAATCTGGGTCTCAAACCCCTTCCCTCTCAAGCTATATACAAAATTTCAAGAAAATTGGACATGTAATTTGCGAGATGTAGTGCTTTTAAAGCTCTTCTCAGGTGGCTTGGCAGACTGAGAAGAGGAGGAATGGCTGCAGTTTGTCTAGTTGCTGGGCTGACGAAAGGGCCAAGACCTACTAGAGTCCCCACGACATGGCGGTCCGAAGGGTTGAGCCCAGAGGTCATCTACATGGGACTGGCGGGGAGGACCTGCTGGAGGAGGTTCACAAAAACTAAGCTTGTAGGTCCTGTCGATCTGTATGGCTTCAGCCTCATCATTTCCATGAACTGCCTTGCAAAAAGGTCTTTGCCATAGAAGGGGGGACCAGAAGTCTCGCCTTGACTCCCTCGTAGGGACGTTGGATCTGTGTGTGGAAGTTGCTAGGACGGAGATCCATATGAACTGCTTAAAGATGAAATTGATATTCTCATTGAACACTCGGAGTGCAACAGCTGCTAAGTCTGGGGTCACAGGCTTAGGTCACAGTCTTCTTTGCAGGCACAGGCCAGGTACTCGGAGAGGAGTGCCATAAAGGCAGTGAAGCGGAAAGGTGAGTGGTTCAATAGGAGCTCCAGAAAGAGCAGAATCGATGCCTCGAATCTGCAGGGTGGTGCTTGAAGCAGAGGCCTCAGCTGTGGAAGGGTTGGAATCCAGGCCTAGAGTCTGAATCCTATCTATCTGGGTGAAGTTGGTTGCAGTGGTATTGTCTTCATCTTCGGAAGATGTATCACATTACGCTTGAGGCTGGTCAGTGGAATGAGAAATGCCATATGTGGCAGAGCAGAATGCGAGCCATAGTCAAGACTGGAACTCGGGAGGTCGAAGGGATGAGGCCATCATGAAAAGATTGGATCATCGGATCAGATCTGGGTTCCACAGGTAAAGGATCCAGACCTGGAGCAGTCGCTCGGGGCAGTGGGATCCACTCAAGGCAGCTGGCTATTAAGGACAGTGTCTCCGAGAGTGAGCAGACCGCTGATATGATGTAGGCTGAAGAAATGTCCTGCCAAGAGGAGGAGGGAGACTTCTAATGCTTGGACCCCACATAAGAAGACAAGGAGTGCTTGCATTTCTTGCGCCCTGGTGAACTGGTTGTAGACCCACCAGCGAGGCTTGGAGAGCAGGGGCGTCGGAAGCTTGTCCGGGCTGCGATTCAGCTGAAAGAGACTGGAGAACCACAGGGGTGGAATTAGTCTTCCCGGAAAGCTCCAGAAGGCAGCAGGAAGACGAGGGTGATGTATGGCATTTGGAGGCTTTGATGGTGTAGGAGGCCGGTGGGTTCCGCTGCCTGGATGTGAGTGGTGCTGTGCCCGCATGGCCTGGCGTAGTTTTTCTACAGGGGAGTAGTAAGTATTTGACAGTTCCAGACCAGCCCCCTTTTCCACTCTGCTTCTTACGTTCCACCGCCTCCACAGACCCCCACCAGGGTTTCCCACTTTACTCGCCTTGACCTTTGACCCCGGCATGACGGTGACGGTAAATGCACGAGTCAAAAGACATACAGAGGTCAAGAGGCAGTGGGCGATTTTGTCAGGTCCATAACTGAAGAGGCCTGTAAAATTAACGAAACATTTGAAAATCCTAAGCCACTAAAATGGTCATGCGAGTTACAAAATATTTACAAAAATTGCAATCGCTGTTGGATTTGTGGAAAGCTTATCGGCAAGAGAGAAGAATCGCATTGCCTGTGTCCAATTCCCAATGAATCAAAGACTAAAGGCGATCGAGCGGCTTACAGATCGGTGAACAAATCTGGCTTTTATGAACAGCTCTGTATGACGTATACAAAGCCTATCAACAAATTTAGAAAGGTCAGAGATCACTGTCACGTGACGAGTAAGTATAGAGGTCCTGCGCACGCCAGAGTCTTCCCAAATCAAACGCCCATTCCGGTAATTTTACACAATTTGGAAAAATACAACGCGCATCTAATCATGCAGGGCGCTTGCGAGTTTAACGGGAAGGAAACTAAATTGATCGCTAAAAATACAGAGAACTACATTTCGTTTTCATCTGACCAACTTAGGTTCCTAGACTCCTTTCATTCCATGGCTACATGACTCGATCAACTGGTTAAGATTTGTTCACCAATGATTTTAACTTACTTTGGGAAAGATTCCCGGAAAACACAGATTTATTATTGGAAAAAGGCATTTACCCTTACAAATATATATCAACTCCTTGGACCAATTCCAAGAGACGAGCCTACCACGAAGAGACGTCTTTGATAGTTCTCTGAAGCAGTCCACCCTGACCAAGAAAGAACATGCCCATCCACAAACAGTATGGCACACGTTTAACTGTAAAAACCTAGGCGACTACCACAACCCATATGTGGAAACAGACGTTTTGTTACTAGCGGGTGTATTTGAGAACTTCCGCAAAGTCTGTAAACAGAACTACGGCCTTGACCCGGCCAAGGGCCTGTTGTGGGATGCTCTGTTAAAGCACTCTGGCATAAAATTACAACTTTGACAGACACAGACCAGTACTTATTCTTTAAAACTTGCACGACAAACACAACGACTTCCCGCTGGCACCTGAAAACTTAGTAGTGCCCAATGAATGGTTCTCAGACTACCAACAAAAACTGATCAACAACGGTGAGCAAGTACCTTGGTAGATAAACCCATGGCCACTTTAGGCACTAAACATAAATACGTGGTTCATTATCGTATGTTGCAGAAGTACCTGAAACTTGGCCTTCAATTAAAAGAGGTTCACTGCGTCATGTCGTTTAAACAGGCGCCTTGGATAAAGAGTTACATCGATGAAACTAATGAGTTGCGCAAATTAGCCAAGTTTGATTTTGATAATTCAGTCTTTGGCACGACGATGGAAAATGTAAGATCCCGAATCAATGGTCATTTATTAAGGGACGTGCAGGATGCTACCAAATACAAAAAAATACAACCTTTAAACTGCACTATAAGTCGACTACACCATTTAAAGAATGTGATCTCTCGTTTGTCGAAATGTTTCACGTAAAAACCAAGTTAAATATGCCCATTTACTGCAGAGTGAGCTTCCTTGACTTGTCTAAAACTTTAATGTACAACTATTACTACAAAAAATTAAAAAATAATTTCGGCGATAAAGTAAATTTACTTTACACGGATACGGATTCTCTGTTAGTTCAGATCCAAACTGATGATTTAAACAGCTACTTGAGTAACAAGAGCAGATTATTCGACTTTAATAATTTACCAGTCTGACCATAAACTTTACGACTCCAAAAACAAAAAGTAATCAGTAAAATGAAAGACCAATTCGGGGGTAAGGTCATTTCAGAGGTCGTCTGCATTATAGGCCTAAATGTATTCGATCTTAACGGAAGATAAAATGTAAAGAAAGCAAAAGAAGTCACTAAGGTTGTCACCGAGAAACACTTATCACACGCCATGTATAAAAGCTGCCTATTTGAAAGGGTGCAACATGTTAATAAACAGCATTTACTTAGATCGGATAAACATCAAGTATACACCATCACGCAAGATAAGCTGCGTCTTTCACCGCTAGACACTAAACGTTATATATTACCAAATAGTATTACGATTGTTGGTGTGCTCCATCATAAGAAAATCACACTCCCCGATCTTCAGTCCCTGCTAGGTCATCTCAATTTTGTTTGTAAGACAGTAAGACCTGGTAGGCCCTTTTGCATTGTTTGCATTGTTTGGGGGATCTTCAAACCTCATCACAAAATTTGCATTACTTCAGGTGCATGAGCAGACTTGCTGGCGTGGCAGCAGTTTTGGGCACATTTTCGTGGAATGATAATTTTTCCGGATTCGGTATGGAACAGTAATGAGCAATTGCACACATACACTGATCCTCTGCTGAAATTGGTTTTGGGGCTTACTTTGCTGGGCATTGGTGTTGAAGGAAGTGGCCTGAGCATGTGAAAAGTCAGTCCCTTTCTATTGCCTGATTTGAGTTGTTCTCTATTGTACTAGTGGTCCAGAAGTGGGCTGTTCAGTTGCATAATAAATGTGTGATATTTTAGTGTGACAATCAGGCTATAGTTAGTGTCATCAATAGACAAATGTCTAAAGTCACTTGATGAGTTTGGTGCGATGCCTTGTGATGACATGTCTCACATGTAATATCCCGTTTCGATCTAAGCATGTTACAGACTTGGATAATGGCATTGCAGATGCTCTTTCATATTTTCAGATGACCAGACTTTTTCATCTCACACCCGCTGCAGACCATGATATGACCCCATTGCCCGCCAACCTGTGGAGTGTCTTCAGTTAGAGGTCCAGAGTCTTTAGCAGGACGTGGTCGCCCCCCACACGAACTTATCTTATCAAGAGGGCTTGGCATCTTTTTCGTTGGTTTAGTAAAAGCCACAATTTCGATGTTGAACACCCCCCTTCCTGCTTCAGATAGTTCAATTTATTGCATTTTTGTCGGTATCTGGGTATGCCCCCACAACGATTACCTCTTACGTCTCGGGGGGTTTCCTCCAATTTGCAGTTAATGAGTTATCCTGATTTTACTATGAATTTCCTGGTCAAACGTTTACTGGAGGGATGTCGTAGGCGTAGTAGTCGTCGCGGGTGACGGCGCCCTATCACTTATGACCTTTTATGTCGTACAGTCCCAGCCTTGCAGTCCGTTTGCTTGAGTAATTTTGAGGCTCGGCTTTTCCGAGTGGCTTTCTTACTTGCTTTTTTGGTTCCTTTGCATTGGGTAATTTACTGCCCAATTCCATCAATCTTCTGGTTTGTTGTGTCAGTCTGATGTTAAAGACTCCCCTTTAAGGGTCAAACTTGTCCTACTTCACTCAAAAACAGATCAATATGGTAATGGTTATGTAATCTCCATCCCAGCAGCGCAGAGCCGTTATGCCCTGTTCAGGTGACATTGTCTTATCTTGTCTGTTCAACATCCCCCATGGCCTGTTTTTCTCTCATTTCGATGGGATTCCTGTCACACTTTTCCAGTTTGTCATGGTACTCCATCGTACCCTTGAGTTCAAAGGGCTTTACGATGCCAGATTTACCTCTCATTCTTTTTGCATAGGTGCAGCCATGTCTGTGACTATGGCAGGCATGTCCAAGGATGATGTTGAAGCTTTGGGTGTTGGGAGTCTAAGGCTTGCCGTCATTACAGTCGGATTCCCCCAGCTATTTTCCATTGAACGCTCCAGTTTGTCTTAGTTTAAGTAACTTTGCTTGTGTGTTCTTCTGCTTTTCTTTTTCATTTTTCTTGTGAGAATTGCCCACTGGCAAGCCGACTGTGTGGGTCATTGGAGATGGCTTTGTGTGCTGGTGTGCCCGGGTGGCGGGTCATCGCCCTGGGGAAAGTGCCTTAATGATGGGATGGTGAGGACTCTGTATGTTCCAGTTCCCTGTTGGAAGTGTGGTCAGCGTGGTGCCAATGACCCGGGGCTTGTACACAAGCACCTACTGAGTATTTTAGCATGGCAGTGCATCAATTTGACCAGGGAACTAACACTATCATTTTTTTATTTGGAGTTGCTGTTCCGCCCGCCCAACTTACCCCCATGCCCTGAAGCAGAGTTCCCTTGAGGGTATGCGACATTCGCCAACATGTGCGTTCATTCATTATTTTGAAATGTTTGCGGGGGTGATATTGATCAACTTGTCATCTGTTGCATTATATCATCCAGACGAATTTCACTTGACTGATGATAGTTGCTCGGTTTTCGTTTTTTAAGGAGCCAGAAAGGGAATTTCCCTCCTTTTTGCCTTAATGGTTTTAAGGGGGTTTTCAGCCTTCTTAGAATTGGCAAAGTCACCGACTTTGGTGGGAGTTGGCATGCGAATTTCATTCAGGGACCGCAAAATTGACCTCAGTTTTTAAGTCACTATATTATTTATTTAAGACGCTTCAGGGAATGTGCCGAAAGGAAATGCCTGACCCCTTCCTTTGTCAGGGGAAGCACTAGATTATTAATGGCCAAATTAAGAAAATGCTATTTTGTACTCACCAATTTCTGTCAATTGACATAATAGTTGTGAGTGGCTTTTGAAACTGCATATTAGAGATAAAGATATTGTATCCTGGAGTAGATCCTTGTTAATTTGTTAATGAGAATTGGTTAATTTTGCATTCTGTCATTTGTAATTGCTGTTTGAATTTGCATATCGAAGGCCTTGCACTGCGCACATACATTCCAAAATGATTTACTGCTCCATCTGCTTTTGGCGGAAACACATGCTGATAATTGCTTGTTTTACACATTTTGCTGCTATTTTTATACATTCTGTTGATATTAGTTGCTGTTCCGAATCACCAGCTTTGGGTGGGAACAATTCCTGACAATCGATGCTTGCCATAGTACCGGTACTTTTGCTGATATTAATTGCTGTTTTGCGTCACCAGCTTCGGGTGGGAACAATCCCTGACAATTGCTGCTTGCCATAGTACCGGGACTTTTGCTGATATTAATTGCTGTTTTGCGTCACCAGCTTCGGGTGGGAACAATCCCTGACAATTGCTGCTTGCCATAGTACCGGGACTTTTGCTGATATTAATTGCTGTTTTGCGTCACCAACTTCGAGTGGGAACAATCCCTGACAATTGCTGATTGCCATAGTACCGGTACTTTTGCTGATATTAATTGCTGTTTTGCGTCACCAGCTTCGGGTGGGAACAATCCCTGACAATTGCTGATTGCCATAGTACCGGTACTTTTGCTGATATTAATTGCTGTTTTGCGTCACCAGCTTAAGGTGGGAACAACCTGAACTGTGTCAAGTTCAATAAACAGCTGCTCAGGTCAATCAACAAAGTTAGAATGCAAGTGTCCACCTGTCCCTAAGTTCAGTTCTCTGGTCAAGTTCATGCGGAGATAAGCCACATTTAAAAGAATGAGGAATGGTATCTAAATTTTCTGGCACCACCCCTCTTAACAGATTAAACTTAACACCATAGATTCAGGGATAATTATCAACAATGGCTTCATTGTGAATAAGGTCTACTCTAATGCCTGAAGTTTTGGAGCCAACACGTGATGCGACAAGTACAGAGGAATCTTGTCTAAGCAATGGAATCTATCACACTCACCCCTTACGTCTGATGTCTTCCACATAAGCATACGGTTTCAAAACATACTTCCTTTCTTCTTTTGGCGTAAAGGTCCAAACATGAGCCTATAAGGAAAGAAGGGTTCATTTCATTTTCAGAACAATCATGTGGCATTTTATGACAAATTTCTCCCTTGATAACTTGAAATGTCTCAAATTTACTCAATTTGGAATTTTGCATTTGGGTACATTCAGCAGAGATAAGGCCATATCGGCTACTTATCTTCACTTGATGTAAAATACAAGGAGGAAACAAAACAGAATCACATGTACTGCTCTAACCACAAGTACATATTGAACAATAAAAAAAAATGGGCTTAGCAAAAGAATTTCATATAAAAATGTCCCAATTTTACTCTAGTGGTATTTTTAGGCATGGGATTATAAATACTCTGACTGTTCTCATGCGTGCTAACACCAGGAATGCCTTCTTTTGTTTAAGCAACCTCCAGTTGGTACGCGTCTGAACGGCACTCCCGTTCTTTCACATTCCTTTACAACAAAAGGCTAGTCATGGTCTGTGCAAACGGGAAGATCTCGTGGCACTGAAAGTATGCAAAGAAATATGTGTGAAGTCCCCCCCACAGGAGTAGTATTACTGACACCGTGGTGGGTAGGAAACAAATCCCTGGCAAACAGCCAACAGCACTGAAAATTAAACATTAGGCTACATCTTGGCCATTCAGCCAGGGGGCACTCTTCTGCTCAACCAGCCAAAGAAACCAAGCTGCCTTTCCTGACCTAATTTTGATCTTGATTGAATGCATAACACAAAGACCCATGGGCACTACATTCCACAGAAAAATGCTTTGCCTCTGATAAATACATTGTGCATATTGTATAAAGTTTGGAGGTGGGTTTCCTGTTATCGTGTGTAGAAACATCTATTGGGTCTTTAGCAGTTTCAACATTTTTCCTCTGCCTCAGAATTTATATGTGAGCCTCGAAGAGGAAATCACGGAATGTAACAGTCAGGGATGGTGCTATAATACAATACACTGGTCAAGTACTTTGACAGGAAAAGTGAATGTCAAAAAATATTTATGTAAGACCTGTTTCCATGAGAATAGTCTACAGGCTATTAATTATGGTTCAGACCAAGGGAGAAATTAACTTTTATTCCCTCCCTAATAGGGAGGGAATAAAATCAGGACGTGTATTTCAAAAAATTCTCTGAGGAGCTTTCATCTAATCAAAGATTAACAGCCAACTGATCGTCATGTATTAAAAATGTAAATTTTCCTGAAGTAATGGGGCTGGCTACCTTTTTTTAGTAGTTGCATCTGTTGATTGACAAAACCTGCCTTGACATTTCTTTATCCAAACCTGAACCACATGTGGCTTTTATGTTTTCCCACCCACTGTTAAATATGTTTTTTAAATGTTTTATTCCAAGCACCCAACTCATCAGAAATATTCATGCTTCCCATCTCAGCATTTCTTTTCCATCCAAACCTGGACCATGTGTGTGTTTTTTTTCCCTGCACCACTTCATTTTTATTCCAAGTACCCAACCCGCCAAAAAACATTTAATTCTTCCTATCTCAGCATTTTTTTCTATCCAAAACTGGATAACGTGGTTTTTATTTTTCTCAAGCCCACCACCAAATAATTTGTTATTCCCAGCATCCAACCCATAAAAAATATTAATCCTTTCCATCTCAGCATTTCAGCGTGCAAACAGACAATATCTTAATTATATAAAACAGGTTTTGCCCTTGCCCAACGTATATTAATAAGCACTGTATGCTCAGTGCTTGTCTGAGAGCTTGCGGAAAAAAAAAAAACTCATAAGCTTACTCGGGTGGGACTCAAACCCACAACCTCCTGCTTACTAGTGCAGATGTCTTAACCACTCGACCACCGAGCTTGCCGAGGTCGGCTGGCCGGTCCGAGTCAAATGAAGCAGCGGGTACCGCGAACTATTTTCAAGATGTATTTTTTGCGTTGGGGAGATGTTAATTATATATAACAGGTTTTGCCCTTACCCAACGTATATTAATAAGCACTGTATGCTTAGTGCTTGTCCGAGAGCTTTAAAAAAAAAAAAAAAATCATAAGCTTACTCAGGTGGGAGCAGGAGGTCGTGGGTTCGAGTCCCACCCGAGTAAGCTTATGATTTTTTTTTTTCTTGAAGACAATATCTTTTTAATCTTGTCTCTTAGCTATTTTTCTTCCCTTAGCATCTGTGTTAAAGGTAGTGTACACTTCTGGTAAAATACCCCATGTCGACTACCGTATAATCTTGAAATATCTTACTCGAAGTACTTAACAGCTTCAATCAGTCTGTAAAATATTCCTGCCCAAAATGCTGTAGTTTTCAAGAAAACAGAAATTTTGTTCTCTGTTACAATGGCTACAGACAATGACTACATGTGCTGTTTGACAAGCACAATGGTTTATCCACTATGAACACAGGGTGAGGGTTCCCCTTGATTTCTCTGTTTTCTCAGAATGATGCAATCTACATTCAGCATGTTCAAAATTCGCATCTTAGCATTAACAGAAAAAAAGCCCTTTTTAGCTTGTTATAGTTGAGCTTTGAAGACAAATGACAATGCATTTGACACAAAATGCTTCCATATTTATTCGAACAGATAAAATCAGAGAAAACATGTTTTCCTTTGAGTTGCTCTTTAAAGAATTTTTATTCACCTGAATTTCATTGGGCAGGATGGTCCCAGTCTTTGGCTCCACACTGATCAATGCTTCCTCCTCTTGACTACATTTCCAAGTGAATTGTAATGGAATGCGGGAAACGTTCCTGATTACGTAGCTATGCTGGGATGAAGTACCGATGCAAGTTGGTTTTAAGAACAGCACTCCCTGGTACAAAATAATAAGGCAACAAGAGAACACTCATTCATCAAACAAATGACAATGCTTCAAGGTTTTACACTTTCATAGAGCCATGTCATTGATGTCATTAGTGAAAGTTAATGGGGTTATCACGTTTTATTCATAACCGACACTAGAGTGATCCATTTTCTTCCCTTTAACTTAGGATATGAACATATCTGACCCGTTGTGCAGAATGTTTTGAAGCAAATCTGACTTTACAGATTATCTACTTTCATGAAATAAGGAATTTAGAGATTTGGAGAAAACAAGCTTTGAAAAATGACAAATGTACTGTGACAAACCAAGAAGAGCACAAAACCATAATTTCTGGAGTCTTCATGTTCAATCAATATTCAATAACAACATTTCTTTATGACAATTTAAAGTATAGCTACATGTATTAAGCAACCAGAATACATGGTAAAAGAAAATAGCTCTGACGAACAGATATTTTTGGGTGGAGGAGATTCATTTTGTACATGAAAATGTATAAGTGCATCAGTGATTAGTTAAAACTAAAATATTGATGCCTGATAATCATTTCGTACTACAATTTGTACAATTCTCACTGTTATTTTATCATTTACACCAATTCCAGGATTTGCCACTAAATAACTTGATGTAGTAATGAGTCGTACACATGGATTTACTTCAACAAGCTTCAGTGGACATGTCACAATCCTCTTTTGTGTGTACACATGGTCTCTTTGAAACCATTACTGAAGATCACATAAGCTGTTAATGGGGTTAAATGTTTTCCATCAAAAATCTAAACCAAATCAGAATTGTGACAAGTAGACTTCAAGTTGAATGTTTCAGACTAACCTCTGAATCTAGTAGGATATTAGGCTGCCCAGATGAGCCCAATAACTCAATAGTTCTGTTGTGTTTACTGTCATCATTTAATTGGAACTGAAGCTGGTGTCTTTGTTGCATGTTCTCCTGCTGAGGTGTGGTTTTTACAACCAATAGCTGATACTTGTCTCGAAGGAGGCCTTTAGTTGGTTTGACTTGGAATGTGCTGTTAGAAACATTCATGTATAGAAAGAAATACTTTTCATCAGCATCCTTTTGTACCTAATATAGTGTAGCTATTCCTGTTAGTCGAGAGCCCATCATGTGGTTGGTAAAACACCAGCTGGTTGATCTTAAAATACTTTTCCAATGTCACATGAAATACAGACTCCTGTGAAACTTCCTCCACTTTCTCCTGTACTAGTTGAATATTTACAATATTCACTTATGTTTGTCCAATACAGTGGAACACAGCAATAATGAACATTGCTATATTGGACATTCGTAAATACTGAACATCCCCCTTGGCTCCTTAATTTTCTGTGCACCTTCATTTAACATTTACAAACTTGTTTTTAACAAACAAAACACATTTAGCACTGACAATAATGACTCAAAGTTGAGGAAACTTACTATGATGGCACAACAGCCAATACATGGCATGGTTTGTATCATTTGTGGGAAGCATGCATTTCATGTGATGTGCATGTGTCCACAGGCGGCCATCTAGACCAGCTGCCGAGTACGTGTACGCTATGCAATACTGGCAACTCTGCATGAAAACCTTGCACGATAACCACTTATCAAACTGGGGCATTTGAGCTCAAAAACTACCAAAAAGGAAATAAATATGCAGACAGGCATCAGCATTTGTTACTTGACAAGCAGAAATCTCCGATAAATATTTTGCTAGTTTCAACCTTTTTAAAAATGCTTGCCTGACATGTCATTGCCGACTTCAGACATGTACACAATTGTGCATCCAGTGCTACTGTATTTGAATGGTTCACGGGGTGACCCATTTATTAAGTGCCATCTTATCAACAAGTCACATGCGATTTCTAAGCACAGACTCAAGGAAAACTTGATTCCATTTTGCAATTCTACTTCCAGTAAGGACTACACTTCAGATGAAACGTGTAACAAAAAATATGTATTGGAACAAAAGACCTGCTGCTGGGAATTGCCATAATTTTTCGGCTAGCATATTTTTAAGGTAATCCGTCACTGTTTTTAAACAGTACGCCACTGTTTTGGGCATTGTGTGCCACGGATTAGCATCACGGCCAAAAGTACTCAAGGGCCCCATAGATGAGCGGCACAGCACCACTGCATGCTAATCCAGCCGCGTTTGAAAAGATGCCACTTGCATTCACTGCAGACAAAGGAAATTATGCAACACATCACAATTCTGGGCTCTCTTTACAGGGTGGCAGGCCTGGCTCAAATACTCAGGAATCAATGAAGGTTGCCTGTCAGCTTAGAGTAGACCCCAAACAGTCATTCATGTGGGTGTAAACGTCCATCAAATGAAATGATGAATTTTTGAAGAATTTTGAAAACTAAAAATCTTTAAAATCTCCCATATGTGTGCATTGCATTTTTAAAAGTACCCATCAGCAAGTGGCTAACATTTAAAAATGCTGGGATTTTCAGTCTTTTTTATTTCAACTTTTTTGTGCATTTAAGTTGCAGCCCAATGCCTCATGTCAAAATAGTTTGTGGGGTGGGCGGGCCAGTACACATTTGAATATGGGCTGGAGTTCTGGAATGGGTGTATGCATCCGTGAAAATCTTTATACAGAACGACCACAATACCAAAATTTTGTGTGGACCCCGTCATGTTCCTTGTAGCGGCATTTCATTGTACTGCCAATTAGTCTGCATTTTGAGAGTCCCAAATTGACACTACACTGGCTCATTGCAATCTCACATAGTTTAATCTCCATATAAGAAGAATATTTTTGACTACTTGCAAGAGGCAGATACCATAATATGGCTAGAGGGGTCTTTGAAAAAAAGTGACATAGATATATCTTTAGAAATTTATAGCTTTAACCTGGTGTAATATATGACTCCAAAGGTATTTATAAATGGGAATAAAGATATGCATGGCTCGTCTTAAATGTCTGTTTAAGACTGGATTAGGAGAATGGACGATGATTTATGGCCCAAGCCAAATTTTTTTGTGTAAAAGTAAATGGCCAGCGGACCACTGTTAATTTTGACCCCTGTGGAGTAATACACAGAACATATTCTTCACAAAATAGATGCGGTAATGTCATGTAATTTTGAAGGTAGTTAACTATAATATGCAGGAAGATGCTTCAGAGATGATGGTTAAATACAAAGAGTGTGGCAAACAACAAACCCTGGCCGGAGTTTGGGTTAGCAAAGGTAACAACCTGCAATCTGTCCGGCAGTCGTTATCTGACATGACTTTACAAGCAAGTTTGATTTTTAAACTGGGCATAGACTAATGAACAATTTTTTGGGGGAAATTTTTTTCTAATTTTGTAAGGTGGGAGGGGGTCAAGAGATTAAGCCTACTAATTAATTAAATTGAAAGAATTGTTATCAGTGTCTATGCACCTACATTCCAAATACCAACTGAAAAATGTCCTCTTCCACAATAGGCCAGCACAAGTTCCTGCAGCAGTCCTAAGATGTGATCAACTTTTCTTCTTGGGTAATTTTAATGCAAGAGTAGGTTCATGTAAATAAGCCAAAGCTTAGCCTGACGTTACTAGCACTCACATCCTCAGTGACATCAACAAAGTGAGAGGCTGCTGTAATAAACAAGTTGAGAGGATGCTGCAGCTTCGTATCCACTTTATGAGACAGTTAACACCGGGCTGCTTTCTGCTCCTTACATTCTAGGGTCTGGAATAGGAAGGGCCTCTCTTTCTCTACAAGGCTTGTGGTCTAGCAGCCAATTGTTCTCTAATTCCTCTTATATGGAAGAGAGAATTTGAAAAGCGTGTTCATTAATGTTCACTGAGGCTGAATGTGAAGATCAAATAGTACCACCAAATCACTAATAATGACATTCTCGGCCTTGCAAAAATGAGGATTGAGACAAGTTAGGAGTAGGATCTGCTAGCTTGGTCAAGTCTGCTTAACAACTGCATTACCACGCATCTGTAATTTGGAGAAGTGGTACATAATGAATGACTGAGAGGAAGAAACAGCATTGGAATGAATGCACCCCAAAAGAATCTGAGTATCTTTGGTTTGAAACCCTCCAAATGGTACCACTAAACCTTCCGTTACATGGTGTGGAAAGCTCAGACAAAACATGGCACAGCTCAAACAGAAAACCAGCTCACCCTTTTGAGCTGAAAGCATCCACAGACATTGAGAGTCACCCATTGTCAGACGTGACAAGCTTGTACTACAACAATTACTTGTAACAACTCATACAATAGTTAAGTATACCTACCTTGAAGGGCCTTTTGGCAGCATGTAGTGAATTGGTGTGGAGCCATTATTGGTCATCAAAATAGTCTTGTAAAAAGAATCCCCTGAATACACGGCTGGAAAAACCTGCAAAATATTGTAATATCAATAATGGTGAGCGTTTATAGTGTACAATCCAAGAAACTAGATTGCGCCACTGATTACCAATATTGAAGATCACTGAGCTCATAAACATTCCTATAATTATTTCAGCTCCCTGAGAATTATATGCTGCAAAATCAGTTGAATCTCTACACTTACAGGTACCCATTTTTACCTCCTGAGAGGAGACAGGCTTGCCCAATGTCAAACCTCTTTGCCCAGTTGCTTCATTCAAACTGACAACCTTTTTTGAGTTAACACCGTATCCACTAGGCTACATGTCCTAAAGAAATGTTTTCCCGGTAGGTTTCAGTAAACATCCACTGAAGTTAATAAATGAGCTGAGTTACCACTTTCTGTGCATCAAGGGTGAGTTTGGGCAAGAAGGTTTCACTGTTTGGCTGAAAGGTATGACCAACAGCAGAGACAGTCAGACACCATGGAGGGCAGAAGGTCTCATCTTGTACCAAACGATAGTCTCGCATGCTCTGCAAATAATGTAACATTAATGTTGAACAGCATCCTAGCATTTATGTACACATGAATTATCTGTGAAAAGTAGCAATGAGGGACTTGAATTACTCCACACAGACTGGTGTGACTGGAGGAAAAAAAGTATTGGAAGGGTAGGCTCTGCCCAAGCTGAAAGAACTTACATGTACATGCAAGTAGGTTTTCTGATTTTTACTTTCAAAAACCTCCACATTACATTTGAGAATGAACAGTCTTTTCGACACTTTTGGAGGGAGCAATAAAAAAAAAAAATGGCGAGAATAATTCATTTGAAAAAGGCAAATTTCCATATAAATAAATCTAAAACCTGCTTAACTGTTTCACAAAAACCTTAAATATTAAGTTAGATAAAGTTCCAATGACGTTCAAGTCAACAGTAACACTTTCTTTCAGTAGTTTCAAGATCATAACTCACCTTGTAAAATGCGTATCCTTCGAGCTCTACAGCAAAAAATTGATTGGGTGCTCCCTACAATCCAAAAATTAACTGGATATGAGACTTAGAATCACAGAACATAAAAAGTGTCCCTCACATAAATACATGTGCTTAGTACTTACAATTAAATTCTTTAATTTGGAATTGTCTCACACTCAGCATAATCCACAAATGGGTGTGTATATTAACAAAAAGTCTGAAAAAACACCTGTGCTATATTTTGTTTATTCCCTCCATGCATTTCAGCATTAACAAATATAAATTAAACAATCAACAAAATACCAGATTAGCTTAAACTTTTGCAGGTGATGAAAAGCCAAGTGTTTATCAAATATTTTGTTGATGACTACACTAGTTTTTCCCTTTCAAAGCATGAAATGAACAAATGAAAGCCACTACAGAGCAAATTGGATTCGTGAATGCACTGAAGACATAATACATATTGCTTAGTAAAAGTATAACAGAAACTAAATTTTCACTTTTTTTGGTTGCCATAAAGATATCAAGATTACAAGGCCCAGCTGCATGAACTGAAGCTACAGAGGTCACAACAATATGGTTTTTCTTCATCCTCTTTTTGATTTCCCTGGCACTGCACTTTATCTTATACACGTAACTAATTCATATGTAAAGGCTGGCTGTCCTGTAAAGGCCGGGTGCCCTGTAACTAAATAACTAACAAGAGACATACATGTAGGCAACCATTATCTCACTTTCAGATCTCTGACAAGCAAAACCAGGGAAGACAGACTGCAGGGGTTGAAATTGTTTTTCATGGTAACCAGGAGAATCAGCACTTTGATAAATCTACTTATCCTACTGATAGTTCGATGGTCTTAACATGTCGGCTGCCGCTTATAATTTCAAAGGGGCATTCCCATTTGCAAAGTGTTGTACGCATCTGCATGTATTTAACAGGCGCCTTTCCGGTGTCTATTTGAACATGAGCATTTTACAAATGTACATCCTCAACAATGCCAGAAGCACATTTGTTGTGTTTTTTGGTGATGCCAGTGTATTTAATTTATATTACATGTACAGTAGCCTTTCATTTCCTACGAGTCTACTCATAGAAGCAGGATCCAGTATCCATGTGACTACAGGTATACTTGTAGGTGGCAGTCAACGTATTAACTTAATTCTAGACCAAAATCTGTGCTCCCAGAAACAAATGATGATTTAGGACCATCCTTGTCCTTAGAAAACTTGATACACCAACTACATACTCAGCGCATTCCATGGTTACTCTCATCATATTCCAGCCAGTCCCATATCTCTCATCAAGGAAGGTTAGAAATGTTGTGGCATGTCTTTGTCATAAATTGTTTCTTTGCTCAAGGGAAATTACACCTTTCAGAAAAATGGCCACATGCTTGCAAATCTACCAAACCATTGGTTATAGTGTGCTTGTCCTGAGGAAAATTTGGCTTCAACACGCATTTTCAGCAACTTTATTTTGTGTGCAGTTTGTTAGGGTACTGATGCTGAAGGTTGTGCAAATGTAAAAATTATGAATGGAAGTGTGAAAAACAAGTTCAACATACACTGGCTGGAATAAAAAAGTGATGGATGTTTCATTGTTGACTAACGTACTTATGCTTTTGGCTAAAGGGATCAATGTAAAGCATGCACAGTGCATCGTATGCCATCAGACTGTACATAACATTGTCAAGTCCCCTAACATTGTGCACAAGAATTCAGTTGAGTGTTCCCTGAGCATGCCCAAATAAACGTGGAAGAAATTCTTTGAAGTTGATAAATTCTCTGTAATTATTACTACCTCCACTTACCCAACTACCAGTTTGTTAGAAGATTCTTTTTGCATTTTGGGTGCATTTTTCGGGAGTTCGTTTTGGACTTCAGAAAAAATAGAAAAATCAAGCCAAAATAGAAATAGACATTATTGTAAAATTGAGATTTTTAAATCAGAGTGTTGGGAGTTTCCGATTTCACTTATAACAAAATTCGAGGTCAGAACATTGCTCCAGCAAGGCACACAAGGTGAAAAATCAGAGTGCACCACATCAGGGTACATCAACATATCCTTTTGCAAGTAAGTCATCACCAACCACTCAAGAAAGCCAAGACAAGAGTTCACATTTTTGCAAGCAAAATGGAGGCCAGATTTTTTTCAACAGTACAATTCAGTTCATAGAAAAAAGAGGCAGGATCCTCGGGTGTATCTAGCCATTGATGTTCATTAAGTGCAGCTGTTTTAGGCAGGATCCCGTGAGCAGGTATTTTACCCCTATTTTAGGTACTTTATGCGTGCTTTACCTACTTTAAAAATTTTCTGGCCCTAGACTGAGAACCCACTTGCTCTGAAAACTCTCTGAAAGACCAATGTTTTATTTTTTTCTTTTAGATGGATATTCAGCGATTTCATGCAGTTCTATTGTGAGAAAGAAACTGCCACAAAAATTAGGTAATTACTAAGCAAATATTGAATAGCAGTTCTTCATTTGCAAACATTTTGAGGAAATCAAGCACTGATCTTAGGTAAATAAAACTTACAGTAATTGGTAAGGAACCTGGGTGAGAATATTGTCTATTGGTACTTTAAACAAATGGCAAAACAGAGAAAGCTCTACAGGAAACTGGAAATCTGAATTTAAAAAAAAATGCTCATTTAACGTGATTCAGTACTTTTTAAGAGAAACTTCAATCCATTTTGGATTGTGCAGAGTTTTTGATGGTTCTTCAGATCTGAAAACATTATTTTAGCCTATTCAGAACTTAAATTAAAACTTTTAAATTCATTACAACCTACACTAATGACACATGCTTACATGGTTGTAATCCCATACAAGTCATTCAATGCAAGCTAAATTAACTGTGACCTGAATAAATACTTGATACCTATTACCAGTGGTGTGAATTGTGTTCGAAATGCACTTGCACAGCTATGGCAATTTGAAAAGTGTGGGGTGAGGGAGGTTGGCTGTCACCATGACACTACATAGGGAGCGGTTTCATGATACAGATGTACATGTACATCAGTAATATGTATTATATTCCAACAGAACCTCACACCATGCACACTTGGGCAACATATTTATGGGTTTTTATTGTTCTCTTTCTGAGTGCTATTGAATACATGATAGTTGTTGGGAAGTTCAACAAATTCTTAACAATCCCCCTTAATTTTTTTTCTCACTACAAAAAAAGTTGGGGGATGATTCCAAAGCCCACCCCCCTCAAAAAAAAAGAAGAAATAAATAAGAAAATGAAAAAATGGGGAAGATGTACTCCCCAGATTTACACAAATGCCCATTACAAGAAATGAAATAAACAGAAGTGGGTCCTTACTGGTTTGAAGGATATCCTGAAAGATGTCATCTTGAGGGGTGGGATATCACATGTGATGGGTGTGACTGAAAAGACGTTGGAAACATCTGTCATCCATGTCACTGTCATCTTGCCCTTGGTGTGGTTGGTGACATTCACAGTCTTGGACTCTATGTGACCCAGATTTAGGCACTGGCCAAAGTCGACTTGGACGGAATCAACACCAACATGAAGTGTTTTCTATCAATAACATTTTAAGGAGAAAATACACAATTGTTGAAACAATCACCCAAATTTCTAATGAACATTTAATGCAAGGTTGCAAGGTAAAAGTACCTCAGGGTTCTTCTCAAATCTCATTTAACAACATATGAATATCATTTAAAATGGTCAATGAACCAGATGATTTCAAACAGATTATGACAATTTGGGGAGAATACTGTGGCAGGTTGTTTCCCTGCACCTAAACTAAGTTTGAGGGGTCAAGTCTGAAACCAGTTGGAGTCTTGACTCTAGCCTAAACTCAGGTTCCTCCTCAGTCCAGAGATCACTCAGAGTGACCTAAAGGTTAAGGGAGCAGATCCGTTTTGGTGGAAATACATGTATACTGCTGATTATGATGACCATGATGCTCTCTGCAATTTGGTGATACACAACAAAAGGACACCTGACAATTAGATGCCGGTAACCTCAAACAACAATGAGATTTTTGAACATTCAACAAACAATTAATTGATTAAGTGGTTAGGGATAATTTGTTACAACCTTTTACAAGCTTTATTACAACCTCTATTGCTCTGCGTGGTCTTGAGGAGAGGCTACAAGCAATACACAGCTAATATTGCACTCCGTCATGCCAAATAGCAATGCACTGACTAATTTTGCCTTAATGCAACATTGCTTTGTGCAATGCACAGTTCCCTTTGAATTGTATTTTTACTATTTTCTTTCTTCTTTATGGTACACCCTAAACCACTTTTTTTTTTTGCTGTTGGAGTTTCAACTTGATTTAGCCTGCACCATTAACACCTGTGCTTTCATAGAGAGTGAGATCCCCTGCTTGAAAGTGGAGTGACCCTTGATGGGGTGGTGCTCTGGTCTGGGTGGTGTGGTCCAGCATGCTTAAATGCTGTACCATCTACTACCTATTCCAATCACCTCTTCTGTGTTCTCTCTTTTTCAGCCTGCCAGAATTACATATGCACTACACTAGTAATGCAATCCTCATTATTATGCACAGACAAACTTAAGAAAGTTCATACACTCTCTGCTAAAATAAAAAAAAACAACATTACAGGATTAAATATTCAACTACGGATGGGGATCATACTTACCGTCTGTCTGAACAAAGGTAGGGCAAAAGATGCAGGAAGGTGTGTGAATAACTTGCGACAAGTCAATTTTCCTTATTAATATTAGTATCAAAGTAATAGTAATTTTGCATACATATTGCAATTGTGCATTCTCTTTTTGAAAAAATTCATCAAAATAGATCTGACCTTATCTTTAATTGGGCAGATTAGAACCTAATGGTTTTTAAGCACTATTTGTATATTGTCAAGTATTCTTACCTCTATCAGACGGAACACATCCTTTTCAACAGGATACAACACAAGGGGGGTTTACAGTACTCAAAATACAAGTACATAAAGTATTTTCTTCAAGAGATAAAGCAAAATGCAATGCCACATGCCATTTTTCAAAACTTCTAAGTCTGTTCATTCTCTCACCTTTCTTTTAGTGCCTTTTTTAAAACAGCACATTTCCAGCACCGCACTGGTAACACACGTTTATTATGTCTAGACACGGGCTGTGACTGGATGGTCAGCATTTGAGCGGTGCACGAATACTGCGATTGCGCAGGTGGCAGCAGCCAGGCTGTAGCCATGGCATGCACAAAGCTTGCTTCAGTGTGGTCACGTAGCCACCATAAAGAATCAAAGATTGGACTGCAAGCGTGTGGGCTACATTTGGGCCTCAATAACAATCAGGCTTGCTTGAAAGCCAGGATTTACTGTGGCTGTGGTTGTGACAAATTGATTACAAAGGCACTGGCAGTAAGTACACTCATATCTTCATGCAAAAAGGAGAAGTGCGGTTTGCACAAAGGACCCATAATTTCAGCATAATATTCTTTTTCCACTCATTGTCAATGATTTGGTGGTGGCCTTTAAAAAACTTTGAGTTAAGTGGAATTATTTTGTATATAAAAGCCTTTTCTTTTGGGGGAACAAAGAATGTCTTCAAGATAAGTGGAGATTCGAGTCAACCAACTTTGAGTTATCGAGAGTTAACTGTACATAAGCATTATCCTGTCACCACTTACAATCTGTTACCAAATTACCGTGGGAATTAATACTTCCCATTAACTATTAGGTGGTTAGGATTACAGGTCGTTCATGTATGTCAAAAAAGCTGACATTCAAGACTTCAACTCATTCATTCAACTCTGGCTAAGTTGGAAGATGGGCACAGTCATCAGTGCTCTCAGGAAATAAGAATCCCCAAAGTTCATTATTTTCTAATGTCTCATATTTTGTAGAACCTACCATAGCTAATTAACAATGGCTTTCAGATATTTATTGTTTCAATTTTGGCTGAAATTTTCTGGGTCCGAGAATTCTATTTCCATGCAATTCCTATTTCCATGTTGGTGATCAGATGTCAGAATCACACACCATTGTGGAACTATTCATTGTAGATCCACACAAGCAGAAAATTAGGAACAAATAAAAAAAAAGAAGGGTTATCAAAGAATCAAAAACAACTATTCAGTTAACTTACACTTGTTGATCCATAGCAACCATCACTGAAACATTCTGCCATTGCTGGTTCAGGATCTTCTTGATTGAGGTAGGTTTCAACTGATTCTGCTTCTTGGTGTATAAGACAGCCCTTGTCATCCAGCTGTAATTTACCTTCCTTCAGAATCTCATTTAATTGCTGTACAAAGACAATCAAGAAAATGTCCCCAAAACATTCTACCCATATCTCTTTCATCAGTTACAATACATGGATATTAAAATGAAATTTCATATTGTTGTGCAGACTCACAGCGCGTTCCCACTTGAATTGGGAAAAGGTGGATCTTGATCCAGCGTTTTGGTGTGATCGTTATCTTACCACAACGAAACCGCAAGTCGCGTTCCCACTAGCGCTTGATCCACCTTTTCAGACGGAAATGTTACTGAGTTCGGTATTGAGCATGTGCTAGCTTGCTAGCGTGCGCTCTGTGGCAGTGTGGCGTGCTGAGGCGGCATGCCTGTGACCCTGTGGTGTTTTGGGTGCGGAGTTCTACTGACATGACGACCTTGAATGGGACCGAATGTTCAGCCTAGTACATTGTCTCTTCAAACTTTGCTTCCGTTTTTGATACTCTGTCACATGGTGCGGGCTATACACTAACAAGGAATTAGTTTTTGATGGAAAGCAAGTGAAATTACACAAACGAAAAAGGTTAGAAACGGACGAATGTGCAACGAAAATTGTGAAAGGGCAAGGCACACCTCACAGCTTGTATGCATTGCGCATGCGTGGTGACACATTTTGCTAGCCCGTAGTTCAGCGGTTGTTAATTATGCATGCAGTGCTCGCTAAAAATTTCACATGAGCTACATGCCAAAAAACATATTTCTTTGTTCATCAGACCGCAAAAGTTTCGCACCACTCGTGCGCGGACGGATGTTGACAGGTCAAATTGCCGGATCAGATCCACTTTTTGCATTCCCATCTGATCGTAATCCGCCAATTGCAGGATCAGATCCACCAATTGGGGGATCTGTATCCTGCTCCAGAGGAGCATCAAGAAAGGTGGATCTGATCCTGATCCACCTTGTAACGGTTAGCGTTCCCACTACACACAATTGCCGGATCTGATCCACCAATTAGCGGATCTGATCCACCAATTGGGGGATCTGTATCCTGCTCCAGAGGAGGATCAAGAAAGGTGGATCTGATCCTGATCCACCTTATAATGGTTAGCGTTCCCACTACACACAATTGCCGGATCTGATCCACCAATTGGGGGATCTGATCCGGCAATTTGGCAAAAAGTGGATCAGATCCTCAAATTGGTGGATCAAGTGGGAACGGGCTGCAAAATGCTCTTCAGGCAACTTGCAAGGATTATAATTCAAGTGGATATCTTTACAATGAAGGCAAGATTGTGCCACAACATATCACCTTTATCAGGTACAGTTACTCTGAATAGCTCAATATTAATGATGTCACGCCTTGTTTACATGTCTTCTTTCCAATGGTAGAGAGGTGGGGCATGATCCCTTCAGCCCCCATAGGAAAGTGCATATGTAAACCAAGCATGATGTCATTACATTTTAGGTCTGATCATATAAACACATTCATAAAATTGTTTCTCAAGAATAGCTGACATGAAATTACCTCTGACTGCATAGTTCTGTTTTCTTCGGAAATCCTCCCCAACAGTAGTGAGGAAGTCTGCTAGGGAATACCTACCTGAACAGTTGCTACTTTAGCAAATTTCCTTTCATGGCTTTTACAATATGCTAAAAAACCTGATCAACTTTAAAGCATCCTCTAGTGCTATGATGCAGCCTTTTTTGGAATGCAAGGTCTGAAAGCCAGAGTTGGGAGGATGGGCAGGCACTGACTGTTTGGGTAGGTATTCCCAAGCCGACTCTCCCACACTACTGTGGGGGAGGAGTCCACTGGGCTCATCCTACCCAAACAGTCACCACCATACCCTGGAGGGTTGGCGAAGATGCACTGAATGAGAAAGAAATGTGATTAGTGTCTAGTATGGCCAAAAGAATCAGAAAAAGGGGGAGTGTTAAAACTCACAGAAAAAAAAGAGGAAGCCATCAGGTACATCTGGAGGTGTCCCACCCCAGTGAGGGTTCTCAAGGTCTAGGAGCAGAGGACAGGATTGTCTTGCCATGGGAACAGTACCTTTACGAGACATTAATCAGGTAGCATGAGGTGAAAGTTGAGGATGTTTTCTAACATGTCATCCTGCATATGTTCTCCATCGGGATGTCCCCGGAAGTGTGCCCAAAGGTAGATACTACACTGATGTTGTAAGC
>NW_019091360.1:172161-210276 GCF_001949145.1 Acanthaster planci
TCAGGTGGGACTCGAACCCACGACCTCCTGCTTACTAATGCAGATGTCTTAACCACTCAACCACCAAGCTTGCCGGGCTGCATTGTAGCACTAGAGGGCGCACTACACTAAATCAGTTTTTTTGCAAATGGTGAAAGGTTCGAAAGCATATTTGTTTAAGTGGCAACTATTTAAGGATGAGTGTAGTGGACCATGGAATATATGCAAAGCAGTGAGAACCTCTCATGTCTCTTGAGTTACTCTCCTCTAGAGCATACACAATGACTTTGAGCTACTACCTTGACTTAATGTGCGGTCTGTTCTACAGAGCATTACCTCAGGAGGGAAGACAGTAAAGCCACGAGTCAGATGTACCCTGAAACGGGTCAGATGCTCTGGCTGCAATACAGCTGGCTTGACAAGCTCCGTATGGCATGTCCCTATCAAATCCAGAAACAAGGCATCCTGTGCAAAAATAAATTGTATCACTTTATACTGAAACTCGAATGAATGTACACTGTTTCTTACAAAAATGGTTTAGTTTATGCCACAGCCACATGCTGTTTGAATCTTTTTTCAGCTATTCATCAGCTGCCTGATCCTAAAGTTTGGGCACCACAATTTCCAATATGTAAAGTTCATCCATGTGCAGGGATAAAAAATTTCAGAAACTGCACAACACTAAAAAGTTAGAAATTGAAACAACCATTTTACGAGCCCATAGCAAAACAAGTAGCCATACACTTGTATGCTTGTGTGGAAAGCTGCCATAGCAAAAAAGAAAAACCACCCTCTTTTTCTGCAAATTTGGCATTTTTTTTGTTTATTTTACTTTCCTTTTTCATAGAAATTGGAACATTCCAATTTATTGCAGTCTGAAAACTTAAAAATTTGAACAGTCCCGATTGAATCGGAACAGTTGCCAGGTATAAAAGTGCTCCGAGAACAAGTCTTCCATATTGACTAATGGAGCATAACAAATGTCTGTATTTACTTAACAGTCATGATTGGGTCCATTCATAAAACTGGAAATGGTGTATTTATTGTTTGTTTTTTGGTTGGGGTAAAAATTAAATTTATAAGACTCAGTTACTTTTTCGGAAACATTTACTCTAAATGCACCAGGTGTTTATGGGTGGATGACTACTGTCGGTATCATTCCAAAGACTGGACGTTGCTGATGTTGAGAGGATGTGTTATTATTTCACATTTAATACATACCACAGTAGATAAAAACATTTTAAAAATCCCAGTCATGCATGACCTAAGAGCTCCAAACAAACAAGGGGCAAAGTATTGTATCGATATTGATGATAAGTCAAGAACTGGCACTGTGATGGGTGGAGATGCCACAATGTCACATTTGGTGTGCTTAGCCTGTGAAATCCATTTGTGTGGGGAGTTTAGGCATGTTTTCACTATTGTGTGAATAGAATGGGAGAGGGGACATTTATAGCACAACATTTTCATGGTGCACTCTTCAGCGATCACTTCAATATTTCACATACACAATGTACACATACGAACTTAAATCAAGCCAAAGTTTTTGCTAAAAATGTCTGTACGTAGTCTAACTGAACCAGAACTAAACAGAAATCATATTTTTAACTCCATTTAAAGAACACACTTGAAGTACGAACCTTGCCATCTGCCGATATTTTATCATCCAAATTTTAAAAAGATAATAAAAACACTAGCTTTGTGACTTTTTATCAATGAATTTTATCATGAATGGTTGCATAAACTGTCCTATTTCAAAACAACTGACCAAGTCTTATAGCTAGCCCAGCGAATCCAGGTCTCGGCAATACCAGGCTCACAAAGTCTACAGACCTGTAGCATAATGGCATAATGCTTGGTTTACAAATGAGCTTTCTTATGGCAGTAAGGTGGGACTAGGATTCATGGAGCTCACATAGGAAAGTTCAAACATTAACAAAGCATGACGTCATTGTGTTTTAGGTTTGTAAACCACTTCATACCGGGAAGCCGTGTTTTGGGTTCGTTTTCTTTTTATCTAATGCCAGGTTGCCAAAATCGGACAAAAGAGCTGGGCTTTGTAACAAAAGACCGTACTCGGAACAAAAGACATCTTTCCAGTTGTCAATAGTGAGGGAAATCTGTCATTGTTTTGAAAGATTATACCACTGTGGTTACACAACAGTCAGACGACCTGAAATCAAATAAGACCACTCTGCCATTTCCAGTTTGTTAGGGATCTGGATCACCATCACTGATCCCAAAGCTGGTTTACATTATCCATTAGACAGTTTTGGTGTCAGTGAACCAACTTAGGATCACTGATCTGCATGAAACAACACGCCCTAGTACTTAACTTACCTGGTTCTGCACAACACAAGTGACCCTGCGATAGTAATTAATGGGATGGGTCGGCTTGAAGTGAACACTGATGGTCTGAGTAGTGTTTGCTTCAATCTTGCCACAGTGAACACTAAACTTGAATGCACTCCCGTTACTGTCAATCATGAACTGCATACATAAAAATAATGAGCATCAACTACATTTTTTTTCTCTCAGATGAGACAATCTAATGTGCACCTTGTTAGAACCCTACACAAAGTGCACACTTCTTGATCATATTTTCTCTGCACTACATAAACTAACTGTACATTCTGGGGAGCCAGCTCGGCATACTCTCCAAACCTTCACCTCCGTGGCCCACGTTTGAATCCCACGTAGGTTCACGGAAGGATTGGGTTTTCAGTCTCTGCCGGATTCCAAGGGTATTATCCTAAACATTATTCCAGGGTTTTCCTCCCATTCACCCCCCCCAAAATTGTCATTTTTTTTTCACCATATCATCAAAACAGTGTCTTTGCCTGAAAGCAACAGTGCTTCGAATGTTTTTCAGGGACTTTGGAAAGAGGTACGTTAGTACATTAGAGTCTATAAAAACTACTTGAAATATTCTGTAGGCCAAACCACAGAGGAAGGACACAGGAATTACAACTCTAGCAATTCAAAGTTCTCAATGATTATGTCTGATGAATAATAGAAAACGTTCAAAAAATGCCAGGCAGTAGTCTGCAGCTTAGACAAACAAGTAGGGCCAGTAAAATCTTAGCAATACTTGTAGTGTTTGTCTCGCAAGTAACAACTTATCACTGTGGCCAGGAAATAGAGAGAAAAATCCCTCATGTTGGACCCACTTTTGCCATTGAGAATAAACTTTTTATTTTGATGAACTGTTCAATTATCCCTGCAATGTTTGTAATTTTATTTTATCAGTTTTCAGAGACTTAGTGCAAAAATGGCTATGACTGGCCAACATGTTGGTCACCACTGAAAAGCGAAATTCATAAAGAACAAAATGCGATATTTCATCACAAGGAGTGATCATTCGATCTCACAAAATACACTTCGTATGAATGCCACACGAAAATTGATTCAAATAAAACACAAAATCTCATTAAAAACTTAGTGATTTATTCCCAAATAACTCAAGAAAAAAGCATTTGAGAAGTGCAGTGACTGCATATAACATTAAGGGCACAGAGCCTAACACAAGCAACTGTGTAAGCATTAAATTTGATGTTATGAGACATACCAAGCACCAACAATGACAGATGGATGATAGATTGAGTCATGTGTGGGTTGAAAGTCAAAAAGTGAATTTGGTCAGTTGAGATTTGAAAGTTGAGACGTGAAGTTGGTGTGCGGCTTTTGATGATCATGCCACAACAACCCAAGCGCCACCAGGCATAGTGCCAAAGTTTCCGCGAACTTGTAGCTGTTGTTTTAAGCCAGTTTTGACGGCTTTACCAACACATACCACAGAGTAATATTTATTCAGCCATCCATCACAACCATAAGTTCCCACTTGGATCTCTCTAATTAATGGAACATTGTGAATTAGTTTGAAACTGTTGAAGAGAATTTGTTGAATTTAAAATTGCGTTATTTTAAAGCACCAGAAGATGACAAATAGATTTGTACGCTAAAGTGTTGTGAGAAATTTGTGGACTTACCGGAATAACCTAATAAAAGTCTTGAAAGTAAATACATGTATTAAGAAACATCAAACTGCCTAACAAATATAGATGATTTATGACCTTGATCAAAAAAAGATAATAGCGATTTTGGTTAAAGACGTACATGTAATAGAACTTTGACACTGCAATTGAAGTAGAAAGGAATGTAATGATCAAGGTTTATTACAGATTGAAATGTACAAAGTCAATTTTATTGTTTCATTTCATTTATTTATTTTGCAGGATTGAAACATTTAAAATTTACACAATTTACAAATTTAAAGATACAAAATATATATTTAGTTAAGAATCTACACCAAAAAACCCCACAAAACACAAAATACAGTAACAGACAAACTTAGAAACAACAGCACAAGCAACAACATCACATCCACACAAACACAAAACACATGTAACACCCCGGCAGGATTGCAAAAAAGCAAACTTAATTACCATCAAGTTGCTCTCCTAGTGCTACAAAAAGAACAAAAACAAAACAAAACAAAACAAAAAGGACAGCAGACAGAAAAACAGGAAATGAAAAAACACAACATAAAATATCACCAAGAAAAACAAAACCACAACAAACAAACAAACTAACAAACAAAAACACACCCCAACACACTGCCTCCCGCACCGTAGTTGTAGGACATACACTCGACATTTCACCTGTTTTGTTGGGACCGAAAACGTTGTCGGGACTCAGAAATGTCCCCACAATTCGGTTCAAATTTCCCTAAGAAAAGAACTTGTCCCCTCAACGTGGTGAATGCCTACCCACACACACATGCAAGTGTGTATTTGCCTGCAACTGGGGACCCCCTATTGTTCCTCTTTTGTTTGTACTTTAACTTTTTTAGAGGACCACCCATATGTTTTGTACAAAGTTGTCAATCGGGGACCCTCTGTCAATCGGGGACCTTATTGTCCTCTATTGTTCAAGGTCCCCAATTGAATGCAGAAACAAATTCACCTACACCTACAACCACAACCACGACCACAACCAAAACCAAAACTATACAAAACAAACAAACAAACAAACATCAGGGTAGTAGTTAATCTCCGTCTCACTTAAGTGAGCACCTATTGTGACTACAAATAGCACGCACACACGTACTAGACGACAACAAAACAACATCAGCAATAACAACCACAACCATATCTTCCACAATAAGAACAACAATAAAAACAAACTTGCGAAAAAAAAAATCAACCTAAAAGCAATTATAGGAGCAACAAAAATGTACTCATCAACTCTGGCCTGGGGAAATTTTTAGAACAAGTCACTGTCATGAGTTTACACTTGTTGGGATTTAAATACATATGATTAAGATTACACCATGTGTGTATGTGCTGCAGGTCATTCCGGAGAGCCCACTTGTCTTCCTGGTGTTTTATGACCCTTTACAAAACTGTGTCATCAGCATACTGCCGAAGATCAGACTGAACACAAAATGGCAGATCCTAAACAAAGATGTTATACAATAAAGGCCCAAGAACAGATCCCTGTGGCACACCAGAATGCACTGCAGCCCAAGTAGAAAGTGAATCCGCAGAAATCTATTTGTGATTCAACATCAGTTCAACAACATCAGTTCAACATCGGTCCACAAATGCCATACTTATGTAACTTATGTAAAAGAGCTCGGTGATTGAAACGATCAAAGGCCTTCGACCAATCCAAAAATATAGCATCAATAGGAGGTGGTTTAGAAACATCAATAGCACTAGCCCAACCATGATACAGGGTCGTTAACTGTGTAGCACACGAACACTTGGGTAAGAATCCATGTTGACTAGGTGAAATTATCCCCCTCTGTACATGTGATTAACAAGACGTTTACAAATAATCCTTTCCAGAATTTTCCCAACAACAGAACACAGTGAAATAGGCCGGTAATTGGACATATCATGAGCATCACCTGATTTAAACAATAGAACCACATTCGCCAATTTCTACTCTTGTGGAACTGAACCAGTAGCAAGGGACAAATTAAAAAGTTTGGCAAGTGGTTGAGCCAAACTATCATGAGTCAATTTAAGCAGCATAGGAGAAACACAGTTAGGCTCTGACAGCATTTGTTTAATTTCTCCAGGGCTTGTGGAAATATCACCCAGACGAAAATCAGTGATGGTATGGTCACATGAATTGCCACAGATTATGAGAACCATTGCGGAAGTTATTTTGAAAAATTCGATTGAAATTTTGTGCAATACTGGTAGGATCACTAACGACACGGAGGTCACTGTGAAATCTCGCTAATTATACTTTTACGTCACTGACTACTCACAAAAGACCAAAATTGTTTTGGGTTAAATAAAGAGTTACAAGCCATATCATGAACATAATTACAGTGGGACTGACTAATTAAGTATTTGACATCATTGTGAAGTCTTTTGTATTAAGCCCACAAATTTTGATTACTATCACTGCAAACTGCTGCCCTGTAAGCCCTGTTTTTGTTTTTTGTTAAAGCAACAATTTCAACGGAAATCCAAGGATGCTTCTTTCTTCCATTTAGTTTGGCAATGGGACATCTTTTACAGCTGCAAAAAAGGCTTTAAATCTAACACAGACCTCATTTATATCATCTGTAGAGAAACAGGTATCCCAAGGAATGCTACAAATAGTATAACACAGAATACTGTAGCGCCGGCGGGTCCGGCCGGTGGGGCGCCAGCTCGGACCCGCATGGAGTTGGCTGGCTGCCCGCGCTGGTTGCGAACGGCCCGCGGTTTTCCCGCCTCGCACCTGCGCAGTCCCTGTCGCCAGGCGCCATGTTGCAGAGCTTGTTGGAAGGGCACATTGTGGTGTGCTCGATAGCAATAAAGCAGAGGTTTTGTGACCAGAACAGTGAGTTGCACCAGTGTGTCATTCTTACAGCGTCAAACCCTGTGCAGCGGGACACGCTACAATACCAATATCAGCCTTTTTATACTGATAAAATGACCAACTCACAGTTTTATGATCATATGAGAGTGATTAGTGAAATTTATCAACATTAAGATCACTGGTTCTACAATTTATAGATGGTTTTATCAAAGGGTTACAAAACATCTGCTATACCACTGCCCTAGTCTGAAAGACCCATTTGCGACAGCCCTTGTTATCATTGCCGATAAGTTATTTTCCTGGTAGATTTGGTGTAGTGTAATTTGCATAGTACAGTATGTCTAGTCCAGCTGCTGTTTTCGACTTGTGCGAATTGTTGCCCTTGAAGATTCCTTTTTTATGACTGGGTTAAATTTGCATATGATGTCAGGCCACACGGTTCTTTCATTCTTTTATGTATTATTCATTGGTATGTAATTTGCAATGCATATTAAGTCATGTGGTATCATTCAGCCAATCACGTTATGCTATTCCCTTGCCACGTGAGCATACCAAGTATATCAGTGCAGGAAATTCCATTTCGGGTTAGTCTTCGTTAAACGCCGTCGGAAGCTGAAGACTGTAAGTTCAATTGTGTTTTCTTCACGTTTAAGATAGAAAATGTGCCCACAATGTATATTTGAGATCACTGTGTATTTATTTATACCTTTTCTTATGTGACTTGGGAAACTTATTGCAACACTGCTGTGTACACTTGTTCGTAATCTGAGTCAACATTTGGAAGATTTATCGTCGTATTTTGCGTGGGCGTATGCAGGCTATATGGAATTATGTGTGAGTTTGTAAAAGTATTTGCCAGTTGTGATATGTTATTTGTGACGTTTATCTTCTTATAGTTGCTCACGGTATTTTTGTATTTTCAGCACCAGAATGCCACTGTAAACCCTGAAACCTCCCGCAAGCCTGTTTATTTCAGTAGGCATCTTGAATACAATTCACTGCGTGTATTCCAGGGATGTCGATCCCACATACGAATTGTAATTGTGTCATTAAACATACGTTGTAATGATAGGCCTACATGTGATAATGTATGCGTACAACTGAGGGAGTGATCAATTTATTGAACATTAATGACGTTGTAAATTCATTTGAAAGTAAAATTGCTGGCGACAAAACCTCATTTAGCAAAGTGGTAAAATTCCTGAATTTTGACAGAAGATTGCAGGTTAACATGTAGTTTGGACTTGATTATAATTGGGGTTTGAATTTCTTATTAACTTCTAATCTATTTTAATGTATCAATATTTATTTCAGTTTCACCGATTCCTCATGGAATTGTGTTATTGAACTAAGGGATTGGCATTTTGTGTCACCGTATTCCATTCTTTGGTGTTTTCGCGTGCACGTTGGTGACACCCAGGCCAGAGACTGAGCCGAGGGGCACAGACTAAGCAGGAAGACTGGAAGTGCAGTTACCCAAAAGATCTCTCTGCCTAGCCAGATCAAGACACCAGTACATTTATCCATTTAACAACATTAACCACTGTTGATTATCTGATTGTGTAATTTTTAAATAAGTCTTCAAATCATTTGAAGTCTTGAATTTCATATATTGTCTAAAACTATGTGGCTACAAGTAAGAGGAATATGTGTAAATAAGAATACTTGAACTTAAAGAATTTAATGTGTTTTCTTTCATTGTGTTATGAGAGAGTGTGGTTTTTTTTTAAGTGACGAAACGGTTCAGGATACTTGGTTTGAATTTTAGTCAAAATATCCTGATAGCTTCCTCCCTCCATGGGGATTAATTTTTAAAAAATCAATGAAGAATGACCTTCCAACAAAAGTCCAAAATTATATTTCCTGATCATTATTCCATCTCTGTGATTCCTTTACATTAGGTTATGGTAAGGCGGCTTACCAAGCTTCTAAGTGTGTACTCTGTGATAAGTCAGCTTGAATTCGTGAGATTTTTTAATCTTCCTCGAAATCACACCTGACAACATCAACAATCTACGGCAAACAATCTGTGGAAGGATGCATACTTGGGTCAGTCCACGATCTGAGCGGTCAGCTTCATTGATGACTTGCCTCATTTAACATCAATAAACACTCTAAAGTCCAGCCAGTCCGCGTTTAGAGCACTCTGTGTCACTGATGGCTCACCTCACTTTAACATCAATGTACATTCCCAAGTCTGGCCAGTCCACGATCAGAACAGCCAGCTATATTGATGGCTTGGCTCTAAAAAATATCCAATCTACCAGCGAAGCCCAGCTGGCCGGCAACTGGAATAGCAGGCCTTACTGATGGTTACATTTTTTGTACCAAATTAACTGTCTGCCCCCCCAAACTGCATGGACCCCCAAAATGCCAATACATTTTCAAGTTTGAACCATGTGGCGGTAGCAATGCAATTAGTGCCAATTGTACGTACATATCTGTAATCTCAATTAAAGGCTGGTCCAAGTACGAATCAATTTTAACGCATTATTGCAGTGTTTATCTCAGGCCAAATGACTGCTACAGTCATGTGCATCAGGTACATGCAATGTTTGCCCACTGTTTGCAATGTACAACACTGTCGGGCATTTGAAATCATAAGTGAATCTGAGGCGGATTCAGTTATATCAAATAACAGCAACATGCATCCTCCTCAATGATTACTTGTTACTCAAAAGGAATGATTATCTGTGAAACTGTTCATTGTCATCTCACACATTCAAAACTATTCCAAACACGATCAGTTAATCAGATTATTACACAAGGCAGCCAAATTTCTAGACATGTGATTGGACTTTTTGAAGCGAGTCAGGATTTATTACATGTACCAAGTTCAATGTCTCCCTTCCTGTCCCCTTATTTGTCACATAACCTGCTGGAATACTTAGTGTGGGGAACTAGTGGTAATTTAGATTGGGCCGTCACTTGTTGGAAATAACCTTGTAACCCTGCACCTCCTGTGCCTGTGCCTCAGAACCATAACAGGAAGATTGTTTACATTGTCGACTGAAAACATCACTGAAGTTTCTGAAAACTTGCTGCAGGCTTCATGGCATATTTTACTTGAGATGAGTAATAATGCTTGTCCAAGTTTTCTTTGCGCTTTTTGTTTCAATTTGGAGAACTCTTGCTTCAATCAGTCCCTTGAAGTTCTTGGCATATTGATGGCCCCATCCAACAATGGATGGTGTTGAGACCTGAATGTACACAAAAGAAAACAATTTCAGCCAAAATAACATTTTACCATGTTTTGCATCAAGGTCAGTTCATACCGAGTCTTGAAGTGAAAGCAAAACTGTAATGTCAGATCAAATATGTGTTCTGCGAATTTGCAAAGGTTGAAAACATTTCAACATGAGTGAATTTTGTTGCAAATATTTTATGATTTCAATTTTGTTTTAATTTGCATACAACTGAATTTTAGAGTCTAATTAGCCCAATATTTAAAATAATAATTTTTCTTCCTTTTACAGACTTGTGACCATTATGTTTAATGGACGGTTAAGAGGATTTGCAAAAAAGTTGGAGAAGTTGTCTGGAAATTTCCAAATACATGACCATGTATATGCACTCTTACTCAGAATGCACTCTATAAACGGTGATCAAAAAAGCGTGACTTTGAATTTGCACCTGACAATAAATCATGGAGTGACAGGTAGGGTTTCAGAGTAGAGGCTGACATTTAAGAAGTACAACAGCATTGTAAACAATTATAAATAAGGTTATAATAAAACAAAAAGATAAAGGGCAAAATAAAAAAAAAATGTACAAAACCCTAAATTGCTGTTTAGCTAAGCCAACCCTGGTGTCGCTTTGAAGAGGTGATCACTTATGATGGCAAGTGTTGTACAGCAGTCTCTTGGTCTCTTGTAATCTATGAGCTTCAAGCTCATTTTCCTCTAAGAGTCTTCTTGCCCTCTCCATGATTTCTGAGAAGAGCTTATCAACTGCAGGCCTACCACCCTTATGCTGCTTTACTGAGGGTTATTTATCAGATGAGGACATATTCACTTTCTTTGCTGATTGGTATCGACAACTTCACAAAGGAACAACAGTAGTTTACATGTATGTGTGTTGTGAAAAAACCTAGAAGAGCACTGTGGGAATGTAGCATGGTGAAAAAAAAGCAGCTGGCATTTATCTCATGAATTTGGGATGGTTAAAAAGTAGACTGACAGGTCAACTCATAAGTATGCCAACTCGTACGCCGACTAATTTGCATGCAGTTTGGTCAACTCATACACAAACCAACTCGTACATGTATATACCGGTCATGCTCACATCAACGAGCATCAACAAAGTGTGAACAAGTCATTCAAGCACATATATGCACAAATTTTAACATAAACAATATTAATTAGGTTCCTAAATATCATTTTCAATGCATCACATTTATCAAAAATAATATTTCATTATGGGAATTTGAGCAGCAAAGTCGGGCCTACTTGTGCAGCCTGACAGGCCACCATCTTGTTTTCGTGTGGGCAGCAGAGAAAAAAAGAGGGCGATCACCTTACATCAAGAAAACTGTTTGTTTTTCTGCGAGAACATGGAAACAAATTTGATGTTTCTCTTACACAGTGGCAAATGTCAGAGTCTATAAATATGATAAAAACCACTTTTAAATCTTTAGAGGGTATATTCTAGTTGGTGAGGCTTGTTGACGCTTATTAATACTACTTATTGATGGTAAACAGCACAATCGGTATACATGTAGACACAAGCCAACTCGTACACTGACAAACTCGTTTACCAGCATCCAAAGAGATAATTTACTGTCATAATTCACACATTTGAGCATAGTATTGAAAAGAAAACCGACCTACCATGAATGATTCAAACCAATTTTTTTTATTTGGCATTGTAACTACTAAGATAACAAGAGATGTTATGAACAAGGTTCTGTTTCAAGGTAATAAGTAGTTTTCACATACTAATTGATAAACATGTCAAAATTATAATGATGTATTTTGATTAACTAATATTTATAATTTTACAAGAATAGATTTTTTTACCTTGGAGTGGTGATCTGGTCATTTTGGTTGAAGAGTACTTCCAGATCATTTCTACATGAGTGCCACTTGGAGGAAGGTTTCTATCCTCATCTTGGGATGCCATCTTTTCATAATGGTGAACAAGCTCATTTGTGGGGATCACTTGCATCTCCATGGGTATAAAGTATGTGGTGTTATTGTGTTACCGCATTTTGTGAATACACACAAACCCAGCAAAGTTTTACCACAAAGTTTATATAAGTTTTGGTTGTTTGATTGTTGGGGTGGCTGGGTCGATGGGGTTGTTACGGTTGCTTGGGGTTGCTTGGAGTTGTTGGGTTCTGTGGGATTGCTTGGTTTGTTTAAGGTTGTTGGGGTTGTTTGGGGGTTGTTGGGATTGCCGTGGTTGTTGGGATTCGCTTGGGGTTGCTTGGAGTTGTTGGGGTTCTTTGGGGTTGCTTGAATTGCTTGGTTGTTTAGGGTTGTTGCGGCTGTTTGGGGTTGTTGGGATTGTTGGGATTGTTGGGATAACTTGGATTGTTTGGGTTGTCAGGGGTGTGTGGCGTTGCTTGGGTTTGTTAGGGTTGCTTGGATTGTTTGGTTTGTTTAAGGTTGTTGCAGCTGTTTAGGGTTGTTGGGGTTGCTTGGGTTATTTGGGATTGTTGGGATGTTTGGGATCACTTGAATTATTTGGGTTGTCAGGGGTGTGTGGCGTTGCTTGGGTTTGTTAGGGTTGCTTGGATTGTTTTGTTTGTTTAAGGTTGTTGCAGCTGTTTAGGGTTGTTGGGGTTGCTTGGGTTATTTAGGGTTGTTGGGATGTTTGGGTTGCTTGGTTTGCTTGAGGTTGCCAGGGGGGTCGCTCGGGTTCTTCGGGGTTGTTGGGTTTTTGGGGGTTGTCAGGGTCGTTGCAGGTGTCTGGGATGTTTGGTTGGGTTGGGTTGCGCTTGGTTGAGTTAGTTGGTCTGGTCAAAATTGCCTGCAAAATCCATCTTGCCAGAGTTGTCAAATGTTCGCAGGAAAAGTTTCTATGACTCACAAATCAGTGTTCGCTTGCTTACGTGCCAAGTATGAATGACCGGCTGATAATTGATGGAAATTTGATGTGTGCTTGTTGTTACGAAACTTTTTGTGAAATTGGCAGAAGTTCAATCGTGGTCAACTTTAGCGGATTCACGGCAGTGTACTTGTCTCGACATCAAATATTTACATTTGCGATGTTTTTTAAGCACCTCTGTGATATTGGGCCCACCTCTAGGGCTCTCCTTTCTGTAACACTAACCGATATAAAACACAAATAAAACTCATTCTTCAAATTTGTATAAAAACATCTACATCCCGTCATAAACAGGGATGAAGTCATATATTTTATGGCAATGCCAAAAAAACCTCAACATGTTGAGTGCTGACCATCATCGTTGAAGAAAAATGAGGCAGAAATCTCAAAGTACAATTTCGCGACTTGGACAACGATAGGTTACTTCAGTATGTCTAGTCAACAAACAGAATGCCGTATTCAGATTAGATTTCCTGTCTGATGTTTATTCGTAATATAGGTCCCACACGAGCTTGCTCATTGAACTATGATATGCCTCAGTGCGCTTGGCCATACCTTCAGTGACATTCCACTGTCCTTTGCAATGCCGAACTTGTTGATAAGAACGCAGACTTTATGCGTAAAAATAGTTAGGACCAATTGGAAAGCCGCCTAAGCAGGAGCATATGCCCTTAGCACAAGTACATCTTTACCATACAAAAGAATCACAGATATTAATTAATTTTGCTATTGCAAAAGGAACGCGATTGCATGATAGTTACCTGAAATACTGCTGCTACACTGGACGTATTGATAACGTCCACACTCCTTGCTCCTGATTGGCCAGTGCTAATCAGACCGTAGTTCAAAATCTTGCTTCCTAGGCTAACTTGTGGTCCTGTAAAAGAACAGATGTTTTTTGATGTGAAGATGACTTCATCAAAAAGCTTTCATTGCAATAAATGTATACAGATCATCACTAAAATTGCAAAATTAATCAATAATTACCTGAACATCTTCCAACCAGCTTAACCACCGTCTTGCTGACTTTGTCAATGGCATGTACATGAAGATAATCCACACTCTCCTCATTGACATTCTGTGGCTGAAACTTCACCTTGGTAAAACAGGTAGATTTCTCTTGTCATTTTACAGAGTTTCAAAAATAAAACAGCAACCTTAAATATGTCTTTGCTGAAAATGTTCCCATCAATTAAACTCCTCCCCCACATTGGTGTGGGTCGGGTCTCCTAGTGATACTTACCCCTGTCAAGCCTACATATGCAAATTTCCCATGTGCCTATTACAATTAGCTGAAAAGACTTGATTATGCATGCTGCCCTTTGACATTCCACAATGCACTGCGGTCCCGCTGCCATGTTCGTCCTTCTTTTCAAAGTGGAGAAATTCCCGAAGGCAAAGGGGGGAAGGACGGGCGGGAGTGGCTGAACAGGGTAAGTATCATTAGGAGACCTGACCCACACTAATGTGGGGGACGAGTTTCCTGCATTCACATACCCCTGTCCAGCCTACATATGCAGGGTGGCACTGTACCCTGGAGGAGGGTCGGCGAGAGGAGAGTAGTTACTAGAGAGCATAGTCGGGCATCGCCCAAACGAACACTCACCAGAGAAAGAGGTATCTACGATGAAGAATTCATTGTTTGATGTGGACGCAGAGGCGGCCCGAACATCATGGGCTCTGACATGAGAACAAGTCGCCTTGTCATGCTGAGTAGGCCCGTCTTGGTTCACGAAGATAATGGCCGAGACTATCCATCGGGCAATAGTGTCCTTCGCGCTGGATGAAAAAGCTTTGTGGTTGTGATGAAGAGTCTGGAACCAGGTTCCCGGCGGTGCTTGGTTCTGGCGAGGTACCACTCGAGAGTACGAAGTGGACACCATTTCTTGTCAGAGTTATCTCCCGAAAGAGAGGTTATGTCAGGGACAAATATGTTCAGAGGCCGGAAGGCAGGCGTCTGGTTCTTTGTCAGGAACTCAATGGCTGGGATAAGGTGAACCCCATGCGTTTCCCAGCGGATGTGACCTTCAGCAGTTGACAGCGCATGTAGTTCGCTGCCGCGTCTGAAGGTAACGACCGCCAGTAGGAATGCCAGTTTGATGCTGAGATGGACATCAAATGCACCGGTAAGCGGCTTGAAGGGGGAAAGGCAAGAATGCGCAAAATATCAGGAGATGAGTATTGTCGGTCAATGGGAAGAGGTCAACGTGGGGACGCTTGATCTTCGCGAAGATCTGACTGACGCTCAAATGAAAGTGTCTGCTATGCTGTTGGTTGTTCCTGCTATGTGAACAGCTTGCAGGATGATCCCGTGATCGATCGCCCACATGAAGATCTGCCTTGTAAGGACGCAAAGCTGGAGGGGAGCGCGTACCGCCGAGGTGGTTGATGTACGCTACCACTGTGTGGAGTTGTTGCTCTGGATGCTCTAAGTGTTGCTGGAAGGGGCGAAGGGTGTCGAATACTGCCTGAAATTCCAGCAGGATGATGTGTTTGTTGCGGAAGGAAGAGTCTCAAACCCCGGATGCACAGAGCGGAAGAAGGGAGGCCCACCATCCAAATAGCGACACATCCGTTGTCATCGTGACGTTCGGTCTCAGTGGAATGAAGGGACAGCCTGTCAACAGGTGCTCGTTGATGGTCCCCCACCGGAGGTGGTTGTGAACATTCGGCGGAAGAGGGACCAGGTAGAAATCGCTCTTGGGGCGGTACCAAGATAGGAGATGTAGTTAAAGTGGGCACGTCGCCACCATGGGACGAGGTCGATCAAACTGGCCATTAGTCCAAGAAGACGGAGCCAGGCTAGCGCCAGAGGTGCCTCAGACCGCAAAAACTGAAGGGCGCATTGCTGCAGATTGAGGATGCATTCCGGTGTCGGAGCCGCAATGCATTTGAGGAGGTCGAGGGCCGCCCCTAGGTAGGTTAGCCATTGTGATGGATCAAGAGCTGACTTGTCGTAGTTGATGAGGAACCCTAGGCGTGTCGCGACGTCGAGGGTGAGAGAAGTGATGGCTCTTGCTTTGTCCGGGAGGCGACCGACAATCAACCAGTTGTCCATATATTGAAGATAAGGATGTCGCGCTGTTGCAAGTAGGCAGCGAGAGTCTTGGCAATTTGTTAAAGACCCTTGCGAGGTTGAGAGGCCGAAAGGAAGAGCTGGAAACTGGAAGATTTGGCCGCAGTACTTGAAGCGGAGGAACTTGCGGTGCTGTTTGTGTATCAGGATATGGAGATACGTGTCCGGTAGGTCTATAAAGGTGGTCCAACACGGGGACTGGTAGAGTGGGTAGGACCACATTCAGGGTCTCCATTCGAAAGCGTCTTGGCTTCATGAACTTGTTGAGCGGTTTCAGAGTGATTATTGGTTGCCACTTTCCTGGTTCTTTCTTGGTTGTCAGGAAGAATGACGAAAGGAAGCCAGTGGATAGCTGGTTTGGATGCACCTGTGTGATAGCTCATTTGCATAGCAACGCAGTTATCTCCTCCCCAGAGCCAGGCGCTTGGACATGTCGCGGAAGACCATCCCAGAGCAGAAGACCATTCCGGACGATAGAAGGGGGAGGATACAAGTTGCCTCGGAGTCTGAAAAGGGCCCCTGGGTGGGAGGCGGGATGACCGGGAGAGGGTCCGGGTCAGGCGCCGTCGCCGCTGGCTGAGGATGAGAGTCTATCTTTCAGGTGAGCGAAGAGAAGGCCTCCGAGAGAGACTGGTGGGATGCCATCCATGGAGGTGGATCCGGCTTGGAGTGGCACCTCTTCTTGGCCTTGGATGAAGAAACCGATGAGGATGGCCTTGTACTTCTTAGTCTTCGCCAGAGCAGGGGAGCTGGAGGCCAGTACAGTCAGAGGAAGGACCCAGTGAGGATCCCCCGAGAGGTCCGTCGTCTCCTGCGAGGAGCGTCTGAGATCGGATTGGCGGGCTCATGACCGGAGTCCAACGGCAGCTTGGAGCTACGGATGAGGTGTGTTGGACGGAAGCCCCAGCAGCATAGCAGTCCAGAAGGGGTACCATCGTCTGAGGCAACGGGGGGGCTGGGGAACATGCTGAGTTGCTGACTTGCCCATGACAGCAGCGGTGGAACATGGCGATCCCACTTTGAAGCCCGTTGCCTGCTGGGAGGGAATTGACTGGCCCGAATTCCGAGCGGGTATCGCCTGCCCAGGGCAGACGGCAGGCTGTCGCCCCGTGGGCCCCGCTGAGCTACTGGTCTGTAGGGTTGTCCAGGTTGTGGTTGATAGCGATGCCTGGACCTGCGGCATAGAGAAAGGAATGGCTCATTACTCCCAGACAATCATGATCAAGGGTATTGTTGCAGTAAATCCGCTCAACCCGATCAATAGGTGTAGAGTGGGCATTGATAACCACGGGTAGTAGACCAGCATGCTCGACCTGGTGGGTAGGTGGATGGTAGTCATCAGTGATCACAGGCATTGTTAGGGTACCGCTCTCTCAGCCCAATCAAACCTGGTAGTGGTCATCAGAGATCTAGACATATTGCGGTACCTCCACTCAACGTGATCTATGGAGGTTATTAGCGATCTAGGCATGTTGCGGTGCCTCCGCTTCAGCCTGATCTTGTCGATAAAAGTCCGGGGTGTGTTGTGGTACCTCCACTCAACCCCGGCCTATTCAGGGTCTCTCCTCGTCGAGGCCGCTAATTGGATTACGCACAACTGCACCACAAAGGGAGCGGGGCAGTCCACCAAGCCCGCTCCGCTGCCAGACCCATACTGTTTTGGGCCATTATTATTCGAATGCATGCACCACATAACGAAGAAAGGGCCCTCCAACCCTGTTCAACGGCCATACCCACATCACACCTAACAGTAGGTCACATCTCAACCTGTATATGATGCACAGAAAAAAGGGGCAGAAAAGAACCACAAGAAAAACACAGCATGCAAAGAACAAAATATGAGAATAAACATTCTTACCAAGAGATAAGAAATCACTCTTTATTTCGAAACAGGATTCAATTCAATTCACAAACACGAAAGGTACGGAACTCGAGAATCCAAAAATGTCATAAAAGACACGTCCATGAACGATAGGCGCTGAGAAAAGAAGGACGAACATGGTGGTGGGACCGCAGTGCATTGTGGAGGGTCAAGGGGCAGCATGCATAATCAAGTCTTTTCAGCGAATTGTAATAGGCACATGGGAAATTTGAATATGTTGGCTGGACAGGGGTATGTGAACGCAGGAGACTAGCAAATTCAAAGTCAAAACTTTTTCCCAGTCATTTGGTATCATCATTTTTACCTTGCATTTTCCAAAATGCCCTTTAAGCACATGTCTGGTATGAGCATGAGCTAAGTTCTACACAAAATACTAAAATCTTCTGGCACAAAAAGTGATGTGTGAAGCACATACTGCGCCATGTTGGACAGAATACAGTGGTGCTGATGACGAGTGAAATCTTCACTCACGAAATACAGACCCATTGCTACAATGTACATGCCTAAGGGTGCCTAAAGACAATTAGGTCAGTAATAGTCATATATCAGGTTTAAGATACATATGGTAGGAGTCAAACTTGCTGAGAATGGCCAAGGGAGCAGCTGCGGAAGCTTAATTGGGAAACAGACTATGAAATTATGCATCAACCCCACAGTGTTTCATATAGGGAACAATTCACTTGTTTTCTGAATGGCTTGTGTGACTTCAGGCCAAGCACACAACTACCATTTTGTATAAATACCTTCTATTTTCTGTCTTTCATTCTTCACGAAACTATGCAACCCTCTTCCCCCAAAACTACTTTCATGCCCTCACTCCCTTATTCCGATGAAGCAGAATAATGACTAGTTCATCATGAACCCATGGGATTGATGACTTACTGGAATCTGAAGTAGACTCTCAGATGAAGCAATTCCATTTGTTTGACTACAGTGGAAGACAGTATCAATAGATGTGTTGATGCTAGGATGCTCAATTGTGAATGGTACAGCAACCTGAATTATACGATGAAAAAGCAAACACATAAATATGTTAAAGTGAACGTTACAGTGTGATCCTGGAATAAATCAGTTTATTTGTTATTATTTTGACCAGTTTCCTGAACAATACAAAGAATATTTGCAAGACCTTAATTATCAAAGATATACAGGTACATGCGCAGAAAATGCTGAGAAAATACTGAGATTTCCTGATGTCATTAACCACATTGCGCCGGAGGCATTTATGAATGTTGATTCTGTTGAGAAGGGAGATTTTTCATTTGTTTCTGTTTTCAAAATTCATATCTTCATTAATTGGACACTTACACCCACACGAAGGACTTTTTTTTTCAAAAATCTTCAAAAATTCATATTTTTTTTCTGAACGCCTAAACCCCATAAAATGGGTGTCCCGTGGCGAGTCTAGTCCTCACAAGCAACTTCCATTGACCCTTTGGTTTTGCAGCCACACCGCCCGCTCTGTATGGAGCCCCAATTGTGTGTGTTACATAAGGGCTCGTTTGTTCCGGACCTTGGCCCAGTGCGTTGCTATGCTGCTGTGTTGCTATGCGGAGCGATTGACGGTCAAGACCTCAGCGTGTAATATGCGGTGAGTGAATGGGAAGCTGTGCACGTGCACTGGGCTTTGTCAACTGTTCAATGAGTGTGGGCAATGACGGACAAATGAATTCATGCTGTAAAAGAAGGGGTTTTAAAGTGTGGCTTTTTCGTGGCGCTGCTCCATGTAACTTTCGCTATTTTTTGAAGCTGTTGGGGTTTTTTTCTGTTATATATTTTCCCATCTACCAAACTTATATCCCCCCAAACCACTCTCATATTTTATTTCCCAACTTTTTCATTTTCCCTCCCATAGTGTAAGATATTTCCCTTCCCAAACTTTATTTCCCCAACAATTTCAAGTAAAATTTAGAAACCAATAAAATAAAGTACACATAGAAATACACACAGACAAATATTTGGAGAGAACTTCTTTTTCTCATATTTTCTTCTTGTCATTTCTCTTGTGTTTTCTTTTCATTTCTCATTGAAATAGTTGAACTCATAAAAGTAGTAAAATAAATTTCCACTCTTTCTAATCAAATAAAAAGCAAACACCGTTGTAAGGAATAAACAAGTACTTTCCAGAAACTTTGTCTTTTTTGGTCATTTTTTTTCAAAGGTTGAAAACATGAGNCCATTACAAGGAAATGTGCCACTTTTTCAAGAAATGAAAATACAGCATCCTCAAAGCAGTACTTTCCAAAAACTTTGTCTTTTTTGTCTTTTTTTTCAAAGGTTGAAAACATGACCACCTAGTAAAACCATTACAAGGAAATGTGCCACTTTTTCAAGAAATGAAAATACAACATCCTCAAAGCAGTACTTTTCAGAAACTTTGTCTTTTTTTTCAAAGGCTGAAAACATGACCACCTAGTAAAACCATGACAAGGAAATGTGCCACTTTTTCAAGAGATGAAAATACAACATCCTCAAAGCAGTACTTTCCAAAAACTTTGTCTTTTTTGTCTTTTTTTTTCAAAGGCTGAAAACATGACCACCTAGTAAAACCATTACAAGGAAATGTGCCACTTTTTCAAGAGATGAAAATACCACATCCTCAAAGCAGTACTTTTCAGAAACTTTGTCTTTTTGTTATTTTTTTCAAAGGCTGAAAAAATGACCACCAAGTAAAACCATGACCAGGAAATGAGCCACTTTTTCAAAAGATGAAAATACAACATCCTCAAAGCAGTACTTTCCAGAAACTTTGTCTTTTTCCTCATTTTTTTCAAAGGTTGAAACTATGACAACTCCTAAAACCACCAGTAAATGACATATTGTTTTACACTAGATAAGTGGGGCATCAAGTCAAAACACATGAAAAACACAAAATATAATGTCAATGAAAATGTCCATGAAAATAAATGTTCAAAGTGTCAATTAGTGGACAATATGGTACTCCTTGAAGCAGGGGGCGACGCAGAGGGGCTGGTGGCACGTATCACACTCGAAGTGTGTCTTCTTTTGCAGACCACGGGATACGCAGAGGACACACCGCCGGTAGCGGAAATCGCCATAGCTGGTCCTCTCAAAGTCCACGGGGAAGTGTCGGCCGACAAAGTTGGTGACTGGTGGAGTATCGTGCTGAGGGCGGTACTCAGGCAAGGGCTTGTCGAAACGGTGCGGCACTGCTGCTGGTCGATGCGGCGGTCTGTGTACGGGACTGTCTCTTGCGCTTGGCATATACAGCCAAGGGTACATCACTGTCAATTTCTGTACTTGACTGTACTTGAGCAGGTGACGGCGGTGATGAAGAAGACGAAGAACCTTCGTCTGAACTCAGATAAAACTCGCTTTCACTAGAAGAATTGGACTCTCCAGATATAACTTCCGCCATGTTGTCTGTGCTCTAAATAACACGATACCCAATATGCACAAATGTAGCTACTGCACGGCGATTTTATTCTCAAGCAGCAAGGGCCGTGCCCTGTCAGTCAACATGGCAAGGTCCAGCAGCGCCCGGGCCGGGTCATTCATGGGGCGCAGGTGCATAATGAGCCCGCACAGCCCGCGCTTTGTCTTTAGTGCAGTGCAGCGATAATCCCCTGCGAGCGCCCGGCAGCGCGAACAAATGCGCTCTGCACAAGCAATACACGGATTACCTCCACTAATAGCAGCGCTCTGCGCTGAAAGAATACAGGGATTGATTGGCAGTGCCCGGCAGCTCTCAGCAGCTTGTACTTTTATTCCACACTTTTATAAGTTCGGTCACCCCGGCTATAAAATAAAGTCACAATTCACCGGCCCCAGCAACCCATTATTGCCTTAGACCAATTTATTCACCGGCCAATGATGGCCTAAACTTTTTCACTGACAGCCCCCAACTTTTTAAGAAATGCCCAGCAACTTTTTTCTTTTTTATGGTAAAGTTCCGATTTCGGAGTCCCCAGCCACGAATATAAGGCCTATGGCTCCAGTACCGGAGCCCCCGGCTGGAAGTGGTTAACAAGGAATTTCGGTACCATTACAAACATGACATGAAATCATAACTACGCCATCATGATTTTTAAATATAATTTTGAGTATTCACTTTCTTCTAAAAGGCAATTTTGGAATGATTTCAAGTGAAAATTAACTTGAAACTACATAATGCTTTATATACATGGACAATGTGTCTCATACAATGATACCTTGATAAAGTTGCTATCAAGTGATGCTTCCTTCATTTTGTAATCTTCACAGACCAATGTGTAAAGTGTAGAAGCTATGAATTTTTCCTTAAAATAGTTTTTTGGCAACTGTATACTTCTTCTCTAATGTATGAAAATTTATTTACCCCTAATTAGGTTAAATACATTTAAAAAGTGCACCTTTTAAAAACATTTGAAATTAACCATGCTTTCCTGGACAACTGAGGCACTGTTTTTCATTTGATGATGCAGTTGAACTTTTTTTGGTTCAAATTGGGAACCAAGAATTTACTCAATCAGGGGCCTGTTTCACATGGATTTGGGCAGAGATCACAAAGCTGGCTTGTTTTATGCATTAGCCTGGATTGCTTGCTGGAAGATTTTTGGCACTGCATAGCAGTACCTCAGCTGGAATGAAACATCTACAATGGACCAGCCATCACTACACCACTGAAATCTATGTACATGCACTGAGACCTCGAAATGAATACATACAGTTGACACATACATGTACCTACATGTATGTATACATAAACAAAATCTAATTTTGTGAACCGATTCACAGAAATATCTCCATAGTTTCTGATTCTTTTATGGTTTTAGGATGTTGAAGTTTGGAATGCATGTTACTGTCGCAGATGTCATTGGCCCGGGCTATTCTGTGTCATTCTCACTATTTTAACAGTAAGAACCAGTGCACTATGCATGTTTAGCCTTGTGTGTTTTCATTACACTGCATGCGTGATGCCAAGTTGCTTCATATTTAGGAGAGTTTGCATATTACCAACTAAGACACCAGTTTTATACTTGACTCCATACACCCTTATCTACATAAACTCTATGAACATTTTGTCAGCACGTTTCAACCAAATTATAATAAACATACGTACAATACCAGGTCACCATTACTTCTGCACATCTCTAAGTATGGGGTATCTGCCTTCATAGCATTAAGCACTCTGTGCCACTACATTGGAATGGATTACGCTTGGGTATAAAAAAAGCCAAAGCTTATTGTACTTCCATAGTGTGAGGTTTTGTATTTGTATTCATATATTACTTCTTCATTTCACTTCTATTATTTACCAGCTGGATCATTCCCCCTCCCCCAGAACTGTCTGTGCACTTGTTTGTCTCTGTAATACATTGCTCGTGTTGTGTTCATGTAATATTAGGGTGTAGTTGTCTCTCATAATTTTAGGCCACTCCCTAAAGCAATGTTTGCTCTCTTAATTACACTCCCATTTAGCTGTTTCGGCATTTTGGCAAAACAGCTCTTGTTTTCATTAATTTTTTTTGTCCTTTTTTTTTGACTTGCCGAAACAGCTGTTGCTTTTCTGATTAATTTTTTTTTTCTTTTTTTTTTTCAGCTGTTTCGGCAACCCTGCCAAAACAGGTATTGCTTTTCTGATTTTTGGCTTTTTTGCAATTTTGCAAAAAAGCATTCGTTTTGTTCTTTTTTTCCTTCTTCTTTTGCTCTAAAGCCTGTTTGTTTTGTTCATGTTTTTTTCTACCCACGACTCTAGTGCTTTTGCAACTTTGGATCATCATCAAACTTGTACCAATAAAGAACCCTTATGCACAAATGGTCCAAGAAACATGACGTCATCAGGTGATTTATTATTTATTTGTCAATACTTATTTCAGCCCATTGACTTTGTACACGTTTTTGAGGCACTATTTTGGTAACTTAGCAATATTTGGTCATCATCAAAGTTACACCAAGCACTCACCACAAAGCGAAAATAATATGTAAATATTTACGTCATGATGATGTCATCAAGTGATTTATTATTTAATGTTGGATATTTAAATATTCCATTAAATTTGATTGGGTATGGTATTCTTAAAATCATATACTGATCGATGTAGTCACTGTCGACATCATATTTTGTCCAATATCAATATATCGCTTTTTTCATAATGACATTATCGACATGTCAAATGTTATTAATTTTGCATGGATTCTACTCTTTACTTGCTTAAAAAGGGGCGTGACACCTGATCTGCATGGGTACATATTAAGTCGTGAACCCCAAACACGACTGGTGATGAAGTCAATGACAACACCAGACCCCTAACTCACAGATCCCACATGGTGCTGCCGATGAATCCGAGAGTGGTTTCAGACTGTATATCAATGAGTACACCTTTCTAGTCACAGTTACAAAAAGTGAAATTCATGTTTGGCGCCAAAATGTCCAGGATAGTGCAACAGATGTCATCAATAGTGGTTCTGCACTCTCTTTCTTAAATATTGTATACAGAAAATCTGAAATGTGCAATCAATTATTGTTATGTTAGATATTATCCAAGAATTGTGTTTTTTTTAGAGTGGCAATGCATATTTATGAATATCTAAATAAGGGTGGAGAATACACTCTTCAAAGCCCTATATCTCCTAGGGTAGATGTTCGATCGGCTTGAAATCTTGCAGATACAGTAAAATCTGGATAAGTCAAAGCTCAGGGAATGGACAAAAAGTTAGAGTTATCTGACGTTCGAGTTATGGAAAGCTACATGCTTCAGTGCACATGCAACCTTACTGGCTTATGGCAGTTGGCCTGCAAGCTGAGTCGAACACAAAGTGGATTTTAGGCTATCCCTACTGTGCAAGTTTTCTTCAAACATCATCATTAAACATGTTTTTATGTGGTACATTAATGAACAATAAACCAATGAAGTTATGTACCGGTGCCTGTGTCTACATCTTGACAATTCATTCATTTGCTTTGCTTAATCGGGCTGTTATTGCATAATGCAGCGCGCGGGCCAGTCAGTAAGGGTTTCCGTGCTGGGTCACGTGATACATGTATAAAGCGCTTGAGGGTGCATTATTCGTGCCTGATTTAGGCTGCATCCGAATCTCTTGTCTAGAGCTAGGTCTTGGTATTCACTCCATGGAGACACGCAGACAATAAACCTAGCCATAGCTCTGGAAGCCCTTTTCGGACACAGCCTTTTTTACAGTTGTGGTTGATGCCCACCCAGTGCTTGTCGACGTGACAATGGCAGCCAGTGTGAACATGCTCGGCTCATCAAAGAAAAGCAAGTAATGACTCATAATAAAGGCAAGCATTCTTTCATCGCATTTTATTCATCATTCTTCAGTGTTTTTTTTAATTGGCTTACCAAACCTTCGAGATAAGCAGCTTTAGTGGTATTGACGTTTCAAGTTATTGATAGTTTATTGTGCATAAAAGCCTATTCTTTTGTCGGGAGTACAGAAAGACGTCAAGGTAAATGGAGTTTCGACTTAACAGGCTTTGACTTATCGAGATTTTACTGTATCTTCAAAGGTGAGGGCTTTAGAGGAATATTGACCTTATGTGATGATGACGTCACGAGGAGACATGGCATTAAAGGTGCACTCTTTAAGGCCCTATATCTCCTGAAATAGCTTTCCTGATGGGTTCTTATCTTGCAGCTATCGTGAAAAGGGAGTGGTTTAGAGGAATGTTGACCTTACCTAATGATGACGTCATCAGGAGACAAGTCAAGTGACATCAAAGGTACACTCTTTAAGGCCCTATATCTCCTGAAGTACACTTTCCGTCAGGTTGAAACTTTGCAGATAACTTGAAAGAGAGGTGTTATATAAAATTGACTTGATGTGATGATGACGTAGTTGTTCAAATGTACAAAAGAATGCGAAAAAGCCCTCTGTTGTCCAACAGACAGACAAGCTCTCGTTTGTTTCCTATTTTTTAACTGCTTCAGCAACTGCCGAAACAGCTATTGCTTTTCTGATTATTTTTTTTTCATTTACTTTTTTTAAACTCCATTCCTTGCACCAGTCAACTTTGGCAGTTTACTAAATTTGATCGACTTCAAACTTAGCAGACAATCATTCACTGATGGTCCTTGAAGAAATTTGTGATGATCACGTCATCATGTGATTTCTTTTTGAATTTTGAATTATAAATTTTTCCTATAGACTTTGTACACAGATTGCATGCAGTTTTCGGACTGTCCTATATCAGGCTATGAGGGCGCTATTGCTGAATTACGGTTACACCTGCCTGGGGTTTCAATTTTCAACAAATTGTCCTATATTGAACCATAGGTGGCATTGTTGCACAACATTAAGACTGTACCTGAGCTTCAATTTTTTGCCATAGGGTTTGTACACAACTTAATGCTCGAGCAGTCCTCAACTTTGACCGAGAATTACTTCCAGAACGAAAGAGAAATCAGACTAAATTTTCCCTTTCATTCGATTGCAATTATACCCAAGAGTCGGATAATCAAATAATATTTCATAAGTTTTTCTAGTTTAGACAAAAAAACACGTGACATGAAATTGATGGAGCAGTTTTCCTGCACACATGTTTCTAGCCCATTGACTTAGTACACATTTTCAAGCCACAATTTTGGTTACTTTGCAATGTTTGATCGTTCCCAAAGTGACAGCCAACAAAGACCCTGATGCAAGATCTATTGCAAAGAGAAGACGTCATGATGATGTCATCACCTTATTTTATAATCATTTTTGAATATTTTATTTTTCCCGATATGTTTTGTACACGTTTTTCTACCTTACACTAGTGAACAGGTAGTCTTTACTTCGGTGCAAGATTACTGTAAGAACAGAAGAGAAATCGGGTACTTTACACTCTGTTATTTGATTTGAAATATGCCTAAGAGTCCGAATCTGAAATAATATTTCATAAAAATTGTTCAGTTTAAGCGCAAGTCACGTGACTTCAACTTAAAGGAGCAGTGTTTCTGCAAACAAGTCTATTGCTCATTGACTTTGTATATGTTTTCAGGCCACTATTTTGAAACCTTCGCAGTATTTGATTGCTATTAAAGTAGTAGTAAGTATAAGAGAGTTCGGGACCAACCTCCTTTTCTCACTCTGCTCCCACGCTCCAACGCACAACACAGACCCTTGCCGGGGTTTCCCATTCACTTACCTTGACCTTTGACCCAGTACTTTCCATAAAAACTCGAAGCTCTACTTGGGAATTCCCCTCCCTTTCCCAACCGCTACAAGTCTTGGCTTGCCCGGCCTATTTATGACGCGACTCTGTTTTAGGTAAAATGCGCTATGTTTACGACCTCCTTAAATAAATGGACTATTAATAAAAAATCATGTCAAGTCAAGTCGAGAGAAAAAATGAGATTAATTTTAAAAACCTATACATAAATAGAGACATGAACACCCCAAAACACAGACCACTATTATCGACCTTCAATCGATTTAAGAAGGCATTTTTAGCAGATTTTGTCAAGCAGTATAACATTCCATTACTGGCACCCAAGCCTAAATCACACACTAAGCCTAAACTTGTTCTAGCCATTCAAACGAACCAAAAGCAATTCAGGTACCTCCCACGTCAGTCATATCGCCAGCTCTTAAAACGGTCCAAGATAACAATATCCCATTTACACACACAGGCAGAGTTCTGAAGCAAGATCTCATCAAAGCCATTAAAAATTACACCAAACCAGAGGAAATTGCAGAAGTTGATATAAGAAATGTGAGATGCTTTCAGGGTAACTACCACAATTGGGAGCTAATACCCAGCTTCCATGAATACGATCTCATACACTTTTTTGATTTTTACAAGAGTTACATTGAGAAGAAAGCATTAGACAAATTTAGAGAAATCAGCTCTAATAAATTACGAATCGCCCTCAAAGTCCAGTTCAAATTGGAGAAACCTGACAAGACCGAGTAAGGCACATTCACCTTCCCGAGCCAAAATAAAGTGGTTGTAAGTACAATTGACATTTTAAATGCACTCACAAAGCAAAGACATAAACAGATTGAGGACGTGGAGGCTCACACTCAACGCGGATCAGGGTGGGTCTTTGATAAAGTAGTCGCCTTTTACATTAACGTGGTGATACATGATCCGGTAGGCGCGACTTACATTCCACTGCCTCAGCAATTGGCACTTAAGGAAGCAATCATTAACGTTCAAAATAAAGAAGACCAAGAATGTATCTGATGGGCATTGAGAGCAGCTTTAAGTTATACACAGACAATGTTAAAAATAAATTGGAAATCAACCCAAGATATAAAATACATGAAGATCGGCCCTCAACTTACAGAAGCAGATGGCCTAAATTTCACAAACGTAAATTTCCCAACACCAATTTCACAAATCCCACGCATCGAATCACAGAATAATCTGTCCATTAACATATTTGGTTATAACAATTAAGACGGCATTTATATACTTTATAAAACTAAGCGCATAGGTCAACCAATAAATTTACTTTACTTTTCACAAGGCGAAACGAGCCATTATTGTTGGATCAAAAATTTCTTACGGCTGATAGGTGACGTTAATAGACACAACGGTAAATCATTTTGGTGCTTTAACTGCATGTCACACTTCCAAACAGAAGAAAAATTAACAGACACAAAGAAGATTGCCAAGGGTTAGACAAGGCACCTTGTAAAGTTGAATTACCCACCAAAGGTAAAACATTTTACAATTTGAAAACCATAAAAACAAACAAGATACGCCTTTTGTCATTTACGCCGATTTTGAGTCTGTTTTGGAACACCTTCCACCGACTTCATCAAACATGGTCAAGACCCAGATCCATAAGCCGTGTGGTTATTCATATGTTGTCGTTAGATGTGACGGTAAATGCACGAGTCAAAAGATGTACAGAGGTCAAGATGCAGCGGGTGATTTTGTGAGGTCAATTTCAGAAGAAACCTGTAAAATTAATGAAAAATTTGAAAATCCAAAGCCACTAAAATGGTCACGCGAGTTACAGAAAATTTACAACAATTGCTATCGCTGCTGGATTTGTGAGCAACTCATCGGCAAGACTAGAGAAACTTAATGTCAGTGCCCAATTCCAAATGAGCCAAAGACCAAAGGTGATCGAGCGGCTTATAGTACTGTAAACAAATCTGGTTTTAGAGAACTGCTCTGTAAGACATGCACAAAGCCAATAAATATGTTCCGCATGGTCAGAGATCATTGTCACATGACGGGCAAGTACAAAGGTCCCGCACACGCAAACTGCAATCTCATGTTAAGAGTCGTGCATAATCAGACACCCGTACCAGTGATTTTACACAATTTGGAGAAATATGACACACATTCAATTATGCAGGGCGCTTATGAGTTTAACGCTGAAACTTATATCTCGTTCCTAGGTTCCTAGACTCATTTCATTTCATGGCGGCTTCACTTGATCGATTGGTTAAAAACTGTTCACCTGATGATTTCAACCTACTTTGCGAAAGATTCCCAAATAACAGCGACATGCTCTTAGAAAAAGGCATTTATCCTTATGAATGTATCGACTCATTTGATAGATTTGAGGAAACAAACCTACCACCAATAGAGACATTTTATAGCTCTTTGAGGCAGTCCACCGTAACGGAAAGGGAATATGCCCGTGCACAAAAAGTATGGCAAACTTTTGATTGCAAAAATCTCGGAGACTACCACGACCTATACGTACAAAAGGATGTGCTACTACTGGCGGGTATATTTGAAAACTTCAAACCGCAAAGTCTGTAGAAAGAACTACGGTCTTGACCCAGTGAATTATTACACATCACCGGGTTTATCATGGGAGGCTCTGTTAAAGCACTCTGGTATCAAGTTGGAACTATTGACAGACATAGACCAACAATTATTCTTTGAGAGAGCCAAACGAGGTGGTATCTTGAGCGCGGGTGCTTAGTGCTAAGCCAAGGCAAACAATCCAAAATTACCTGACTATGATCCAAATAAGCCAACGTCACACATTATGTATCTAGATGCTAACAATTTGTACGGCTGGGCCATGGCCGAGTTCCAGCGGGTCAAGACTTAGACAAGTTTTCCGTCGAATACATTTCTAAACTTTTGCCAAATGATTCATGGGGATAAATGTTTGAAGTGACTTTAAATTTAATACCCAAAATATTTACATTCATCACAATGATTTCCCGCTGGCGCCTGAAACTTAGTTGTTCCAAATGAATGGTTTTCAGACTACCGAAATAACCTGATTAACAAAGTTCAGCGAGTAATCTCGGTAGACAAACTCGTGGCGACTTTAGGCACTAAACATAAATACGTAGTGCATTACCGAATGTAACAAAAGTACCTGGAACTCGGTCTTCAGTTAAAACAAGTTCACTGCATCATGTCATTTAAACAGGCACCTTGCATGAAGAGTTACATCGATAAAAGCACCGAACTGCGCAAATTAGCCAAATCCGATTTTGAGAAAGACTTCTTCAAATTGATGAACAATTCAGTTTTTGGTAAAACCATGGAAAATGTAAGATCCGGAATCAACAATCATTTATTAAGAGATGTGCAGGATGCCACCAAGTACAAAACATTGACCTTTAAACCAAACTATAAATCGACTACACCTTTTACAAGAATGTGACCTTTCATTCGTGGAAATGATTTGCGTAAAAACCAAGTTAAATAAACCAATTTACTGCGGAGTGAGCATACTCGACTTGTCCAAGACCCTAATGTACAATTTCCACTATAACAAACTAAAAACCAATCCTGGTGATAAAATAAATTTACTTTACACTGACACCGATTTTCTGTTAGTTCAGATCCAAACCAAAAATTTAACTGACTACTTGAATAACAAACGCGAGCTATTTGACTTTAGTAACTATCCATCCCTCCATAAACTCTACGAGCCCAAAAACAAAAAGTCATGGGTAAGATGAAAGACGAATTTGGGGGTAAGGTCATTTCAGAAGTTGTTTGCATTAGGCCTAAAATGTATTCGATTTTAACGGGAGACCAAAATTTAAAGAAGGTGAAAGGCATCGCTAAAGCAGTCACTGAAAAACACTTGTCGCATGCTGCGTATAAAAATTGTTTATTTGAACGACAGTAACTTTTTAATAAACAGCAGTTCTTTAGATCCGACAAGCACCAAATGTACACCATTACACAAAATAAGCTGAGTTTATTGCCTCTAAACACTAAATGTTACGTTTTACCAAATGGCATAGATATGTTAGCTTATGGACATTATAAAGCAGTTTTCTCAGGCAGTAATTCGGTTTCTCCAGGTATTAATCAAAGCTCTTCTCTAACAAAACTGCACTTGGGCCCGTTTAATAAATAATACAAAGTAGGACCCGTTTTCACTCACCTACCATTGACCCGTTTAAATTTACTCATGCGTTTTTCAATTTGATAAACGTCACAGACCAGACGGCATTGGTCGCCCTTCTGATGGTGCCTCCCTCCTGCTCGCCGGACAATAAGGGTACCACTCTGAAACGTCAGGGCCAAGTTCACACGATTTGCTTTTAACAGGTGCTGCTGGTGTTTGTTTAACTCGGTCTAATTTGATAGCTTCTGCGAGCTCTTTGTCGATTAACCTGGTCTTTTCCTCATTTAACGATTTCACGACTTAAGGCAAACGTTCCACCCATTCCACGTTACGAATGCCTATGTTTAACATTTCTTGCACGTATTGATGACTGAATAACCTTTCGGCTTAAGTCCAATTAAACCGTTCTACAATTCCCTGTGATCGATGTACCCCGGGTTCCCCCAATTGTACCAAAACGCCTTTCTTAACGAACGCCTTTTTAAACTCGCCTTTAAATTCCGACCCAAAGTCTACGTTAATTACCTTGGGCCAAGTCAAAGGCGATCTTTTATAAATTTGTTTCACGGCTTCTAACACTTGATCAGTGGTTTTACTGGTCAATGGTTCTGCTTCTTTATACCTAGAGCCCACATCTACTACGGTTAAGGCATATTTAAAAGTTTTACGGTTCACTTGATCCCAAGGCAAATACAAAATATCCGTAATTAGTTGCTACGGACTCTGATTGTAAAGTCATTGACCTCGGCACATAATTGGGTGCAGGGAAATAAATTTGAAAATAGCCTGCTTTTTTAACCAATTTCGAATTTTTGACTTGTCTGCACCGGTCTTTTCGTATAAATGGTCGATGGCACTTTCTCCTTTCCAATAGCCCTGTGTACTGTAAAACAGTTTTTTTTAAGTTTCTTCCCTTCCTTCCATTTTTTAAAGTTAAAGCTTTTTAAAATAAACTTAAATAAAAATGGCGAGTATTGCAATGATGATAGGCAGAGCTGTAGTTAACGCACTAGCTTTCACCAGCAGCTTTTTTTTTAGCGGCCTGACTAGAAACCAAGTAGACAAAGAACGCAAGCATCACGACCTTGCCTTGGAACAATTGGTACACGCAAAGAAAATCTGGGCAGAAAATCGCGTGCACATCCTAGACTTTCTAAACAAACGTATGAAACAAGAACGTATTAGTCAACACACATTTGTAAACGTGGAAGAAAGCCTTGCGAGCTTACAGTGAATTGACAAGTAAACAGGTGTTGCCGTTACCTCCAGAGCCAAAGTTGTCTGATTTCTATGTGCCACCAGAAGATCAAAAGGTGAGAGATTTAGTGTGGATTCTAGGGAGAACTGCTTTAGTAGGTTTTTTGGTTTATCGGTACATTTAAATTCACCTTATTTTAAAAGAATGGATTATCAATTATCAGAACTGAAAGCTGATCTAAGTAAAATTGAGGAAATGCTCAGCGACATGCGTTCAGACGTGAATCAAATTGGAGACATGGTTTTAGAAGTTCAAAAATTTTTAGCAGAAATGGAATCTGAAACATTTCGTAAAAAAGCCCAATTAATGGAATATGAAGAAATGTTCTTTGTGGTGGGTGTATCGTTAATTGCCTTTTCTTTCTTTTTAAAGATTTTCCAGTAAGAACCAAGTTTTAAAAAGTAAGACAAATTTAATACGTAAGATTTAAAATTAGTATATATTAAGAAAATGTCGCATTAATACACTAAAAAGCTAAACCCGAGTCACAGGCTCAAAGTGCCTCGTGCGATCAAGGGCGAAAGACGGGAGGTAACAATCACCCACAATCCAAGCACAATCGCCGCAGGTCACACGTTGAACGTAAAATTCCCAGCCTTAGGAGTAGAAGATGTAATCGTAACGGGTACCGCAAAGTTGGCTTTTAAACTTGATTGGCTTGATTTTAGAAGTTCTGACAATAACATGGCACACGGATCAGGCCGGCCCTTGGGTGGTGGTGGCGATATATCAATTCAAATGGAAGGCGAGGCAGAAACTGCAGGCCCGTTGACGATGTACATGTTTTGGGGTCATGGACGCGCAGTTGACTATCAAGTTGAGTTTAATTTAAAACGAGTCTACATAAAAATCCTCCCTGCGCCTTAATTGTGGGTAAAACCCAGTGGATCTTAGATCTCCTCAAAACCGAGTATCAATTTGCATTTGAGGCTATCGTTATTATATGTCCCATGTTATTTAAGAACAAGACTTATTCAGGGCAATTACAGATCCTTACCCACGAAAAATGTACATTTATGCGACCTAGATAGTGAACGACTTGAATTAAATGAGGCGATTGAAGTTTACCAAAAGGTGTTTGACGGGGTAAATACCTTTTTCATTATAGATGATTGTGCGGCCGATCAATTCATTTAATATCGTAAAAAACCTTAAGGAAGCAGTACATGCGCGTTGATTAAGATGGCATTTAGTGGGCGCCATTACCGGCATAGTTACTGGTTATTATTAACACAAAAGTATAATTTGGCGCTAAAAGACTACTGCAAGAACACGGCGTGGACCACCTTATTTCACTGCAAGGATAAGAACTCATTTGACCAATGTTTAGACAAAAACAACGTTGTACCAGAAGAAGAGCGAGATCAATTGAAACAACACTTGCGCGACGTAAAGTTTAGCAAATTGATTCTAAATACCGAGCCGCCTGTGAATTATGTGCTTCAATAAAAATGACAAAATTTTGAAAACTTGTATAAAAGTAGAAAGATGAACCATAAAATGTGTAATCATTGTCAAAAAGTAAAAGGCCTCTCTGATTTTAGAGCCAAACCAAATGGTGCTATTAATTTGGAGTGAAATGGATGTATCGATAAAGAGACAGAGACACAATAATAACAGGTGTGTGCATGGCCGGCAGAAGAGACAGTGCAAATTATGTAATGATCCCATCAAAGTCACGATTTGCGAATGGCTCTATCACTGCCGCCAAAATGATAAACATAAAAGATTTGATGCCGATCACTATATAGACACAGACTTTTGCCGAGGGTTAATCGAAGATTATAAACACTGTTATTATTACGACTGTGGGCAAAAGCTCCAGCACATAGAGTATAAATCTTACCTAGGTACTATAGAGCGACTAGACAATTCTTTAGGCCACATTAAGTCAAATTAGGTACTCTGCTGTTTGAGTTGCAACTCAAAGAGAAAGTCAAACAAAAAATGAACTAACTGATGAACTAGCTTGAATGAGTTAAAGATTTGTTTAAATTGGCTGTAGCTGGGCTAATGCAGTCTGGCTACACCAATTTTTTATTTCGTTATAATAAAATAATAACAATGTTACAATTAATTCAAGTAGTTATAGAACTAATTATTGCAGCTAATTTGACTTAATACAACTGGGAATATTTATACGCAAAACACATATTCAACAAATTTAACCACTTCCTGCCGGGGACTCCGGAATCGGAGACGTGTGGTTTATATGCGTGGCCAGGTCAAAGGAAACAAAGGAAACAGGGCCCTGTAACAAAAGACATTACCGGCATTTTTCACTCTCAAAAGTGGTGATAATCCAGCCTTGTTTTGAAACCGTATACCAGGGTTTGGGGAATTGAGAGCGAGCGGGTGAATCAAAGAAGTACTTAAGCAAAGAATTCAGCGTTAAAGATATTGAATCAAGAAAAACTATTTAATTTATACGAAGTTAAATTTGCCAAAGAGATCGTTAAAACCTTGGGTCACTCGATTTTAAGCTTATATTCAAGATTATTAGGCATTGCATGTCCAGTAGAATTTTTGGGCTTCAACGTCAATTTGGCATCTAAAGAAGCACTAACGAAAGATTTAAACGATGACCCGATCATTAGTCAGACAATGGGCATTTTTTAAGCGAGCTCTGCTATATGTGCGGAATTTACCTGTGAATGTAAAGTCCAAGCGACGTGCATCGATAATCAATATTTGATCCTGGATGGGTTGGTCATCGGCAGAATTTTACTTGCATTTTACTTTAAAAAGAAGCCCTATCAACCAAAAGAGCCGATTCAAACAAAAGCTTCTGAACCAAAGCTGTTACCCAAAGCGAGCGACAAAGAAATTTTGGAGAAGGAATAATTTTTAAAGTGGGTTAGTTTAAAATTACTTTATAATAAGAATGAGTAACGCAAACATCAACATTGGATTAAACGTCATTTACAAAATTTGGCAAACGTGTTGAAGAAACTGGGTTTGTCTGCTTTAGGCGCATTACCCGGCATTATCGGTAGCGTTTTGAGTTGGTTATTCAACGTGGCGAGTAAAGCGGTTGATTGGATCAGTGAGCATGTGTGGACTTTGTAGGTGCAGGCGTTTTGATTTTGACTTATGTGCAGAGGATGTAGGTTAATAAATAATTTTGGGCAAAATGCCTTAACAAGATAAATGTACACTTTTTTAAATTACAGCTTTATACAGCAATAAGCCTATAAATGACTCCTATAGTTAAAGAGAGTTTTTCTTCATTGTGTATGTCTAGTGGCTTCTTTTCGGGGCTAGGCCTTGAAATCGACTTGACGTTTGGTTTTGGTAAAATTGTTGGGCTAGGCCCTTCTTCTTCTACTTGATCGTCAAAATCGCTGGTTTGAATAACACCAGAATTTAAACTCGGTACATAACCGGTCTGCATGTCTTTGGTCGCAATTTGTAAATTGTTATTATAACCTTCAAACATGCCGATACGTAAATCCATGTCAGAGGGCACCAAATATAAACTGGGCGCGACTACAAAATTTAGAGGCGTTTTCGCGTATTGCAACCAATCTTGAAATTGATCAATACTTTGTTCTAAGTTAAGCTCCGAATTAATTAAAGATTGCACGATCGTAACAAATTGTTGTTGTGCATCTAATCCGGTGCCGGGGGTTATAACGCTGGTCTTGGTCTGAGCTTGGGCACCAAGTAATGCGTATACGTAAGCTCGAATCGATTCATTTACCTTTGTAATTCCAACGTCTGTAATCTTTGTCCTTTTGTGTGGGATAAACTCTTGCCACACGGATTTGGCTTTATCATGTTGTAAAATCCAGTCAATTTTATATTTAATCGTTAGACCCGAACCCACGAGTTGCCAATAGAGATCCATTACCTTGCCTTTGCGACCACATTCATTATAAGTCTTTTTTGGGTCGTAGTTGTTCCCTGGAACGGGCAGCCATTTTTTAATAACGTAAATGACTTATTCGCCAAGTTTTTTCATAAAATTTTTTTAAACGGCTGTCCTTTTGTTGGCTAGCGTTTCTGCTCTCTCGTTGACATGTCTTTCAAATTCTTCTTTACTGAACGTTTTGAGTTCTTGTAGTTTGGTAGACGTATTTGATCTAATTTTTTCTTTCATTTCATTAACCCTAACAGTCCTCAACCCTTCACCTGTTGGAGGACTGAGGGCTATTAGGGTTAAACGTATGTAATTCACCTGTAATTAATACAAATTCTTCGTGAGAAATGTCCCCATCTTCAGTTGTGTGAGAGACATACTACTCAATTGTATTTAACATAGCATAACAAAGCATTCGGATTTGATCGTGTTTTTAGTTTTATGAGTTAGCCTACAGGAGGCGTATTTTATTAAAGCAGAGGCACTTAACGCACCGAAGGCAATACCCCCATTACTAGTCCTACGGGTGCTGACAGGGTGCCTAAAAGCGCGGGGATGCCAATAGCTGCAGAAAAGTCTACATAATTGAGCGTGGTAAATATTTCTTTAATCTTTTTATAACTAATTTCACGAGCGTCGCGTTCTCTTAAGATCTGCAATTTAATTTCTTCGATCTTTTTGAGTCTATAAACTTTGGTCTCTGATTGTTTGGGGTCAATTTTGGGTTACTCTGGGTAAATGTTAGTAGTCACTCTTAATATAAACAGTTTTTATAAAATGTCTAACTTGATTAAAATCCCATCCCATTTATTGTTTACCAATTGACCTTTAATGTCTTTAAAGAGAAAGTCAATTTGTCAATGTTTCTATCTATCAATTTTTTTGGTTTTTATCACCCTGTGTACTGACCAAATCGCGAGAATTTACATCTACAACGTCCAATAAGTCTGAGGATTGCCCGTTATAAAAATTGGTGTCGGTGTTTAACTGCTTATAATGGATGGTTGAATCATAATTACCTTTATAAATGACCATGTGTATAAGGCCGTTTCTGGGTAGGTTCAACAAATTTCCCACTTCTTTATTTAAAATCAAATCGAGCCTAGGGTCCAAAATGGCTAGAGTCACCAAGTTGCCCTCTGCATGGACTTTAAAACTTACAACTGGAATTGCGTTTAAAATAAAATCAAACCAATTTATATCGTAATAACCTGGTTCTAATATAATGCTACCGGCGCCATTATCGCCTATTGAGTCGAATATATACTTTGCATGAAGTCTATCAAAAATAGGCACCACATTTCCTTTGTAATTAAGACTTTTATTAAAGTCCGTCTCAGGAATACAGTAGTCTTCAGGGATCCACACATATTTTCTTTTAATTTCGGTCGTAAAGTCAGATTCACTAGGGGTTGATCTAATGAAACGCTATCAAAATCTAATCTGTCAAACATAGCTTTAATAGCCTCTAATAATTCCGTCAATTTAGATACACTGGGGCTAAATATAGCCCTTTCCCCTTGTGAAACACTCTGAAAAACGTGTATCTGTGAATCAAGTCCGTCAAATTATTTGTCCATTTATTTAAGGTGATCAAATAAGGGGTTTTTGATCACGCTTTGAAATTGTTGACGCCTCAAATTTATACTTTCATCCTCGAGGGCCAACGTATATTCGATATAACCTGGACGCAAACCTGCAGTAGAGCGAGACTGTATACCTATTTCTTCACTTTCATCAAATTCTTCAGTTTCAAGTTCTTGAGATTGTATATTTATTCCTTCACTCTCATCAGATACTTCAGTTTCAGGTTCTTGAGGTTGTACGTTTATTTCTTCACTTTCATCATTCTTCAGTTTCAGGTTCTTGAGGTTGTATGTTTATTTTTTCACTTTCATGATTCTTCAGTTTCAGGTTCTTGAGGTTGTACGTTTATTTCTTCAC
>NW_019091360.1:211395-260695 GCF_001949145.1 Acanthaster planci
TTTCTTGAGATTGTATGTTTATTCCTTCACTCTTATCAGATTCTTCAGTTTCAGGTTCTTGAGATTGTACGTTTATTTCTTCACTCTCATCAGATTCTTCAGTTTCAGGTTCATGAGATTGTACGTTTATTCCTTCACTCTAATCAGATTCTTCAGTTTCAGGTTCTTGAGGTTGTACGTTTATTTCTTCACTTTCATCATTCTTCAGTTTCACGTTCTTGAGATTGTACGTTTATTTCTTCACTTTCATCATTCTTCAGTTTCAGGTTCTTGAGATTGTATGTTTATTTCTTCACTTTCATCACTTTCATCAAATTCTTCCGTTTCAGGTTCAGATTCTTCGTTTTCAGGTTTATATTTGGCTCCAATTTCAGCTTCTTGAGATAAGCTTATGTATTGTACGGTTTTGTCAATCATTAATCCTAATTTTCTCAGTTCAATGTCCAATTCATTTTCTGCTTGGCGTATGGGGTCATTTGGTGTAATTAATTTCAGTTCTTTGTAATGTCCATTTATACACATTAAAAACTCTTTATCACTCAGGTCCACACAATTGACACAATAAGTGCAATCAGAACAACTGATACACTCGATACAATTGCCATAATCCACACAATCAAAACAGCTGAAGCATTCGACACATTTTTGGCAATCAAAGCATTTGGTACACCAGTTGCAAAGTGTACAATGTCTGCATTCTTTACACAAACAGATATAGTCACAGTCTATGCAGTGATTAGAATCGCAGGCATTTATTATGTTGACAGACATTTTTACGTTTTTGCAAAAGTGACAATTGACGTTGAAGTTTGATTTTTCTCGCTTGGTTTTTTATATTTCTATTTTCATATAGATCTCCAAAATAAATCTCATTTTTTCTCAAAGCTTCAAATTTTTGATTAGTCATGGTTTTTATTAATTGTCATTTACTTGGGATAATTTCAGATCTCAAATTCATCTTCAGAACCAAATCCGCTAAACACTTGTAATACTGATTTATTTGAACTAAGGTCGTCATTTCTGATTTTCAACATAGCCACCGATACTTTATATCTAACACTGGCACTGCATGACACTGAATCGTGAGTACCGTAATACACGTCTCTTGGACAAATAAAAGATTGCAAGTCACATCTCTTATTTATAAATTTCTCGGTATTTGACGAGTCAATGGGTCTTTTTCGATGATCAAATAGAGAGGCATAGGGGTCTATTTTAATGTACATTTGGTGCTTTGCCGTGTAAAGTGGTTTAACTACGTATTCAATCTTGTTCAAATCATCAATATCGTGACTGGCTTTGTAGGTGTTTATGGTATTAGACGGGATATTAGACTTAATGGTAGCTTGAGATTCGATGAACCTATAAACAGCTAAATTTATGTAATCGAGTATTTCCACGGTAGGTTGCTGTATTTGGTAGCAGATTTGTCGGCCTGCTAAATTTTCCGGTGTTTTATCTCAAGTGCCGTATTTATACAGCAGGTAAATGCCGTGACAGGGTTCGATCGTCATCATCAACAGGCATTTATCTTGACTGTTGTGATGATGAAAATAGGCGAGCTGCATACAGTAGCGTGTTGACCTTCTTTAATCACGGGTTTTGAAATGATTAATTTACTCGGATCAAAAGGACCAAAGGCGACATTGGGATCACACTTGTAGGCATCGAGGTGCTTGTGGTCGTCGGTTATGATGTAGGTTTGGTTAGACATGGTTTTTTATATATATATAGTCCATTTATTTAAGGTGGTTGTAAAGTCACGAGTTGGGCCGGGCAAGCCGAGACTTGTAGCGGTTGGGAAAGCGAGGGGAATTCCCAAGTAGAGCTTTGAGTTGTTTATGGAAAGCGCCGGGTCAAAGGTCAAGGTAAGTGAATGGGAAACCCCGGCAAGGGTCTGTGTGTGTGTTGGAGCGTGGGAGCAGAGTGAAAAATGGGGGTTGGTCCCGAACTCTCTTATCCGTACTACTAAAGTGATAGCCAACAATGACCCTGATACAAGAAGTATTGTAAATAAATGACGACATGATGATTCACTATGTGATTTAGTATTGATTTGTCAACATTTATTTAAGCCCATTGACTTTGTACACGTTTTCAAGCCACCATTTGGATAATTTTGAGATATTTGATTGTCATCAAAGTTAATGACAACAATGACCTTGATAAAAACTTGTAGGCTGAATTTATGACGTCATGATGAAGTCATCAATTATTTTTGAATGCTTCACTTTCCACTATAGATTTTGCAGATGTTTTTCAAGAGCAGTGTTCGGTACTCTTGTCAGTCTGATTGACTGCCATCTGTTCTGATATTTTCATAGTTATATTTGTTGAAATGCTTTCTCAAAAATGCCCAAACAGCCTGTGGTTGTTTTAACAACCGTCAAACCTCTAGTTTCTTTTTCTTGTCCTTTTTCAGACTATTTTCTTCCAAGAGTCGACTTTGGTAGTTTTGTAGATATGATAAGCTTTAAACTTGGGAGACCTTCAGTCATTCAAGGATGGTCCTAGAAGAAATTCATCATCATGATGATGTCATCAGATGATTTATTATTAAATTCTTTATATTTTGTTTTTCTCCATAGGCTTTGTACATGTTTTTCCGGACTTCCAGCACTGTTCTTGACCTGATTAGACAGTTAGAGAGGGTTTAGGAAAATAATTGTCATGATGACATCATCACGTGATTTATTATTGAATTTTGAATATTCATTTTCTTTCCATAGATTTTGAACACGACTGGTGCACTCAAACATCTGAGTGACTTTGTATTGGGGGCATAGGTAGTCCAACAACCCCTTGGGCAGTAAAAATAAAATCGTTACGATGGTGTCATCAGGGGTCACATGATATGAGATTAAAGTTGTAGTTTTCCCTATAGGTTTTGAACACGTTTTTCAACTGGCAATATTATTGATCTTAATGAGAATAGTCCCGAACTTTGGCTAAGGATCACTATGAGAACAAAAGAAAAATCTTTTTTTTGTCTCCGTTCAATTTCAAATATACCCAAGAGTCCGAATATCAAATAATATTTCAGAATTTTTTTCAATACAAAAACACATGTCACGTGACATGACTTCATAGCTGCAGTTTTTCTCCATAGGTTTTGTGCACGTTTTTCTAAAGTCAAAGACTGGTGCACTCATACATCTGAGTGACTTTGTATATGGAGCAGAGGTAGTCCAACCCTGACCCCGTAGGGCTGTTAAAAGAAAATTGTCAAGCTGAAGTCATCAGCAGTCACGTGACCTGAGATTAAAAACTGCAAATTTCTCCATAGGTTTTGTAAATCTTTTTCTACTTAACACTAATGACTGAGTAGTCAACTTTGGCTCAAGATTACTATGAGAAGGAAAGAGAAATCCGACTAAATTTTCCCTTTCCTTCGAATACAAATATACCCAGAGGTTAAAATATGAATACTTCATAATTTTTTTTTTCAGTGTGACCACAAATCATGTGACATGCACTTAAAGGATCATTTTTTTGTATGCGTTTTTCGCGCATTGACTTTGTACATATTTTCAAACCACCTTTACAGTAACTTTGACATCTGCTATCTTTTTAAGTTACAGCCAACAAAGACACTCATACAAGAATTAGTTTAGATTTATGACATCATGATGACATCACCTTGTAATTTTTTAAACTTTTTTTTTAGCTTTTTCGGCTGTTTTAGCCTATTGACTTTGAACATTTTAAAGCCACCAGTATGGTATTTTTGCAATGCTTAGTCATTGTCAAAGTTAAAGCCATCGAAGACCCTGATACAAAATTATTTTAATTGGATGATGCCATTGCGTGATTTCCTATCGATTTTTCAATAATTAATTCACCCCATTGACTTTATTGACATCATCTTCTAATTTCTTTCAATTAATTCTTTTATATTTTGTTTTCCCCATTAAACATCTTGAAATCCGAGACACCTCCATGGTTGTTGCTGTAACAACCACCACCTGTAGTTTCTTCTTCTGACCCAAATCCCCTTTGTTTTGTACGCATTTCTTCCACCACTCACTTTACTCCTTAAGCAACTTGGATCTTCATTAAACTTACATCAATCTTGAAGGAGCCTTATCCAAAGATGTGCATAGAACAATGATGTCATGATGATGTCATCAAGTGATTTATTATTGATTTTTCTATATTTATTTCAGCCCATTGACTTTGTACATTTTTCATGACACTATTTTGGTGATTTTACAATCTTTAATTGTAACCAAAGTTACAGCCAACAAAAAACCTGATACAAAGATACGTCCAAATTTATGACGTCATGATGACGTCATAAAATGACTTATTGTCAATAGTTTCAATATTTATTTCAGCCCCCATTGACTTTGTACACATTTTCGAGGCACAATTTTGGGTACTTTGCGATATTAAATTGTCATCAAAGTTACAGCTGGCAAAGACCCTGATGCAAGATTTATATGAAATGGATATGTCATGATGATGTCATCACCTTATTTTGTATTGATTTTTTAATATTTTATTTTGCCCTATATTTTGTACCCATTTTTCAACAGGCACACTTCGGGACGCTGGTCAATCTAACTGCACACTCCTACTCCACCATGTAAAGAGGGTCCCAGAACTTGTGCATCATCACGACATCATCAGTGGTCACATGAGATAAGATTAAAGGTGCAGTTTTTCTCCATAGAGATTGTAAACGTTTTTGCACTACACACTATTATCGAGCATAATGAGTAAGTAATCCTCAACTTCGACTGAGAATTACTACCAGAACGAAAGAGAAATCAGACTAAATTTTCCCTTCCGTTTGATTCCAAATATACCCAAGAGTAAGAATATCAAATATTTCATAATTTTCTTTCAGTTTAGACGCAAATCATGTGATGTGAACTTAAAGGAGCAGTTTTTTCTGCACACATGTTTACTGCCCTTTGACTTTATACGTTTTCAAGCCACCGTGTTCATAACTCAACAATCTTCAATAGTCATCAAAATAACAGCAAACAAAAACCGTTATATAATAATGATACTAAGATTATGAAGTCATGATGACTTCATCACCAAGTTTTTCAATTGATTTTTGAATGTTTAATTTTCCCCATAGGTTTTGTACATGTTTTCTACTACATACTATTATCGAGCTTAATGAGTGAGTAGTCCTCAACTTTAACCAAAAATTACTACCAGGACGAAAAAGAAATCAGACTAAATTTTCCCTTTCTTTTGATTACAAATATACCCTAGAGTCATAATATCAAGTAATATTGCACAATTTTTTTTTTCAGTTTAAACGCAAATCACGTGACGTAGGTTTAAAGGAGCAGTTTTTCTGCATGTGTTTTTAGCCCATTGATTTTGTACATGTTTTCAGGGCATCATTTTGGTAATTTAGCTATCTTCAATTGTCATCAGAGTTACAGCAAACAAAATAAACTGATACAAAAGCATCATTTTTTTTACATCATGATGACGTCACCTTCTGATTTTTTTAAATAGATTTTTGAATATTTTATATTCCCAATAGGTTGTAAGCATGTTTTTTGTTCCACAGCCAGTCTTTGGCAATTTTCTTGATCTGATTGACTGTGTATTAGGTGTGCAATCTTTAAGTCCCCCCCGCTAGAGAGGGTCCAAGAATAACATTGTCATAATGACTTCATACAGTGTCGGCTGACATAACATTAAAGGAGCAAACTTCACAGAATTATATCTCCTGAAGGACCTGTCCGATTTGGTTGAAACCTTGCAGGTATCTGGTAAGGCCCCAATTCAAAATAGAAACACTTCACCAAGCGGGAAATGTATACCCAGCAAGAAATGAGACCGAGGGGTACCCCCCAACATGTCCAATCACTATACACATTCCAAACTATTGTTACTTAACACATCCCCCCCAAGATTTCTGAAAGGAATTCCCCAGATTCCTGCGAGACAATGACCAACACAAAGCACGGGGGGGGTTCTCTCCATCTCATACCTTGCTGCAAATGGGGAAATGATTGCCCTTAATCTAACTGCATATGGGCAATGCTTGCAAGGGAGTTGGTTATGCAGCAATCTCTTTGACGCCTACCACCATTTCCCCCATCTTGGTACAAAAGCCTTGATTTCCAACTTACCATGGATGGTTATTGTGTATCGGCTTTGTTGTGTAAATTAGGCCAGTTAATCCACAGGCCTAGCACAACTTATTCAGAAAAGCGAAGCAATTAATCTTTTACCAAAAGATTAAATCCATCAGAGTCAGCAGGCCTACATGATTCACTAAGTCTCATGTCACTGAATTAAAATCTGGAGTTTTCTTTCCCAAAATTTAGCACTGTCAGGCAGTGATTTCCACAATATAGATTTGTCAAAAATTGGAATAGACAATAGAAAAAATGGAAAACATTATAGATGCAACAATCACGGGACTTCTAAATCAATCTAAAAAAGTAAGATAAGAGAAGTCGACTAATCTTGGTATTTAAGGGCAGTGTGGCAAACTGAAGTCCATATCCATGTAAACAGTAGTATACCAGGCAAGATATGGGACGAAGGGGTACCCCCCTTAGCTGTCCAATCCCTATACACTCTAGACTATTGTTACCTAACACACGCCCCTAGAAGTCTCTAAAGAATTCCTGAAATTTCTCCCCGTCCCATATCTTGCTTCAAATGTACGGTAGTACAAGCCCATCCCCAACCCCCCCCCCCAATTTTTGACATATCAATGGGCTGGGGTCCCAGCTGTTGATGAACAGCTCTATGACTCAACCACAAGCAACAATGGAGTGTAATCCTTAAAGCTCTCTATTGTTACAAAACATCACCCAGGAGTGGTGTTCATTGAACCACAAGCCATTTAAGATTTCAAAAATCAAGATTTATTTATTTATATATTTATTCCATTTCTTTACCCAGGGTATGCCCAGTTTCAAACTGGTTTCCATTGGGGCCCTGTGAACATAAATGAATACAATAGTTAGAAACTCATGATGGAAAGTAAAATGGACAAATACGACAAACATTAATATAAAAAAAAAACAGACCACTACAACATCGTACACATGTAAACATTTAAATAATCAAGGCATTAATTAAACACTGATCATTGGATGGGCGAAAATCCTGCACAAAAAAAAACTATAGAAAAAAAAGAACACAGGGAAATTTCCAATCTGGCTCCAATGAACTTTGGCAACCAAGTTAACAACTCCATGGACTAAACTTTTTGGACTAAACAGCACTGGTCATGGCCTTCCTTAGTTCTGATTTGAATGTCCCTAAAGAGTCTATACTTCTGAGTTGCTCTGGCAAATTGTTCCATATTTTTTACCTTTCACCGCAAAACTTTGAGCGTAGCATTCTTTTTCGACTAAAGGGACTTTAAGTGCCTTGTTAACTGAGTATCTTGTTTCGCGAATCTGTGTGAGTGGCATAAACAGATTTGTCATATATATAGGTGCTAATTTGTTTAGACATTTAAAAACAAAATCAGTTTTTTAGATCTAACTCTCTCGGAAAATGGTACCCAGTTCAGTGTAGCAAACATATTTGCTGAGGGAGTGAGAGAGGTGCATTTGAGTGCAGCTCTTTTTAGACATTTGTTAAGAGTGGTATCGTGGGATATGTATCTTCCTTCCCATACCGTGGAACCATATTCTAGAGTTGGCATAACTAAGCTATTAAATGAAAAGTGTGCGCAGGCTACTTTGTCCGACGTAGTTCCAGATTCTGTTTAACATACCTAATTTAGATGAGACTGTTTTTCTTACGTAATCAACATGTGGGCCCCAACTTAGTGTTTCCTCAATAATAACTCCCAAGCATTTGCAAGATTTTTCTTTGACAATTGGGCTATCAGCAATGCAGAGGTTCAATTCTGTATTGGTGGTTTTCTGCCTTGAGCCAATAAGCATGCATTTGGTTTTGTTTGTATTTAGTTCAGGTTTGTTTCTTGAGCACCAATGTAGAATTCTGTCAAGAGCTACATTCAGATTCCTTCCTATTTCATTATTTCATTAATATTGGAAGAGCTGCACGTTAAAGTGGAGTCATCTACATGCATATTCAAGTTACAATTTGGTGGGATACAGGATGGCCGATAACTTGTGTAAATAATGAATAAAAGCGGTCCTAATATCAAACCCTGTGGGACACCAAAGGTTAGTGGCAGAACCTTTGATATCTTACCCTCAATATTTACCGACTGACTATACGGCCGCTTAGGTATGATTTAAACCAACCGATTAGTGAAGTAGACATGTTAAGCCTTTTCAATTTTTCCAGAAGAATTTCATGGTCAACACAATCAAATGCTTTACACTACCTGTAACTTCTCCATGCTCCATAGCCAGGAAACATCTATTTGTCAAATCGCGTAGGGTGGTTTTAGTTGAGTGCAAGGGTCTAAATCCTGACTGGCAACTAGGAATGAGGTTATTTTCTTCCAGGTAAGTGTATACTGACGAGTGCACCAATCATTTTCTACAACATTATAATCACACACGATAATAGAACTTTTAATAAATATATAAATATGATAGAATGATACAATACACTTTAGAAAGGATACTGTAGGGGGGTACCCAGTGAAAGCAATGTTTGTAGATTTGGGCCCCGTTTGTAACGTTACTTATTAAATTACAAACACACACAAAAAACACACAAAAGTGACTCCCTACTGTCGCCCGCTTTACTCTAAAGCAGGTAAGGAGCTTATCGTTTATCTATCATTTCCCACTTCATGAACCGTTTCTATTTTGACTTAGTGCCTCAAAGGGAAGTGCAATAGACAAAAATTAACCTCATGTCATAATGACGTCACCATGTGACCAGTCACATGACATTAAAGGTGCACTGTTTCAAGCAATGTATCTTGTAAAGTACTTGTCCGATTGGGTTCAAACCGTGTGTTTATCTTGAAAGGGGAGGGCTTCAGACGAATAATGACATGATGTGATGTCGACGTCATCAGAAAACAAGTCAGGTGACATTAAAGGTGCACTCTTCAAAGCACTTTATCTTGTGAAGTACACATTCAATTGGGTTCAAAACTTGCAGATCTTTTGAAAAGGAAAAGTTTGAGACAAATATTGCCTCAGGTGTTTAGGACTTCATCGTGTGACTAGTCACATGACAGAGGCACATTCTTTACAGCCCTATATCTCATGAACTACATGTCTGATTGGGCTGTAATTTGGTAGATAGCTAGAGTGGGAAGTGTTATGGACAAGGTGACATGATGTAAAGGGTGCAATTTAAATTCATTGTATCTTCTAATTTCCGAAAGGGTTCTAATAGTTGTTAAAATGACGTCACCAAAAACATTATTAGAGACTTTGGGAACTCTTGGATAGATGCTTGAGTAAGAAGTGAGAAATCCAAATGTGGGGATATCTCAAATTATGGAATGCCACTTTCTTTAGTAAAAAAAGAAAAGGCGGAAAAGCCCTTTGCTCTGTCCTTGAGACGGATAAAACCTCTCGTTCTTCTTGTTGTTTATTTGTATTTGTTACTGTACATTTGGAATCAGAAATAAGTATCAATGATGATGATAATCTATGGTAAAAATTCATACAACTTTAGATGACATACGTACAGTATATGCTATTCTGTGAATGAATAGATGTGAATAGCCTTATTTTTCAGAGTATGCTATAAAAGGTTAACAGAAATATAAAACATTTAGTTCACGTAAAGTGTTGCAAAATAACAATAAATATGTAACCATTTCAAAAACACCATAAAAATAATTTTTGCCCCATTAATCATGACCCCAAAATGAGTAAAAAGATCATGAAAATCCCCTCTTGGCCATTTGAGCTCCCAGGCTGATTTGATGATATCATCGGCAGAACACCTACATGTACATGTGGCAGCGTAGCGAGCGGGGAGTGTGGGGGGGATGTTGAACCCCCCCCAATAATTCTTTTCAGTTGGCAAATAAAGGGTCAGTCGGCAAATGAAATTGAAATGGACGTCATGAATTATTGATGTACACCGACGAGTCGGCCACCAGTGTTTCCCTGAAGTTGCCTGAAGGTGTGTAATGCTTACAAAATAACTGCTAGCCTTCTCAGGATTAACATCAGTTTTTGTCTGAATCTGCCCGTCCTACGGTCCAAAGTCAGGTTGCGGAGTCCTGTGTGTATTTTATATGTGCCTGTCCGAGTCATGGCCAATCACGATTGCCGTGCATGGTCCCACTCAGTTTCCTTACATACACAAGGTTCATGGTTCAAGGTACCTGTGTGTACATGAACGCTGCGTTCGAGCAAGCTACTCGTGTTAACTTGAATAAATAGGGTTCAAATTTCTGTCGGAGAACTGCGAATCCTGATCTCCACTGCCTTACAGGTGATTCTGTTACAACGTCCTGTGGTCCAATGGTCCATGGATTTTTGCTAGAAAATTTACAGGAGCAGCTCCTTGAACTCCAAAACCGATCATCATTTTTTTGATTTTTTTGCACAATTGCACTGGTTCCTGCCGTGTAAAGTTGATTGAGCACACCTGCTACCCTGCTGCAGTTGTAAAGTCTATGTGTAACCACTCCAAACGTCTGGCTTGAGAATCTACTGAAACACCACCTCCCCCTAATACCCACAGAGTTTCACACATACTTACCTTACATACCTACTGTGGACATTCCTTTCTTTTCGTTTAGTTAAGAAAACTCAGTGAAAATATTTTTCTTGAACTAAGAACATGATTTTCAACTGTTTTTTTTGTACAAGGTCTCCTTGACTATTCCTCTTTCTTTCTAAGACAGATTACCCCCACCCCAAAATGCATCTAAACCTCTTTTCCAGAGCAGGGGAAACATTCTGTGGACGTGTGTAAGTCCACAGAATGTCTTCCTATCCTACATCGTGTGGACATCTTTTGTTCCGAAGTCCACACTGGGTATGTAAGGTTAGCGCACAAGCACACACATTTTATTTCAGTGCTGCCATAGTTTATCAAGGGTGACACATAATGATACAGTCATTAACAATTCATATAAAATTGAATGTTAAACTTATAGCAACATCAAGGTCTGGAGTGAAGCAACAGCTTTTGTTCCCCAGCCTATGGGACAAACAGACAAGAGAGAGATACGTGAAGACAAACTATATAATACAGTTTTTTGGTGCTCGTCTCCGAAGAACATATTTTGGTCCAGGGGGAGTGAGAACGGGCATTCTAAGTATGGTCCACGGCAAGCTGAATCAGCTGGTATGCGGATCAGACCAATAACAGGCTGGGCTTCCTCGCGCGCTTTCCCAGTTTGCGTGGGAAGGCCGTCACTTTCTTGATTTTCCCCACCATACATGTTTGCATCAAAATTAATTTCATCTTGGTTCACATCATAATTTTTGTCAAAAATCCTGCCTATCAACATAACTTCTCGAATACTCGATGGCGAAGAGTGGACAAGGTCGGAAGAGAAAGGCTCCCGAGAGCGCCGGAGCGGCCGCAAAGAAGGGAAATTCGGCCAACGCTTCATGTCCTCCACATCAGACTCGGTCACAGGCCAGAGCTATGCAGGCATTGCTCGCCCCGCCATCACTGGCTGCAAGCCCGCCAGATGTACATGCGGCCCCGATGACCCCGTGGTGACAAGTCAGCCGAGTCAGATGATCGTAACAGCGCCCTCTCGTGGCCAAGGTTCGCAGAGCATGAGCACTGCAACATGTACACCATGCCGTCCTCAGCCGATCTCGTTGCCCGTTCCAGCCCTAAATGTAGCGTCTTCGTCGGCCCCTCCGAGCTCCCTTCAGCCTATTCCAGTGCTAGTATCTCAGGGGCCCCTTCCTCAACGTTCACTCAGCACTCCGCTGCCAGAATTAAGCCAACTTGGTCCCTCAGGAACTTGCCAGTCTTGCCAATGCCAGTCGCAAACGAGCGGTCTAGAGTGCCCGCCAGCCGTTCCGGCATCGTCAGCGCCGATCGTTCGGTCGATTAGTCATCCATCAACTCATCTTAGCGGGCGCAGTCTTGATGCTCTTCCCCTTCAGCAGGTCGTTTCTGGAGCCCCAGCTACGGTGACATCCCAACCCACAGGTGTACCATCTCTTCCACCACGACCAGGTGGAGCATGTGGGGCTGGATCCTCTCCAAGTTCAGTGGTGCCTGGCTCGAGTCACCGCCCTCTTGGTGAGTATGGCATTCCTATTCAGGGGCCTCCTTTTGCTTGGCACAACACCACTACACAAGGGGTGGACGAGGGTTCTTTAGTTTCAGTTTGTCATCCCTTGGGGGCTACAATTCTAGCTAGTACTAGAGAGAGGATCATAAAAAGTGAATTCATTGAATGAGATCTGCTTCTGGAGCGCCACTTTCACAGTTCCCCCAATTCAAACCTCACACTTAGTTTTGACAACTCTGGGCAGTTACTATTGAAAGACACCAAGAAAAAGCCCCGAATTACATCTATTTTGGGCTGGACGGATGCTTTTCTTGTCTTTTCCTCGATATTTATCGGTGCGCACCCTGAGCAGGCCCAAGAACTCCTTAAGTACATGCATGTGATTAGGATGGCCGCAGCGCGGTTTGCGGGTAAGGGCTGACTAGAATACGACCGCCAATTCAGGTTGCGCCAACAATTCCACCCTAACAGATCCTGGGCTATCAATGACGGTGAACTGTGGGCCCTGTTAGTGACCGCCCCCGCTGGCCCCAGCTTCAGCCTTGGGACCCAAAAAGGGGGTCAATTCTAGCTTTCCCAAGCAGCGCCCTTTCAACTCCTTTCGTGGCAGGGCTTCATCCCATGGATCCGGATTTTGTTTCGCATTGAACCGCACAGGGTGTACCAATTCCCAATGCAAGTACGCCCACAAGTGTTCCTCCTGCCAGCACAGAACAACAAATCTAGCGTCTCCCGCCGCTAAGGTGCTACTTCCCACTCCTAGTCCGTGTAACCCAAATATCTCAACAACCTGCATTAATAAAACCCACTGTTTATGCTGCCTAGCATATACTCCAGTACAGTTGTCTGCTTTATTACCATTTCTTGACCAGTACCCTAATAAAGAGGCTGCGACGTGCCTACATAATGGGTTTTCCGCTGGGTTCAAACTGGGGTTCCAAGGAGCAAGGACTAGTTTTGATTCTTCCAATGCTCAATCTGTTCACAAACAGAATTTCCCCAATAGGGCTTGTCCCAAAACCGGAACCAGGACACTATCGTCTTATACATAATTTGTCTTATCCAATATCTGGGTCAGTTAATGAAGGGATCGACACACAGCTTTGCACGGTGCATTACACAAGTTTTGATCATGCAGTCGACTTGGTAGTCGGGGCAGGAAAAGGTGCATTTTTGGCTAAAGCAGATGTAAAATCAGCATTCCATCTGCTCCCCGTTCACCCTGACGTTTTTTATCTCTTGGGCATCAAATTGCTCAATCACTTTTAAGTTGACAAACCTCTGCCAATGAGGGCTTCCTGTGCCCCTGCCTTGTTTGAAACATTTTCCACCTTTCTCGAATGGGTGGTAAGGAAAGAGTCGGGTACAGATCGTATCTGTCATTATGTGGATGATTTCTTGTTCATAGGGAGTTCAAACTCATCAGGAGGTATCTCCTGCCTGGAAATCTTAAACTGTTTCAGGAAAGTTTGCAAAGAGTTTGGAATTCCGTTGGCAGAAGACAAAACAATCGGCCTGTCCACTAAGCTGACGTTCCTTGGACTTGAGATAAATTCAGTAACCCAAATGGTTTCGGTTCCAGAAACGAAACTCCAAAACATCATAGATAAGGTTCAGTCTGTAGCTCAGTCAAAGAAAGTTACCTTAAAGTCCCTGCAGTCCCTCATTGGTTCCTTGTCATTCCTGTGCCGTGCTATTCCCCCTGGGTGGGCACTCCTGAGACGCCTCATTGACCTACTCTCAGGTGTTAAGAAGCCCTGGCACTTCATTCAATTGTCGTGGGGTGCCAAAGCCGACCTGAATAGGTGGCTAGTATTTCTGCGTAGTTTCAATGGAAGGGCTATCATTCCAGATCGGTTTTGGTTGGAAGACACCGACCTGCAGTTATTCATGGATGTAAGCGGTGGCATCGGGTTTGGTGGCTACCTCAATGGAAATTGGTTCTGTGACACTTGGCCCCAGTCCGTTTTGGCTGATTCTCGGTCAATCGTATGGCTGGAATTCTTTCCGGTAGTTGTTGCACTAGCTCTGTGGGGCAGGTGTCTGACAGGTAAGCGGATTATCATTCGCTCTGACAACAAGGCTGTAGTTGCTATTGTTAATAAACAGTCTTCCAAGTGCCCTAAGATTATGCATTTGGTAAGATTCTTTGTCCTGCGGTGCGCCTCTCGGACAACGTCTCCTTCAAGGCCACTCACATTCCAGGTGTTAAAAACCAAATTGCTGACACCTTGTCTCGTTCCCAGATGATCCAATTTCGGGAGCTGGCTCCACATGCGGCCATTCAGGGTACGGAAATCCCAGCCTTCCTTTGGAAAATTTAATGGGCGAGGCAGAGTGACTCCTCGGAGCTTCCATGGCCAGCAGCATGTGGGTGAGATACAATAGAGGGGTTTCACTGTTTCAAGAATTTCGCCTTCAAACCGGCTTACAGACTTGCTGGCCGGCTCCATATGGCCAGGTTGTGGCATTCATAGCTCATTTGTCCCTGCAGGGCCTGGCCTCCTCCACAATTAGTTCCTACACCTCTGCTATTTCGTTTGTTCACAAAATACACAACTGGCCCGATCCAACTAATAACTTCTTGGTTCAAAAAATTAGGGAGGGTTGCCGACGGCAGCCTCATCAGCCAGACAGCCGTCGCCCCATCACAGCTGGCCTCTTGCAGAAGATCTACACCATATTAGGCCACATCACTTCATCGGATTTCAAACTTTCCTTGTTTTGTTCTGCTTTCCTCTTAGCGTTCTATGGGTTTTTACAGGTAGGTGAGTTTACTGAAGGCAGTAAACATGCCGACAGCTCTCGCACTCTGGGGCTCAATGATGTTTGGTTTGAGGGCTCCGATCCATTAGTCATGACTATAAGACTCCGTTTTTCCAAAACCGATCAGCGGGGAGAGACTGCAACTCTCCGTTTTCATAGTACGCTCCCCCCTTCCTGCTGCCCAGTACACTCACTAGCAGGCTATTTGCACAAGCGGCCCACTTCAGGGGGGCCCCCTATTCATCCACTTTGATGGATCCCCCCTAACCGCCTTTCAGTTCCGTCACATGCTCAAAAAGTCATTGGAAGCAGCAGGAGTTCCCTCAGCAGGCTTCAGCGGTCACAGCTTCCGCATAGGAGCCGCCACATCTGTGGCCCTTAATGGTATTTCAGTCTCAGAGATTCAGACTCTGGGTCGTTGGAAGTCCCAGCGGGTCTAGTTAGGAAAATATTTCATTCCTTTAATGCTAAGTACAATTCATCAGGTATTACCTGGTCAATTAAATTGACTTTAACACTGGGTTTTGGAAAGAACTTTGCTCTCGTTTCCTTATTTTATTTATCCACAGGCACTACACGCACATGGGTAATTGGAGACAGCATCGTCTTCAGAGCCAGTCAGTCCGACCCTCGATATTCAGCTACACAGTGCCTCCAGTGGTTTGGCATGAGGGGAGCAAAACTGATAGAGCTAGTCCCCATGCTCAACCGTCTTTTGAAATCAAGGCCAGCGCCTAAAACCCTTGTCATTCATCTGGGTACAAACGACTTGTTCTCAACCCCGGTCAGGGAGCTACGTCGTAAGATGAAAATGTACCTCTTTACTGTTCAGGAAATACTCCCGACCACTCGTATTGTTTGGTCAGATATCTTATATCGATTGTTTTATTATGGGGGAGACAAAAAATGTGGTTGGCAAGACCAATGTTCGTGCTTTAAACAAGTTTGCTCACAGAGTTTGCCACCAAATCGGCAATGCCAGTGCAATCATTCATGCACACAACATAAATGCATCAGATCAATCCCTATTCTGGCGCGATGGTCTACACCTCTCCGCTGTTGGCAATATAAAATTCTGCGAGAATTTGCACAACGCGCTGGCCTTCTTTTCACTCTATCCAGATGCACCTTGTTACCCAGCTTAATGTTTAGGGGTTTCACACACCCCTGGGAGCCGTACCGGTTTGACTATTTAGTCTGGTTAATTTTGTTTTTTTTTTGGGGGGGGGTTGGCAAGTTTCCTGAATGTCAATTTGTTTGGTGGTATGTCTATTCAATTTGAGTAGGAAATGCCCCTTCTCCAGCCTGGGGACATCTTCCCGGGGCTAGCCTCCCTGCACCTTGGGGAGGTGGTTTTGGGAAGGAACCCTCCCATTGGGAGGCGGAGTCTACCAGATCGCTACAGGTTAGCAATTTTTCCCAAATGGGGTCTCTTTTGTTTAGTTTTCGTTGAAGCACAGGGCTGTTCCAGGCGACAGAGCATTCCTTATTTTGATCAAAGTGTTGCTTTCTTGTTTCAAATACAACCAGAAAACTGGTAAATCTGATCACCAATTAAAGCCCAGCTGGCAGTTTAGTTCGAACTTCATCTGATCTCTTACATATTTTAATACTTTAAATCATGTACTTGTTCAGTGTTCTTGCTTGTTGAAAAAGTTTGGAAAAAAGTCAAGAAAATAAATTCGGTGGTGGACAACCAAAGAAACGGCAGAAAGTTGTCTCTGTATTCTCATTTCCTCTGGAGCCAAAGAGGTGTAAGGCAGTAATGAAGGCCATACCACCCCTATTACAGTGTTTTGGTATGGAATTCGACAATGAAGTTTGGGTTTACTGGTAAAGCTATGGAGAGTGGTTGATGATTGTAGAGAATCATCCAGACTGTTCCAATATAAAGTACCACACCGGGTAACAGTGTTTTGTAACATCCAGCCTTATCAGATTTGAAGTTCTCAAAGGGTCTCTGCCATGGAATCTGTTTTTGATACAAACCTTGAAAATGCTCTTGTGTGTCTCAGTTAAACCTCATTTTAAATTTTTGTTTGACAATTTTAAAGGCAGGGATGAAATTCATCCTAACTTTTCCATATTTTGGATGTTTGGAAAAGTGTGTTAAGGATGCATTGATTTTCTATTGATTGAAAGGTCAGGTGCAAAAAGATGCATTGAAGTAGAAGACTTTTCAGTAGAAAAACAAAAAAGGGAATTGCTCTTTTGACTTGGATGAACAATGTGCCTTGCCAAGATTCTGACAGTTCCATCTTTTTCAAAGTTGTTCTTATGTAAAGACAGAGTGACCAGTTAATCATGCATGTATGTGTGTGCAGGCATGGCATACATAGTGTGGAGCTCTGCACAAAAGAAGTCCACATAGTGTAGGGTGGGATGGCGTTGGGTGTCTTTGTATGGGTGTGTGTGATTTTGTTTCTGCATTCAATTGGGGACCCTGAACAATAGAGGAGAATAAGGTCCCTGACTGACAACTGTGTGTATTGTGCAAATACACACTTCTGTGTGTGTGCACAGTACACTACTGAAACCAAACTAAATTTCCAAAATACCAAACATTCCCCTTGGCTCCCAATTTACCATATTCTTTAACAGAATATTAAAATTGGAATAAATAGAATTAAAATATATTTGAGACTTATAACTTGAAAGCTAAAGAAAACTGAGGGTTCTAATTCAAGCAACCAAAACATCAAACAACTAGAAAACCTACTGAAGTCAAAAGTTGAGCTTTGCCAGATTTTCAAAAATCTGATTTTGCGAACTACATAACATGTCGAAATATTTCTGCATTTTTTTACGGTTTCATGAAGATGCTTCGGGGTTGCCAAAGTTAGGAATGTATTCTGATGACGCGGGGGCACTGGCTCCTGGCTATTTCATGTTGTTCTTACTATTCTTAGTGGCAAGAACCTGTGCATGTTGTGCACCATGTTCTTCCACCACACTACGTGTGCAATGCAAGTTGTTTCACATTTGAGGGAAAGCCTGCAGAGTTTGCACACTGCGAAACAAGACAACTGTTTTATACATGTACTATCAAAGATGCCAACACTGAGAATGAGGAATCTGTGAGGTCGCCCAAAAAAGAGAGAAATTCTATGATTACGTATTTTGGTATGAATACTTACAGTATAGCCTGCACTGGTACATACGTGGCATCATGCACACACTTGGTATAACGGTATAAGGAAAAGGATCCCCTTAAATAGGCTCTGCCAAAATCTGCTTACAATCTTAACTATTCTAAGAGGTCAAAGATTTTGGCAATCACGGTCAATTCTTTATCAACACATGTGGTGGCCAAGCACATTAAACTTCACCAGTTTCACTTTTGTATATTACTCTCCTTCGTTTTCTTTCTAATCACCATACTGTGCAATGCGACAAATACTGGTATCCAGCCCCGTGCATAAACTTACATTTGCAAAGTACCTGTGCACCAGTTGAGAATTTCGCTGGCCATCACACTCAGTGCATCCTTACATACATGTACATTCGGTAATTTTTCAAATGCCTTATGGATCACCAATAGTGAAATGACATGAAACTAAAACTAAAGAAGCTGATTTAACTTGGCATGGGCTTTAACTGACTATTTCGGCATAAAAAGTTCCCAAGCAATATATCAGAAACACATAAACATAATATGAATGAGTTGGACCCTTGATGTACTGCATGCGTGTACACTGTGTATTACAGCTGGTTTGGCGGGATGGGACACATGCGTAAAGGTTGGTCAGTTTCATAAATGGGTAAGAAATACGACAAAGACGACAAAAAAGAATTATTCCTGCCTCAAAATTGGCTTTAATATAACTGCAAAGACTGGCAAAATGCAAAACCAATACAAATATTCATGGAATTTTTTTTTAAATTTGTTTTAAAATCTGGACGGATTTAAAAGGTGGCCATAAGTTTATAAAGTTGACCTTCAATCCTGAAGCCTTCCGGTGAAATTGGAAGGATTGGCATCACTGTATTATGACTCTATACACCCTCATTTACACAAATATTTATGATAAGAATTAATACACTGTTAGATGACATGTGCACGTCACGGAGATAGATATAATAATGACCTAGAGGGCGTACTAGCCTGAATGCTGTGCCGAAAAGGAGCAAACAAAAGTCTGATCACACTAGCGCTATTAGTTGGCCGTGCTCGCTCGTGCTGTGATTTATCTTATCTTCTCCTACCGTAAGAACATCCTAAAGAAATATGCCTGAAAGCTGTGCAGCTTCTGGATGCACCAATCAGCGAAAGAAGGGAATTGGTGTTTCATTTCATAATTAAGTAGACGCTAGCCTAGGCCCTCACCATGCTAACATGAGGCCTATTTTCCTAATGATTATGTTGTGGTTATCATGGTAATTTACAATTTATACAAACCTTAACATTAGGCTAAATTTGGCATGTTTGGCATTTGCTATCTTAGTCCAAGTAACGTAAGTTTACCTGGGGTTTTGGTCGCCTGACCAAACAACACACACTAGTGACATAGTGGCAAAAATTCTTGATATTGATGAAGGAATTTTTTATTGGGCCCTTCATGCCTTTTGATGCAGTGATATTTATGATTTTGAAGAGATGATAGATTTACAGTGGAAAAAATGCTTTCTTTCTGAAGTATATGCTATCAGATTTTATGTATGAATACCTACAGACCCGTAAACAGGGCCGATGTATACTCCTCCATTATATATTGTCTATGACGGAGGAGTATACGTCGGGCCCTGTTTACAGGTCCAGTATACTTATAGACTGACAATGTAGGTACTGCAAAATACCTGCAAATCATTTTTTGAGATTTGAGGAAGGTGAGCATGGTTTTGTTTGGAGATGAATTTCGGATGATTTTGAGCATGTACCAGTCACGCCAGCCTATCAAAATACTAATGTCAAAGTGGCTAATGACTGAGGACAAAATTTGTTTACTTCATCATTCATGATTGCTGACATGTCTGATGGTTGATATCCCAATTTGTGGAAATGTGGTAGGGATTAGGCCTGTGTTTGTATTTGTAGCTTTTCTCGAATGGGATTCAATGAAATGTAAATCTAGCAATGGCTGTACATACATGTACATGTACATGTGTGCAGCAACTGAGCTGGAATTTTAGGCAATACGTATATTCATAAATTCAAATAGCCTCCTTTCTCAGAATTGGTGTGATTTGGCGACTTTTTTTTAATGACATCTAACGTTTGTGGTCTAGATTTTGTTGTCCAAAACATTCACTTGTCAATAGACCCACTCTGCATTAATGTTCCAAAACTTCCCAAATAGAAAATATGCAATTTTACTTAATGTGTGTGTATGTATGTCAGAATAAACAGTATTCGAAATTCAAGACTTTATGACCCAAATAATTAGGCTTCAGTGCTGCAGACATCGAGCAGTCCCATATGGCGCCTAAACGAACATGATATTCATTTTTGCAGATTTTGCTAAGCCCCTTGCTGGCTCAAATATCAAGTTCGAATCACAGGTATTGACTCTAGATACATGACTGGACAGTCACAATGTTGTTTCTGCCACCTGTCTCATATAAGGTGTCATGTCCGTTACGCAAAGTGTCATGTCCGTTATGCCATTTGTATAAAACTAGAAGTGGTAAGGAAAATGAAAATTAACACATTACTTTTTAAAAATATTTAAGAGCTTAAGTGCAATTTGAAGCATTACTTTTTTCACTGAAGTGAACATTTTTCATGGAATTGCCCAAGTACACCGCATGCTTTTTGTCAACGTATACAATGTACATTCTATGCATGCATGTTGTGTACATGTATATCAATTCTGTGAGATTTTAAAACAACTGATCAGGATGACATGACATCGAAATACACTTTCAGTGGGTTTGCAAGCATCTGGAAAGAAGGATTTTTGTGTTTTAATAGGCTTATAGATTTTTATGGAAAAAGTGAACGATTATCAAGGTAAATATAAAGCAAGGCAAAACTGGCCATGAGGAGGGAGATTTTTGGGAGACACCTCAGCCAGTGAGAAGGGCAACAACGGCACTGGCCGTCGTTCATTTCAAGGCCTGGATATCTCACTCACATTTTTTTCAAAAGGGTAAAGAGGAAAAGTTAACACAAAATTATTTTTAATTTTTTTTTACACTCAAATGATTTGAAAGGCAAAATGGTGTGCTCTCAAGTGACAAAAGAAATGATCATTTTGCCAAACAGGAAAACCCCTGGCCCTGCCCTGACCAAGCAAGAAAGCATACAGAGGGCTGTGTGTGTCGCGCTGCGGTGTGTGCCGAACAAAAGAATTGCCACCAAAAGGACACAGTTTTGGTGGTTTATTTTATTGATAAGTAGAATAGAAAATTTTTCATAAGAAAAACATGCAATCACAGCAAACTGATGATATTACGATTTTAAAAGAAATTTATTTTTTTATATAAGGAAACAACCACTTATACCATCTCCAATAGCTGCAGTGGGGATAAGTAGGGTTGCTTGTGCAATGCGAGCTTGGGAACTTGTTTGCTCAAAATCCAGATAACTCAAATTATCCTATCCATTCCTCTGAGGTTCACGTTATTAAGAATTTACTGTAAGTTTTTTTCCTGACAGGTGACTGGCTTGGAGAAAGATCTGATGAGGTATGCACCAACTGAGGAGTTTCTATGTTAACCACATGCTGCCCGGGAACCCGGTTTTGGGCACATAGGCTGAATACACAAAGCCGGGGAGCCTGAAACTGGACAAAAGAGCTGGGCCTTGTAACAAAAGACCGTACTACAAAAGACAGAGCAGCTGGCAATCCCCAATATTTTTTCAGTTGTCAATAGCGGAGTAAATCCATCCTTGTTTTGAAAGATAATACCACTGTTTGTGGCATTCAGCCCAAGCGGATTACCACCGGGGACAAAAGCGTTCCAACGATGAGTGATACAATACTGCTGCACACTAAAATGGCCCCTATGCCCCTTGAAAAGACATCAGCAGAGCACTGTGCCAGTTTATAACACCGCACAATCTGGGCTCTTTTACAAGGCTGCAGGCCTGGCTGAAATACTCCGGCATCAATAGATGTTGCCTATCAGATTACAGTAGCCACCAGACAGTCCTTCATGTGGGTGTAAACTTCCAGTAAATAAAGTTATGATTTTTTTAAGAATTTGGAAACAGAAAAATTCGGAAATAGGTACATGTACATGTATACGTCATCCAACTTCATATTCCACCTTGCAGCAAGTGGTTCACATGCACAGGGAAGATGAATGAGTATCCCCCGACAATTTAGGTAGGATACTACTGTGGAATTGTTTTCACCTGAATGAAGTTGTTTAATACGCTGTTGGGTGTATGTTGGAGGGCTTTGAGAACTGTCAGAAGCTCCAATTGGTTGATGTGAAGGTGTTGTTCCAATGGAGACTATTCTCATTGAATCTCGTCATGATAACCATGAGTGATAATGACCGACCTATGGCCATATCGGAAACAGTGTTGTAGTCAAGACTATCCCAAGACCAGACACAAGATAAGTCACAAGTGACATGGTGAAAAATGACAGTTCATTTGAATAGCTTTTGATTTGAATTCAGACTGGAGGTCTTGTGCTGGTCTTGTGAATGTCTTAAGTGGTCTCAACTACAACACAGGTCCGAAACAGGCTTCCAGGGGGACGGCTTCAAGTTACTCTATTGTCTATGCATCTCTGCGTATTTCCAATGGAGCGAAGACTTAGACCTATAGCTCTAGACAACAGAAACTGACACAGTACAAGATTTCATCATGAGTCATCGGTGGTTATCACTCATCAGGGAATCTTTGGTTGAGGAAAAACCTGAACCAGATTGTACATTCTTACAAGCTTCACAGTTTATCATTATGTTGGAGTTTCAGAAATAATCAGAAATTAGAGTTTAATGATGGCTTCAAGCTCAAAAGTAACAGACCCTACTAAAAAGGTGAAACGTGAAGTAAGTTCAGGTCAAAGAGGTAATCAGAAAAAGAATTAAAAGACTGGCTTCTATCAAGAGGTACATTTATGTATATTCTAGCCCCACATTTAGGGCTGTGGGGCTATGTATATTCCTGCAAATTGGATTTGGATAACATTGTCTCCCATCTTAAGTTTTACTGCCTAAAAGATTACTGAGACAAATGACTTGCCCAGTGCAAACTGTGTTTATTTTTTGTTTTCTTTTAAATGAAGAATAAATGTACTATATCCTCTTTTTCAGTGCAATGAAATCATACACACTTTTAAAGTGTGCTAAATTGCATAATTTGCACCCCAAATTCAGAAAGATCTTAACAGGGGAGGAGGACATTCACAATGTGTGCTGTCCCTTATTTCAGTTTCTAAAATCTGGTCACCCTGGGTAAGGAGGAAGTGTTGGAAATATGTTCTGAAACGCCAAGCATGAATAAGACAAATGTGAAACTCAAGTATGTGTGCGAACTCTGCGTGTGTGCTGGAGAAAAAGGGGTGAGTTACCTATGGAATTTTGGTATGTACAGCCATGAGGCACGCAGTGTTTATGGGGTGATATCATGGTCTTTATTCTTTTCAGCAGAAGTGCTTTCATATGGGCATTGGAAATGCATTTGTAAGTATCGGAGGTGAGAAATTTTCTGTAATGGATTAAGTTTTGCTACTTTGAATTTTCAATCAAATACACACACGTGAAAATAGACTTACGTGGTACACTATACCCGAATCTTATAGTGTAAGCATTTTGTCATGTGCTAACCTGTTTCTAAAACATTTAACAATATTCAACAGTTTCCAAAACATTTAACAATATTCTACAGTGTATGGAAGCAGCTGCCAAATTGAAACATTTTGAGATTTAATTGTGCACAAAACTTTGGGTTTACATGTATTTCGAAACTTACGCTCCAATATATTGATGATAAAAAGCCCCAAGAAGTCTGAACTCTCGCACATACTGATCCAGATCACATCACAATTTATTAACAATACCACAATGTACAATTATGCACGCTGGGTACACATGCATTGTAAGAGATTCTAGCCCAGTGCAGCCGTTGTCAAAAACAATTACATGCACATTAAAACATGCACATATCGTTCTCTGTGCATTACTGCATGTGAAACGGTCCATCAGGCTCAATATCATCAATGACAACTTGTCACAACTCAAGCACATATTGGCCTTCATTATTTACATTGTATTCAGAATCAGGCATATGTATAAAAACTGTACATGTAATTGTTCAGATGGAGGAATAGAGGTGGACCAGGGAGGCCACTTGTGTGGACCACAGCAGCATATTTATTCCAGAGTGAGTGACCGTGTAGGAAAATATCCTCAACATGCATGTGCTGTAATGTATGCAAGGTCACAAATGTTCAGATATCTCTACAGTACTGTATACAGGTCATAACCACATGGGCACATTTTTTTCACTCACTCTTAAGGGAGTTAGGTTCTGAAGAGAGCTGGTTCCCTCCAGAACTTCACTTACACACATAAGAGATCCACATGCTGCCAAAACAAACCTTTATTTCATTGAAATGTCCATCAAACAAACCTATCGTGCTTGATCTCTTTTTCAAATCAGTTATATTATTTATGGTCAAAAGAAGAAACTTGGCCACACTTAGGAAAGTCATGACAAATTTAATAATTATATTGTAGTGAACTGGAGGTAAAAAGTAAGAATGAATTTCAACCAATTTCCTCCTTGCTGGAATACATTGGAAAAAATCCACTTACCGGTGAGAGATTGTACAGTAGCAGTGATTTCTCTGATACTGTTCCAATGGGAACATCTCCAAATGATATAACATTCTCCATGCTGAGGTTGTCCATGGCCTTCGGGTTCTTACCAGGAGCACTTGCCAACAAATGGGGATATTTACCTGCAAACAAACAAAATCATGCAAACTTTTTTCATGAAATTAGAAAAATTATCAAGGACATTATTTGGAAGACCTTGTTGACACTTTTGGCATCTGCAGAAAGCTTCCATCCTCCAAGAGGGCTTTTCTTTGTTCGTTGATGATTTGCATGAGCAGACACTTAACAGTATACATTTTTAATATAGCCAAGCCAGTGAAATGCTTTGAGGGCTGGAAACATCAATATCCAATGGCCCTGTCATGCAACCAACCTCTAGGTAATAATATGATAATGCAAATTCTTTACTTAGGTGACCCCTTTCAAGAAGCTATTCAGTTTTGGGCTTCATTTGCCTAAAACTTACCGAACACAAATCTATCACATTTTCAAGAAAACAAGCTTTTTCATAACTAAAATGTTCTAAAATTAAGTCACAATTTTTTCAAACCATCTAAATAAATAAATCAATGATTTCCCCTGCTATCCAATCACAATGAGTTTCTCATACAAACTGAATGAAGATGCAACTTGTTTCAGCTGAGTCGGGATGATTGCATCGTGCAAGATGGCATCTTCAATGGATGTGTCACACAGGGATTTTTGTTTGAGCTGAAAATGACAGTCCACTGTGTTGCTTAATGCACACAACTGATGCAAAATCCGAAGTAATAAAATTCAGTGAAGTTGGCTAAATATAGACAGTGGTGTATGTGATGGTAAGCTGTAAAATGCTGCAAAGCTGCAATCGCATTGTCGTTCATCAGCATGGAGCTGCATTTGGCACTGGAAAGCTGAGAAAGAATGGTTGAAAACTAAGGCCGCAGACATGCACGTTGGCAAAATAAAAAAGGTTTTTTATCTGGTATAAAATGATGTCTTAGGTAAGTTTGAGTTCCTATTTATATCATTTGAAACTATCGTGTATCTTTTCTGGGATTCAGTCATTGCATTTTTTCACAGTGACTCTTGTAAATTGTAAAAAGAAGTGTTACACCCAGATGATGAACGCCAAGGTGAGCATTCATTGTAGTTTATTTAATACTGGTAACAATACACTATCGCTGTTAAAAATGAATGAAGAACGTAGGGCCTACAAATAGGGCCACGCTCTTCAGATTAAGGCCCGAGTGTTATCAATTCCCAATTCAAGTATGGGCATAATTACTTTCACCCTATGAAAATAAGACTAATGAATATTATTACACCCCGGACGAACGCTAAGGTGAGCATTCCGTTTAAATTAAATAATACAGGTAAAAATACATGATCACTTATCAATGATTGATAATGAAAGCTCGCAGTCGCAAACTGTGTCTAAAGTTTGTTGTCGACCTCTGTTAAAATTCTCATGTTATGCTTTGATACAGTTTTAAACGGGCAATTTTTTTAGTATTTAATTAATACATTCTCAAGTAAGGTATACCTAATTTGATTAATGTATTCAGCCCCATATCTGCTATTAGCAGATATGATGAGATTGTAAAGCAATAAGAATGTTATTCCCTGGAAGCAATGAACAGAATTAAAAAAGAAACACCTTTATAACACATTCTTGGATAGCAGACACATATGCACTCTACACCAAGACATTCAGGGGGCCAGGAGAGTGGCTCACCCTTGAATTTCAGTGAGGTACTTCTTTTGGTGTTGGCCATGGCTAACAGTTTCTGATCGGTTAAACATCTCTCTATAGGCCTTTTCAATATGCCTGTCTTTATAAACTCACAAATCTTCAAGACAAAACATCATCACTTGATTTGTTGTCCCAGATTTCTATGGCAATCTGTTTTCAAGTGCATGGCTCCATTGAGTTTAAAATTCATGTGACATCTCTGCCAAGTATTCAGACACGGTTGTTCCATGTGACGGTTTCACTACCAAAATACCATAGATAAACCCTCCATTATTGATTTGCTAAACAAAGCCACAATACTCTCATCAGTATGTGTAAAGATCTCCATAACAAGATATTTCATACTAAAAGTACCTAAAAAAATCAATAACAATTGAAAAAATCAAATGTCTACAGCAGTGACAAGGTAACTTTAAAAATGTCAACGGCTGCTTCTGACAAAATAAGGTTGAGATCTGTAGACATCATTACCAGGCTGTCATCTAGAAAGTGTGTTCCCCCGCATTCTATTCCACAAACCACGGGCCGGGCTTATTAGACGTCCTTCGAAACACCGTCAACTTTTACACAATATTTTTAATACCACAAAATGCTAATGTTGGTAAATGTTAGAAATATTCAGACATATGCCAGCTGCAGCTTAAATAGATTGTTATACACTCAAGACCTTCGTAAGATCAGCTTTTATATGTCTTGGAAATCCAGCATATTTTCGTCTTTTACTTAAATGTCTTTTAAATGTCTTTTACTTTTAGACATTTTATCGACCTTAGCGATAAAATTCATTATACTCTAGGAAAAAAGAAAACATGTTTGTGCTGAGTGTAGATTGTGTGTTGAAATTCGAAGGGCGCCTGTCGTGTAATAGTAGCGTCTAGGTAAAATGGGGTGGAGCAATAGCCAGAACAAAGATCGAGAGATTTCCAATCATTGCGGGGGGCAGCCCGCCAAATTCATTGGCAATTCAACTCCACAGGTTTATTAGGTCAATGCGAATGAGCTGATCAGCAGCATACGTCGCTCATGCTTCGCCAGCCACTTTCGTCGCAGCTTCGAACGATCAAACCAAGGGGATTTTACCTTACCTCGGTCGTAGTGAAGTTTCTACGAGCGAGGACCTGTATTGTCTGTCAATTGCGGACGACTTAAACTCATCGCAGAATTTTGCAACCTCGAACGGTTCTGTCAGGCCTACGTGGACGACAGTGTTGGGATTCCACACGACAGGTGATCGCTACCAGGGGGCAGCCTGCAGAATGCCACGACCACGGCAACGGACATCCGCCCCTGCTTGTCTACAGGACGGCGCTGGGCCTAGTAAGAAAGCTCGGCGGGGATCCTGGGCTCCCGCAGTTGTATGGAGAGCCCGTTCGTCCGATGCCGCCAGAACCGGAACTGCAGGAGGACGGCCTACCTCGGACGTCTAGCCAGGCCTCACAAGGGTTGAGTGAGTTTTCCGACGCAAGTTTCATGCATGCCGTAGCTAAGGGATATACGCCTAATTTGACCAGGGCCCCGGGATTGAATCTGGCCGGTGCCATTGGTGGGTTCAGTGACAGTATGGGATTTACAAATGTTGCAATGGGGTGTCTCCAAGGCGTTTTGGCTGCCCCTACTCCTATTCCCCGCTTGGGATCTGCATCCTTGTTGGGGGGACTAATCATGCAATCAGTGAAAAAGAAGATATCGAAGAGAATCTTTGAAAGAAGATCCGGAAGATCCTCGTTCCACCTGACTACACAGTAGGATCCGTCACACTCAAGTACTCCCAGTCAGCTTATAAGCCCCACTCCATGTCAGCATCTCTCCAGTCTCCTGACGACGGACAGAGCATACTGTCCGAAACGTTGAGTTCCTCACGGTTCTTTTCAGGACCGTACAGACTCAGCAAGAAATCGTATCCTTGCATGGTGCTACCGCAAGCTTTCCACCTTAATTGAACTGGTTAGAGTCGTATGATAACACTGCAGATCGACAGATACTGAGTGAGGGTTTTTCAGTGGGATTTTCCTTGGGTTTTAGTAGGCCTCCGTTGAGCAGGGATTCCGAGCCCCTTCGCTCTGCAACATCAGAATCCCTGATTGTTAGAGAAAAACTTGCTAAAGAAATTCAAGCCGACCGCATTGCTGGCCCCTTCACAATGCGCCCACTAAAGAATCTACAATGCTCGCCGATCGGCCTCGTACCTTAGAAAGAGCCAGGCTCTTTCACGTGAGAAAGTGATAGCAATCAGTGGTCAGATTTGCACTATGCTTAACAGGTCAAAGTGCACCCTCATAAAACTACAGTCCCTCATCGGTTCCCCAAACTTTGTATGTAAGGCTGTTGTTCCGGGGCATGCCTTTATCTGGCGTCTTATTGCATTAACACGGAGTGTCAGGCTCCCGCACCATAGAATCCGCTTGACACTGGGAGCGAAACTTGACCTCCTCATGTAGCTGACATTCTTACGAGAGTTTAATGGGGTTACTCCTATTTTGGATCAGGAATGGGAATCCTCTGATGCTCTTGAATTTTTTACGGACGCTGCGGCTTTGTTGGGTTATGGGGCATATTTTCGAGGGAAGTGGTTTCAAGGGCGGTGGCCACAGGAGTTATCGCCACCCTCAATTGCATTTCTAGAGCTGTATCCTATTGTCGTTGCCATTATGTGTTGGGGCCCCCTTTTGGCCAATCATAAGGTAAAGTTTCGGTCGGACAATTTGATCGTGGTTCACATGATTAATAATCAGTTGGCCAAGTGTTCCATGTCAATGCATCTTATCCGTTTATTGGTGTTGGAATGTTTGAAGTACAATCTTACTTTCAAAGCAGTACACATTCCTGGGGTAAGCAGATGCGACTCTTCCAAGCATTAGCCCCCCGACATGACTCCGTTGCCCGCACTTCCACAGGTATGGTAGACCATGAAATAAGTTGGCTGTTACACTTGGCCTTCATGCCCAGCACCAACAAAGTGTACAGTTTGGGATGGAATGCATTTTGTCGTTTCTTGCAGTCAGGGGTTCACCGCCACAACATAGACATTGTAACCCCCAGATGTATTTGAGAATTCATGGCATGGCTTTCGCTGCAGCATTATTCCCCAGCAACGATATCGACCTATGTGTCGGGAGTAGGTTGCCAATTAAAATTAAAAGGCGCACCTGACCCCAAGGACTCCTTTGCAGTTGCTAAAATATTCAAGGGCTCTAGGCGTAGTGGTAATAGCAAAGACAATTAAGAGGGTTCCTATTTCACCCGCAATATTATCACATATCCTCATTATCATTTGAAACGAAACTATTTCGGGCGGCCATGTTGTCAGCATTTTTTTGTTTCCTGAGAGTGGGGGAGTTCGCGGCCAATTCGTGGAATAAGGTGCAGCAGTCCATTTTGCTGGTATCGGATGTTACATTGAGGGGTGGCAATTCAACTTCCGGTCAGTCAGTACTCCTCAATATGCGCCATACCAAAACGAATCAGCATGGACCCCCACAGTAGGTCCATATTTCTCAATCAGTGATGCCTGCACTTTGTTGGGTCACAGCACTCACTACATTTCTCCAAGTTCGCCCCCAAATACAGGGCCCTTTGTTCTGCCACATTGATGGCCAACCCCTTACTCGGTTTCAGTTTCACAAGGTGTTGCAATTAGCCTTATCAGTTTACGGTCTAGGGGATGGTCATTATCGATCCCACTCCTTCCGGATGGGCGCCGCTTCGACGGCCTTTACCATGGGGGTCCCCTTTGAGGACATTCAGTGAATGGGCCGATGGCGTTCAGACGCCCTTAAATGTTACCTGCGTCCCTTGCCACTATCCACTTTGCCCGGGGTTTAGCTTTAGCTTTCATTTACTCATATACATGTACCAGCATCGAGATCTCTATGTGCGTGGATTGTTGGCGATTCCCTGATCCGATGGGCTGCTTTTGACATGGGCATTCATATTCAAGTAATATGGAAAGGGAAGAGTGGAGAGCGAATCCTACAGTAATTATTTTTCATCTAGGTACGAATGACTTGGTGCAGCTTAATTTTTTCGCTCTCCAACAGGTGATAGTGATTGCAATCGCCCACTTATGCGAACAATTTCCAGACGCCAGGGTCTGGTCCAGGATACTGCCGCACCTTTTTTATTATGCTGCACAGTGACACGAGTCCCTGGAGCAGTTTCGTCGCGCAGCTAACAGATGGGCTAAATCACAATGCCGACAATGTGGGGTAAGAGTGCTTGACCATCCACAGTTTACTTAGTTGGCGGCAATTCTCTTCAGGAAGGACGGGGTCCATCTGTCATCAGTGGGTTGTGGTATCTTTTGGGAAAACCTGCTCAGCTGCATTTTGTCCATGTTGTAAACTTCCCTGTCGGAGAGTCGTCATCGGTGTTCTGTTCTTTTTCCATGGGTCGCGGTTCCCACGAGTGGCAGTTTTTTGATATGGAATAAGAATGGAACACCAGTTGTTTGTTAAAAAATGATAAGCTACAATGTACCTGGTCTATACATCAATTAAATCTTGAGCTTTGTAAGTTAAATTGTCTAAAGTGCCGTGATGTGCCACACGGCATGACAACGGGGAGTTGAACATCATAGTTCAATTTATTAATACCAGTACACGTGTGTATCTTATTAATAGCCTGTGACGTTCCACACAGGCTACACCAGGCCGCATGTCCCAGTGGTGGGAAATTTAGATTGCATGATACTGTAAGTTACTGACTTATTACAGTTCTTAAAACAAGTACTGGGTTACGTAAAAGTTTCTTCCTTTATGTTGTGCATGAAAAACTAGCATTAGTAAATACTATACTCTTGCGTTCTTTAGGTTGATAGTAACTAATTATCATATTGTGCCTGGTATTAAATAAATCGAGAGCCGTTTTGGACGTTCTCGACTCAGTGATCGTGGGTATCATTGACATTCTTGACTAATGCCCTTAAGTTTTGGCGTTTACTTGGAACTTATGCCTTGGGGAGTTCTCCTGGTCATGGGTATCACGTTTGTACAGGATTCAGCTCCATGTACATGGTTTTATGCGAGGTGGCCGCAGGTGCTGCCTCATGTACCGGTTTGCCCAATATATGTATGTTGGTATTCCGGTAGAGTTTGTGAATAAATCCATATCGAAGCTGTGGCATACACACACACACTCAAAATGGTTAGCCCGCTTTCCTTCTTTTTGAGTTTGAGTATAAATGTATGTTTTTTATTCTTAACCATACCAATAGAATAATTTCTGTATTTTTATGATGTGGACAATGTCCCGCTTTCACTGTTGAAAAGGAAAACAAAAATGTGCTAAGTCGAAACGGCATGTTCATTTGCATTTGCCTCAATACATCGTTCTTATCCTGAGAACCCTGAGTAGAATGGCCAACCCAGCAGACTTTACTCCCATCAAACTCGAGTAGCCTGGAGTAACTGAATTATTCCCCCAAAAAGGCATGAGTTGGTGTCATACTGCTTCCAATTTCTTGAAAGCTCTTTTTACACTTCACTAGGCTACTCCCCTTACGAAGTTGGTCTCTTTATTTGAGCATTATCAGTCTGGAAATTGTCCAAATCCAGAGATTGCAGTGTAACCATTTAACTTCCTGGACCATCGGGAAGTACAACCAATTGACAGCAGAATCTTGCTTATGGTGTACAGACCTTATATTCGATCTAAAAGAAACATGTTACACATGAATGATATACAAATTTATTGTTAAATATATATGTGTGAGTGAATATACCCATAACATGAAGAAATAATTACGCATGGCAGAAACAGTCTGACTCATACTACATCTGAACTTTGAACTGTCTTCGAATTCTCTGGTGTGCGGCTAACTCTGAACTCAGAAACATTTTAAGTTTTAAAAGTCTGAGCTTTCTGGGTAAAGAAATAACAAAATAAATGAGCATGGTTTCACACAGGTCAATCTCCAACTGTACGAATAAACTGAAATACCTCAAATTAGAGTAAATGAATGTAAAGTTCCGGCCATGAAATTCTCCTTAACCCCTTTGCAACGGCTGACGGTAAGAGCCGCCGTAAAAATTGAGATCCTCAACCTGCTTTTCAGCTATTATTCTCGGCCCGCGCTTAAGCGAACAAGGTGAAAGAAGGCTCTTGTATATATGGTGATTGGCCTTTGTGTGTTGCCAAGAAATGAAAAGGCTGAATTTGCATCATAATCGCCAGCTTCACAATAGTCCCCACTTTGAAAAGAGGCAACGGGAATGTGGAAGCGTGAGTAGAGCCACATGCCACCGAACAATGAGCCTTTTCACTGTGTAATTCAAAGCATGCAGAGCATGCAGGGCCACAAACCGAGAATTTGTGGTTTGGCCGGCAGCCTTCGTGGCCAAGCGATGCTGGAATTCTCGGAGTTGGCTTTCAGAAAAAAATTCCCGTCGTCAAGGGGTTAACTTGCAGATCCCACATGGCGTTGTTTGCCGATGAATGTCAGAGTAGTTTCGAAGTGTATATCATACAGTACAACTTCTAGTCACAGTTATCAAAAGTGAAATTCATTTTTGCACCAAAATGTTCAGGATAGTGCAACAGATGTCATCTATAGTGGTCCTGCAATCTTTTTTCTTAAATTTTGTACACAGAAAATGTGAAATGTCCAATTAATTATTGTTGTTAGATAACATCAAAGAATTTGTTTTTTTTTAGAGTGACAATGCATATTTATTATTATGCAAATAAGGCAGGGTTTGCAGACCGATGTGAACAGAGAATACACTCTTTAAGGCCCTGTATCTCCTGAAGTACATGTCCGATTGGGTTCAAATCTTGCAGATATCTTGAATAGAGAGTGCTTTAGAGGTATATTGACCTTACACATGTATGTGATCATGACGTCACGCGGAGACAAATCATGTGACATTAAAGTTGAACTCTTGAAGGCCCTATATCTCCTAATGTACATGACCAATCGGGTTCAAATCTTGCAGATATCTTGAGCAGGGGGTGCTTTAGAGGTATATTGATCTCGTGTAATGATGATGTCATCAGGAGACAAGTCACGTGACATTAAAGGTGCACTCTTTAAGGCCCTACATCTCCTTGTTCGATTGGGTTCAAACCTTGCATTTACCTTCAAAGGGAGCTCTTTGGATGAATAATGGAATGATTAAACAAGAACTTACCTGTTTGAAGTTTAATCTTGATTTTATGAGAAAGGGCTAGCAAGAGATTACGTGAGATTCCATGTTGCGCATGTGCGGTCATAATTCAAAGAAATATATATGGGCTGATGAATGCCAATCATGTCTTGAATAACAGAAAAGATGTTATAGAGAGCCTACCCTGCGAACTACCTGACGAGAGAAGGGTGGGAGCAGAGGGCACGTAATGTCTCCCTTGACCTTTCTCATAAAATCAAGATTAAACTTCAAACAGGAAAGTTCTCGTTTAATCTTTCCATTTTATTTTGAAATCTTGCGAGAGAGATTCCGTGAGACTTTAAAGCCCATAAAGCCACATGTAGGTTTTTTTAATTAAGGCACTTTATAGGAATACAACAATCCTAATGGTTTATTCGTGCAAACCAAGGTAAATACCACAAGTGTCACTTCTGTCAACATTCCACTTGAGTAGATCAAATATAAATATGAGAACTTAGTAATTTTGAACTTCACTTTAAAGGAAATTATATACAAAATGTCAATGTGACAAAAAAAAGAAAACAACCAGCCTTAATGTTTCGATGCTACATAAAGTTGGTAACTGTTCCTGTAGCCGAGTTGTAAAAGTTAAACATGAACTTGTTTTTTTTGTTTTGGTTTTTTTTAATACACATGCATGCACAAGGATAGAGTAAATATTCTGCTACACACTTCGGGTTGTAATCTAAGTAAGGCAGTTGGATACGGTGTTAAATCAATGAAGTCACTATTTCCAAGGCTTCATTAAATACAACCCCGTTTTCTGTTTTGCTGTAACCGCACTCTCAGAATGAACAGCATAGAGAATCTTCCAATAAAAGTCCCATTTAACTTTCCTGCAACAATGTGTCAGCCAAATTATTTTGCTGAATTGTGAGAGGCTTATTATATTTCTGGAAAGTAGCCTCTTTACTCCATCCTGCAGTTCTCAGAATTTCTGGGAGTGGTACTCCCAGCCTATTGGCTGCCGAGGTGGAGGCTGCCCAAGTGGAATGTGGTTTGAACAGTTCGTTGTCTACTCCAGCCTGGCTCATGACAATATGGATCCATCTAGCAATTCTATCTTTGCTCACTGGAGCATGAGGCTTCTTGAAGCTGATAAAAAGCTAGTTTGATGTCATTCTGCTTTGTCTCCGAAGCTCTTTAGTGCGGCTTAGGTAGTGTTTGAGGTAGGTAAATACACAAAGATGTCTATTGGTGGGGTATGCCTTAAGTATGACTGTGAGCCCAGTGTGTCCCGGTCTACTTTGCTTAACTAAGTCCCTGATTAGGAAGAAAAATGAGCTTCCTTTACAAGACCTGTGATCTAGGTTCAGTTTATGAATAGTCTGCCCCTGCTGGGCCGAAATGAGTGCCATCAGCATGACCAATTTTAGGGTGAGGTGTTTGAGATCAAGAGTACTTGCTGGTGCCCACTTCCTTAGCATATCAAACACAAGTTTAACGTCCCAAATGTGACTGTAACGTGGTGCTGGTGGTCTAAGTGTGTAAACAACTTTCAAACATCGGGTAATCATCGGGTGACAACCTACACTAGCACCATCTTTTAGCACAACGAATGATGCCACTGCACTCCTGGCAACATTAAGAGAACTGTAACCCAGTCCCAGTTCAAACAATGAAGTTAAGAAAGCTACAACTTTAACTGCATCTGTCTGCATCAGATTACTCTGTCGTTGACCCCAAAAGTTGATCCATCTCTCAATGTATCCATAATATTGTCATTTAGCTGACTGCTGCCATGAAGACAGGATAATTTCCGTAGCCTTTGCTGGTACTCCTGTGCTCTCAATGGCTTTCCGGACAGCCTGCAACAAACCAAATCTAGTTTATCATGTAAGGGATGTACTCATACACTGCCTGGCTGTGTCAGTAGTGCCTGTGATTTTGGCAAAATAACTGGGTCATGGGTTGACATATGTAGCAGGCGTGGAAACCAAGGTTGTGTTGGCCATTTTGGAATGACCATCATGCCCTCAGCTTTGTCTTCCCATACGTTTTGGCGACGTTTGCCAATCAAACAGAAAGGGAGGAAAGCATAAGACCTGATTTGTCCCAAATGAGGGATAAGGTATCAATTGCCTCTGCCCCTGGATCAGGCTTCCAAGAGACATATCTGCGAAGTTGAGCATTAAGCCTTGAGGCAATGAGATCCACCTTGGGTGTGTATTCTTCATAAAGTATTTGGAAAACTTCTCGGTTTAGCATCCACTCTGTCTCATCCTGAAATTGCCTGGATTTCCTGTCCGCTGTAACATTTTGAACTCCAGGTAGATGAGAAACTGACACCCATATCGATCTAGAAATACACCAAAGCCATAGCTCCTTTGCTAGCTCATTGCAGTCTGGAGACTTAGAGCCTCCCATGTGATTTATATAGGCCACAGCAGTAGTGTTGTCAAGATTGAGTTTGACATGTACAGAGTGAAGTTTGCTACAAAAGGATTTTATGGCGAGGAATGCAGCCAAAAGCTCAAGGTAGTTGCTATTATTGGCAGCTTTCAACTTTTTGGTGTCCTTCCAGCGGCCTCCAATAGCAGTGGTGCCATCTGTAGCACCCCATCCTTGTTTTGACGCATCCGAGGCAATTCTAAGTCAGGTGCCCTCAAAGTGATTTTGGAAAAGGCGGTGTCAATAGTATCTATTCACCAACTAATCTCATTCCGAGCAGCCCTGGAGAGTTTCATCTGCCGGTCAAAGTGACCAAATTGTTTCTGAGGGCAATGGTCTTTTTCCCCTTTCCAAAGTTCGGTAATAAAGGGGGCCATATTGCACTGCAAGAAAAGTCGCTACGAGTCTGCCAAGAACGGATGCGACTGTTTTGATACTGCATGTTTCTTGGGCAAGCAAATTGATGCAAGCGGCTTTCACTTCTTCTTTGTTACTTCCTGGCAATCAAACTTCCATATTCATAAAGCTTATCATAAACCCTAGGTATTCAAATTCAGGATGAAGAATAATAAAACCTAGGTTTTCCAGGAGCTTTGTTGTGTCTTGAGCAGCCTGCGGAGCTCTTTTTTGATTGTGACACCAGAAAAGTGTCATCAATGTAACCAGTTTTGATGTGCCCAATACTTCGCAGCTTAGTAAAAGGGGGATTTCAAGATCTTTGTGAACAAGCGTCGCCCAGATCTTAGGCCTTTAGGCAAGGCCTTGTACTGAGGGAGTTGGTTTATCCAACGAAATTTCAGAAATTTTTGAAATTCCTCTGCAATGGGAACAGAGTAATAGGCATCCTGTAGGTCAAGTGAGGCCATATAGCAATGTGGGGTCACTAGATTTCTGGCAACATCAAAGGTATCCATTTTAAAGTGTCTGTATACAGTACACTGATTTAGTTCCGATAAATCCAGTATCATCCTGTGGCCACCATCTTTCTTTGACCGAGTGAAAATGTTTGATATGAACTGGCCATGTTCTGTATTTCGGTATCAACTGACGATGCCTCACCAACATTCAATTTGTAGGGTCGTGGTGGGCTACTTTGAGGAAGTAGTCCCTCCAGCTCATCAACAAATTCCAATTTGTATCCAGATACCGCTTGTAATATAGTTTGGTCCGATGTTAATTTTTCCCACTCACTGGTATGTGACCTCAATCGACCCCCAACTGTCATGACTGAGTCTACCACATGTATGGGGCTTGCAAGATTTGGACCACAATAATTAGGGCTGAGAGGCACGTGAGGAGACTCACCCACCTGTTCTGCATTGCTGTGTGGCTCATCTTGGCCTATTCTGTGGCAGGAGCGGGGGACAGTTTGGAAAATTCCTGTCTCTGCAGACTGGGCCTGGTCTTCACCTGGTTTTGCCGCTGTATGCTTGGTTTCCCTTTGAAATTTGAGCTGTGGCCTACCCCTAAAAAAGGATTTGAACTGCTTCTCCATCCCACCAATGCAGTTTGGAGTTGAAATCTGTTAGCAGTGGTCTTTGCATATGGCTGGTATCGGTTGCGACTTTGTCCTGGCCTCGCATGTTTCAACACACCAAATGTAGCCTTTTGTTCATCCTGAAGTTCTTTGATTTGTTTCCCCAGTTCATCGCCAAACAGTTGAGATGTAACCTTATTCGACGGTCTGCACAGATGTGCATAACAGGGATTCAGGTCAGGTTTAATTAGTTCTCTCCTGAGGCAGTTAAGTTCAAGGTTGGCTGTAGCCAGAAGCAGAGAGGCATGTGTTTGCTCTACTGAGCATGGTCCCTTACAAGCTCTTGCAAGGGTGGCGATACCTTTTATCAGGGGTTTCTGGACCCGCTGAAGTTTGAAATCACATGATCTTAAGTGGACATTGATGTTCTCCCAGATTTGGGGGTTGACCTTGGGCACTACAAGAGCCTCACAATTTTTGGGGTGCTTGTAAGTTTGGACTGTGTCCTGAATGCACTTTTCCTCAAGTTTCTCGACCAAGGCAAAGTTAAGGCTACTAGCCACATCATGTTGGATCGGATCTCCAATTTCTGCATCCACAGCAAAACTTGCAGCGAAGCCTTTGTCATGTTTGTCAGGATTCTTTGCTCCGCCAGCATGTCCAGCAGGATGAGTCGCTTGTTCATGTTAGCAAGTGGTGCTGGGACTTGACAAGGTACTATAACCATCGTAGTCATCATCAGCTGTAGCCAAATCCTGAGAATCTGTATTCTCAAAATCCATATCAGTGCGGTCCTCAGTGGGAAGAGTGCTTGCGTCATTCGCAAGGACCGCACGACCTGTTAAGGCCGCTATAATTGTCTGTCTGAATTTTTCGTTGTCGGTTGCCTCTTTCTCAACCAGCTTTTCAAGCTGAGTAATCGCAATCACACCATCGGCTGCAGTCCCCTTTGTGTTTGGGAGTGAAGTGGTCTTGGCATTCAAGGCCTGTTTTAGCCTTGCCTGTCGACAGGGTCGATGTGGATTTGGGCACAGTGGTTACCACTTTCGATGCCTTGTCCAGTTTCTGGACAGTAACTTCTCGCTTCCGTTAAGAACTTTGGGAACTCTTGGATAGATGTTTGAATAAGAGAAATCCTGATGTGGTGATGTCTCAAATGAAGGAATGCCCTTTTCTGAAGTAAAAAAGAAAATGCAAAAAAGCCCTTTGCTCTGTCCTTGAGACAGACAAAACCTCTAGTTTTTTCTTCCTTCTTCCTCCTCTTCTGACCAAAAGCCCATTTGTTTTGTGCACGTTTCTTCCACCATCACTTTGGTCCTTTTGCAATTTCGGACCTTCATTAAACTTACATCATTGAAGGACCTTCCTTGAAAGATGTGCCTAGATGTCATGATGATGTCATCAAATGATTTTTTATTGAATTTTTAATATTTATTTCAGCCCATTGACTTTGTACACGTTTTCAAGGCTTCGTTTTGGTAACTTGACTATCTTTGATCCTCATCAAAGTTATACCAAACACAGACCTGAAGGCAAAGATAATACTACAATAATTACATCGTGATGATTTCACCAAGTTATTTATTATTGATTTTTACATATTTAGTTTAGCCCATTGACTTTGTACATGTACACGTTTTCAAGGCACAATTTTGGTTACTTAGAGATCGATCTTCATTTGTCATAAAAGTTACAGCTGGCAAAGACCCTGATGCAAATTAAAGCTTAATTTATTATGTCATGATGACGTTATCGCCTTATTTTATACTGATTTTTAAATATTTGATTTTTCCCCTTAGGTTTTTTTACACGTTTCTCTACTTAACACTAGTGAACGAGTAGTCCCTTACTTCGGCTCAAGATTACTATAGGAACGAAAGAGAAATCAGGTACTTTAGAGTTTGTTATTTGATTTGAAATATGCCTAGGAGTGCGAATATGAAATAATATTTCATAAACTTGTTCAGTTTAAGTGCAAATCCTGTGACATGAACTTAAAGGAGCGGTGTCTCTGCAAATGAGGTTATGGCCCATTGACCTTGTACACGTTTTCGAGCTACATTTTTGGTAACTTTTGCAATATTGGATCATTGACAAAGTGATAGCGAACAATGACCCTGATGCAAGATTTATTGAGAATGAATGTTGTCACGATGACATCATCAGCTTATTTTATACTGATTTTTGAATATTTTATTTCCCCCATAAGTTTTGTGAATTTTTTTGACTTGGCATGAACTTCAAAGCCTTTTACCTCGAAAAGGACATGTCCTATCTCGTTGAAATTTTGCAGATAACTAGAAAGGAAAGTGTTACAGACGAATGTTGACCTGCTGTGCTGATTACATCATCAGGAGACAAATAACGTGACACTAAAGGTGCACTCTTTAAGGCCCTATATCTCCCGAAGTGGATGTCAGATCGGGTTCAAATCTCCTATATATCTTGAAAAGGGAGTGCTTTAGAGGAATATTGACCTTATGTGATGATGACGTCATCACATTAAATGTGCACTCTTTGAGGCCCTTTATCTCTCAAAGTGCATGTTCGATCAGGTTCAAGTCTTGCAGATATCTTGAAAAAGGGTGCTTTAGAGGAATGTTGACCTTTTCTACAGAAGTTTTGGCCCCAAGACGAAATAAATGTATCAGGCCACTAGTGGGAAACCCCCGCACGTTTCTAGGTCTTTCCATCAGAAGTCTCCATAGACTTCGCGGCTTGACATTTTGGCACCATTTTTGTCCTAAAACGAAATGTTGTTGCTCCTGCATTTTGTTGATTGGCATTCCGGGTGAGACATTTGAGAGCACCACCAATTCTTATTAAAATTAATCTGCCCATCCCAGTTTAACAAGAGGAGAGAAAAGACAAGGGAGAAAGAAAAATAGGGGGCGCCTTTCTTTTGGGGGAAGTTGTTCAGCCCCAGAGAGCCACTGCCGGCATTTACATGTAAAAAAGAAAGGTAAAGTTAAAATAAGACTGATGCCACGCTTCTTTAAATCATTCTTCGACAGGGATAAGTTCCCCCTCCCAGGTGCATTGTATGATCCACCCCTGCCCACTTATCAAAAGGATATAGTAAAGTTCACCACAACCAAAGTTTAAACTGACTTTTGAATTTAATAGTAGGGCTACTGCTGCTGTGAGACGAGAAAACTTTGAGATACAATTGAAATTTAAACATGTTTTATTCCAGTCCATTTTCAATAAAGTGAACAATTTTACAGTTAAATGCGGTGACCTTATTAAATGAGAATTACATGACAAAGTATCCCATATATTAGTCATGCAACAGCCGTCGGTACAGCGAATAATCCAAATTGAAATGTCCGCCATCTTAATTCACCCATTGGCAAGAAAATGTGGAATTTGTCATAAATGTTAGGGCTTTGTACATTTGTGGCTCCAGATCAGACCTTTCTCATATTGGGAAGTGGATAGTTTTCTAGATCCAAAAGTCTGATTTCTTTTAAAAACAGATCAGTTTTTGTTCTGTTTTGCCGCTGTAGTCTCAACCATTCTGCATGGCTGTTTGCCATTAATCAAGACATCCATGAGCAAAAACTTTAGTGACATCTTTGAAGAATTTCAGTCATTTCTTAAATTAAGTATTTTCTGATTTAGGTCTAGGTGACTTAATAAAAGTTTGATATTACCGGTTTTGTACATGTACATGTACTTGCAAAATGTGTTCTTGTAATATATATGAAGCATTCTTGTAAGAAGTTCCTTTTATACTCAAGCGATAGAAATAATTCCTGTTATGTTATTCATGTTACCAATATACCACTGTATACATCGGTTATTGTTATTTCAAAGAATACTGAATTATGGTTTAAAGATTAAAGACCTTGGAGTACGTCTGTCGTCGGTGTATGATGGAAAATTACCGACTAATGTACTGCTGTTCAGTTTACAACACAACTTGGCTGATAATTCATGTCATTTGTCAATTGTTATGATTAAAATGTTGATCTGTTAGAAGGCATAAAATCCTTCAACTCTGAATAACTGCCTCGCTCTAAATTCCAGTATGTCGCTAGTTTCCTTTTACACAGGACTCTATATTATGCCTACTCCAATACAGTCTTTTATCAGGGTCCAAGACAGTTGTGCTATGCCTGTCAAAAATAGGGTCGGTAGGTCAGAATTTCTTTTGTTAACTTTGGGGGACAATTTTGTGTGCTGATTGAATGGCATCTATAGAGAGACAGCTTGCAAAGTTATCTCAAGAAGTAATTAACACCTGTCTTAATCTATGTAAAAATTTCTACATTCGGCAATTCACAAGAAAAATATAGAAAATTCACACAGTGCTACTCAGGCGACCATTGTGCCACGAGCAGAACAACCTTAAACTCATGAATGCAGAAAATACATACATAAATAAGAGGCCAAGTTCAGTGAATTAACTTGCATAAAACCTCTTATACCATCGATGTCTTTTCGACCTGCGCCCTTTAGGGCTTCATCCGTGACGTCTACAGCCAATGCAGAGTGGACTAGTACAGTACATGTACATTCAGGACATTTACATGTATACTACAGACTGGTTCTGGTTCCTACATTTCTATCAAGCATTCTGTTGCATGGGCGTGGTGGGAACCAGAGCACGTCCGTTTTATGTATTGAGCTTTGCATGCAGCGCGATCTCACCGCTGCAACAGCGAAACATGAATCAGAACTCGTGAAAATAACTTTTTTTTTCAAACATGGCAAATGTAAGAAAGGCATATAAAAACAAGCATTTTAATGTGAGCACAGATTATTGAAAGATGTTAGTGAAGACATAAAAGACATCAGATTTCAACTGGCCCACCGGACCACCAGTTTTATTAGATCAGCGGACCACCAAGTTTGACCACTGAAAAGTGTCCTTTATACTGGAAGGGAACTGTACTGGTCTGGTCAGGCCCCCAGAAAGCCCAGCTTTATTGATTGGCATTCCTTTCTTCATGCCCGAGAATGATTCTGTTGGTTCCTCAAAGGAATTCCATATGTTAACTCCCCTAACAAAGAGCCAAGATAATAAGCTACGATTGGCTGAGCCGAGGTGGGGCTAGGACGGCTAGAAACCTAGCGTTAGGGACGGGATCAAAGATATAGAGACCGTTCGCACGTGTTCCCTTTCATTCTACACGCCCTACCGTTCACCCCCATTCCAAAGAGCACTTCAAAACGTGTTCCTGCCCGTTCCCTTGCATGAGTGATTCAGAGAGTATCGTTATGTTTATTGGCCGTTCCTGTGCATGCGAGAATGGCAGAGTCACAACAAAAATGCAAAGAACATGCATACAAGCTGTTCTTGAGCTTTGGCCGAGTATTAAAGTGTCAACAGTGTTTGGTCCGATAAGATTTTTGTTTTCTTCCCTCTTATAAATTCTCATTCTGTCCCTTTGATCTACTGACTCCCCACATTTTATACATTCTTAATAAAAACCCTTGTGGTCAAGGTTTGGATTAAAAATGTTGAGGAGGAAAGAAATAATATATTTTGATGGGTTGGGTGATTGGAATAAGGAAAAAAATGTGAACAAGTACAGGAAAAACAAATAAAGACTGCGTCTTTGTTTGGACAGAAAAAAATGCCAAGGAGGAAAGAATGAATATATTTGATGGGTTGGGATGGATGCTCCAAAAAAAATGCAGTCAGGGTTTCCCCTTAGTGGTCGCCCACTAGCCAAATGCGAGTGGAAACAGTTGCGGGCGAGTCAAAACACTTCCCTCAGTTGTCCGGCGGGCGAGTTAAAATATGTACACGTTCTTTGTTTTTCTGATGTGATTAAAGAACATAAAACAAAGTCTTGATTTCAAAGCCTTACCTTTTGTCTGTCATGAATGTAACATTATTTTATTGGAATCAAATAAACCCCAAAGTCGCTTCTGACTCGCACCTGGAGTCCCACATTGTGTGCTGGAACAACGAGTACATTGTACCTAGTACCTATCATCAACGCATCAACAATAGTTTCTCCAGTAGTCAGTGACCTCTATACATAACCAATATAATTAACATACAATTCGTACTGGGAACCAGATACCAAAAACCGATACTGCGTCCATAGACTGGTGCAATCCGGTTCGTAAGTGACTTCGTTGTACCACTTATAGCAAGCCCCTCATTGGACAATCATGCCGGATGAGTGAGTACGGAACAGGAACCAGTCTACCTACAAACCGCTATCACCCCACGTGATAGTGGTCGATAGAAACATCTTAAGTCAAGACTTGGGGGCAGATTCATTGATCATAAATCCTCAGCCAATTACCAAGTTGATTCTTAGCAAGTAAAGCAGCCATTGTTAGGATACGGTACACTTGCGCAGTCTCAGAGTTATGCCACTGTTGCCAAGAAAGAGTATCACCATGGGAAATCCTGGGCCCCTTCAAGCCTCTGCCAGGACTTTACCTGGCCGCTAGCCAGACTTTGTTGTACAGCCTTGGATGAATTAAATAATGTTCCTTCACCTCTTTCTCTTGACATTAAATTATGAAAAATAGCATTTTCCAGGCCTAAAATTTATAAACAAGTTCTTCCACAAAACTTATTCCCCTTTTTGGAAGGAAAAATATTCTGCTGAACAGCCCAAATGAATATATTTCTTATAATTACACAGTGATAAACTGCAACAACTTCTCCTCCGTTCTCTCTTTATTTTCTTAGAAAGTCATATGTTGTCAATAACAGCACACCGGCATACACCTGGACAACCACAAATGCATTGTTCTTGAGCTAAATATTATACATGCATTAAAAACTCACTTGTTGGGCGGAAACAGAGCTGACATGCGGCGGCTTTTATTTTTTTTGGTTTTGGCCAAATGGTTAAATGGCAAATTGAACAGTCGCTAAACGTTCAGCAAATTCTGATTCTTCAAACCTGTGAAGCACAAGTATTGTTGGATTGGTTTTTTAAATGTGCAAAGGCAGGAATATTCTTTTTGCTTGAGGTGCTTAAAGGTAAAGATTAAAAGTCTTTAAAAAGAGCAGCAAGTTGGGGGCTGAAATGTTTTTGCCTAGATCTCAATGACAAAACTCTGAAATGGTAGAATAAATTTGTGAAGGCAATAATACTCTCTGATAGGGAGGGATACAACCTGGAATGAAAATAATGCGATTGGTAGGGTTCAAAATCCTTCCCCTAAGTCTAGTGTGAAGAGTGCTGACATCGTAAGTACTAATATTTTTTCTTCAAGTTCAGTATTGGCAGACTCCACATACCGAAAGAAAATGGCGCGAATGATCCGCAAACCTCAAAGGCTGGAAAGATGTTTCTACTCAATAACAAACACCTTCTCTAAAACTTTATACAATGTATATCTTTTGTTGATAAGAAGCAAAGTATTACTTTGTGGAATGCAGTGCTTAAGTGCTCTACTTCAGAGAATTAAAAAGAAATGTCTTAAGCAAAAGAGTGGCCCAACATTTAATTGTCCCCGTTGTTCGCTGTTCGCAAATCCATGGACGGTTGTTCGAACACCATTCTAGTTTTGGGGACTTCACAATTTCTTCGCATAGGTTTTGTGCCACCAGGGAGGCCAGAACATCTTGCTGTGTGCACAGACTGTGACAGGTCTTTTGTTGTAGAGGAACGCGAGGGAACGGGATGGTCGTTCTCACGCGTGCAATGTGAAGGTAGCTTGAACAAAAGAATGCATTCCTGGTATTCGCATGCATGCGAACGGTCTCTGTATTTTTTGATCCCGTCCCTTACTCACTTAAAAGAAAAGTCGACACAAAGCACTTCTGCAGCTTAATGATTCAACAAGAAAAAATATTTCCAGGACCTCTTCAATTTTAATCTAGGGCTTAAATCGCATCCACAATGCCCCTTATTGCTCCATGCTTCCAACACAATCGTTTCAATACCGTACATATCAATCAATCCAAGGCTGGCCATGCATGGATCGCACGGCATGCATCACACGCACATACCGCGGCACGGCCAGCATGCATATTATGCATGACCTGTGACCAACAGCATCGTTTGCCCAGATCTAATATTAGTCTTTGTTTAAACTTATCTTTTATTATAACTTTGATTATTTAAGAAAGAAAATAAATGAAAAAGCGCATATATATTTTTGTTTCGTCAATTTATTGCTTCTTACATTTTTTTAAACGTAATTTATTTTCTAATTTTTGTAGCTACAGATTAACCTTTGAGCTGAGCGAGTGCATCACGTCGCGTTCAATAATTAATTCCGATGTGAGCACTTCTGTTTATTCTTAAGCAAGTTAGTTCTGAAATCGAAGCAATCAAGATGCATGATCAGAATATGAGTTGTCATGCTATCATCGACAATCTGAACATTGGGGTAAAACCAATGCGGTAAAACTTAAGTTCAGAACATTGTCAAGAGGAAGAGTGAGTAGCTTGAAGAGTTCGAGGGGAATGCTCCTCTTGATCGCAAGAGGAAAATTTGCAAGATGGGTCATGAAGAGATCAATGCCTTGCTGTACGAGTATTTCAAGGATTGCACTGCAAGAATGTTCCCCGTGTCCAGACCTCTCCTTCAGGAAAAGGCACTGGCAATCGCAGAGGAGTTGGGGTTTCTGACTTCAAGGCATCAAATGGCTGGTTGGAGTCTTTCAAGAAGCGCCACAACATTGTCTACGGGAAGATGAGTGGTGAGAAAGGCGGCGTAGACAGCAACACTGTTGAGGATTGGATGAAGAAAGTTCCGGGACTTACTTCTGGTTATGACCTCCGGGACATCTACAACATGGATGAGACTGGCCTCCTCTTCAAAGCTTCCACTGATTCCACACATCACATCAAGGGGGTAGATTGCTCTGGTGGAAAATGATCGAAGGAGCGCAGCACAGTAATGCTGTGCGCTAACGCCCTCGAAGAGAAGGAACAACTGCTAGTCACTGGGAAGTCCATCAAGCCAAGGTGCTTCGGTAGACTTGAGAGCAGATCCTCCTGTGGATTACCACGCCAACAAGAAAGCTTGGATGACAAGCAATGTCTTTGAGCTGTACATGAGAAAGCTTGACAAGAAGATGGGACAAGACAAGAGAAAAATCATCATGTTGCTGGACAATGGCCATGAGCCATCCACACCTGCAGCTGAAGAACATCAAGCTGATTTTTCTCCCCCCGAACACCACGTCAGTGACACAACCAATGGACCAGGGCATCATTCAAGCACTGAAACTGAAATTCTGGAAGAAGCAACTGAGAAGTATCCTGCAGAAAATGGAAGGAGACAAAGAAATGACCAGTCCTGAACTGATGAAGGAAACAGATGTCTTGCACACCATCTATTGGGTAGACCAATCATGGAAAAATGTTGATGCCTTGACAATCCAGAAATATTTCAAGCGATGTAGAGTTGGAGAAGATGTACCATCTGAAGATGAGGAGACCACAGCAACCAAAGATGAGGCACTGGAGTCTGCCTGTCATCAGACTTTGGACATTTCCCTTCAGGAACTGGTTGACACTGATGCAGAACTGCCAACCTCAGATGATGATCCAGCCTCCTCCATGAGTGATGTGCAGAAGCGCCTTCACGAGAATGCAGAAGACCCTGACAGCGATGCAGATGAAGACAAAGAACAAGCTCCCTCCACAAGCATCAAGAACTACGAACAGTTTGCCGCCCTTCTGAATGACATGAAGGCATTTGCAGTCTTGAAAGGGTCTAGTTCTCTTGTCAATGCCTGCATGGACACGGAGAAGGTCGCAGCAGAGAGCCTACAAAATTGCAAAGTTGTAAGCCAGTTTGAAAAAGAAGCCACCCCCCCAAAAAAAGGAAAAAAAAAACAAAAAAACAAAAACTGAACCTGTTCTACCCGTACTGGGCCGCATCAAACCCAACAGCTTTTTCACTATGTGAGAAACGTCCCCGTCGTGCTGGAAATGCACTTCTGCCTAGCTAATTCTCACAAGCTGAACCTCCTAAATCCCTTAAAATATTATATTTTATATGATGTGCAAATATTAACACACCCTTACATAAATGGAAACAGAACCACATGTACACAGACATAACATAACAATGGTTGCTGAGGCAGGTTTATCTGAATACATTAACACTTGTATTCTAAACCCCGTGTTGAGGCAAGGTTGGGCAAATACATGTATAATCAACCTGTACAGAAGGACCACCTGTCCATAAAAGACCGCAATTATTGTTTCCCTTGAGCGGTCTTTTTGTGCAGGTTTGACTGTACGTATCTGATTCGGATGAAACTTTGTGTATGGCTGGAAAGGGAAGGGTTCTAGACCAAAATTGATCTGATGTGATTCTGACCTCATCCGGTGACAGGTCTTGTGACATTAAAGGTGCACTCTTTAAAGCACTATACATGTACATTTTGTGGAAGTACATGTCCAATTGGGTTGAAACTTTGTATACAGCTGGCCAGGGAAGGGTTTTAGACCCAAATTAACCTGATGTGATGATGATGTCATCAATTGACAAGTCACTTGACATTAAAGGGGCACCCTTCAAAGCTCCATATTTTATGAGATACATGTCCAATCAAGTTGAAACCTTGCAGATATCCAGAAAGGGAAGTGTAGACAGAAAATGACCTGATGTTATGATGATCTGTGACAGGTCACATGACATTAAGGGTGACTATCAAAAGCACTGTATCTCTTGAAGTGCATGTCCAATTTGGTTGTAACTTAACAGAAAGCTAGAAAAGGACTTGTTACAGACAAAAAATAAACTTATGTGATGATGTCCTCAGATGATAATTAAATCCTGTTGACGTTATCATGGGTGATGTGACATGATTAAAGATGTGGATCATTTTCTTTGGTTTTGTACACAATTTTTGTTCGATCATTGACTTCAGTTTGGTACTTTGATGAAACGTTTATATAATATGAATCTTTGACATGAACAAAGACTGTTCATGTGAAAGCCAAAACAGTGCATTTGTCTGCTGACAAACATATCTCTAGTTGTTATTTTAATTTAGTTACAATGAATGCACAAAAGGTTTACTCGAGTGTATCCCACTGATGCAAAACTCTTGTCCTTTGAAGACACATTAACGTATAACTGCTATTCTAAAACAGGCCCTCATTACTTTTTTTGGTGCGCATGATGTCTTGCTATTAAACCTCAAGTAGAATGCCCTCATGGATGGCAGCTTTGCAAAGTTTCAGTTCGGACAGGGTACATAAATGTGGTTTTTAATGCAACAGCCTCAGCTCATTCAATAGTGTTATGGGATTATAAAATTTAAAAAGTTTCAGAGATTTCTGTCACACTGTGCCGATTTTTTAATGTCATTGAAAAGGAAAGGCCTTCCCTCTAAAGTAACTGAGTGTCAGGTCACAGATGAGTAATTGCGTATTTATCTTCCAGCCTTTCAATTCAACCTTGGAATTGAAATAATTCCTTTTTCCAGGTTATGTATAAATTCAGTATACTATTGTGCACTGAAACATTGTAAGCAGTCAGAACAAATTTTGTTATCAAAATTAATCATTTAAGGATCTTGTACAGGTATAAGTCCGTTGTAATTTCAAATATGGAATAACAACGAGCCAATTTGGAATTTAAAAAAGCTAAGATCGTGTGCGAGTCAGCGTATGGCTGTGCTGATAGAACAGACTATCGCATGCGTGTGTAGCTGTTCCCGAATAGTCTTGCACAGGGCATGCACTGTTGGAATACCAGAGTGGCTCATTACATTTGTATTGTGCCCACAGAAATTGTGAGGTAACATTCAGTGTATCTTCCAAGGAAAGCAAATTGTTCAAGAAGGTACAGAAATATATAATAGAAGTTTACAACTTAAAAATGTCCCACAACCAAATTTCTATGTGCATGTGATTTGAATGGGTCCTGACACTGTGAAAAAGTCAAATATTGATAATGGATTTGTATTTTCAAGATGTATTTTTGCGTTGGGGAGATGTTAATTATATATAACGGTTTGCCCGTACCGAACGTATATTAATAAGCAC
>NW_019091360.1:296443-314726 GCF_001949145.1 Acanthaster planci
TTTTAAAAGAGGCAACAGGAATGTGGAAGAGTGAGTAGAGCAACATGCCACCGAACAATGAGCCTTTTCACTGTGTAATTTAAAGCGTGCAGAGCACGCACGGCCACAAACCAAGAATTTGCCGTTTGGCAGGTGGCCTTCATGGCCAAGTAAGGCTGGAATTCTTGGAGTCCGCTTTCAGATAAAAGTTCTGGTCATCAAGGAGTTAAAGGAAAAATACTCATGTCGGGGAGTTGCATAACTCTCATTCTATTTCTTGCTACCCTGAAGGACTAATAGAATAATATAAAATAAAATGGGACTATTTAAAAAAAGTTAAATTCACATTTAGAGAATCTGCACAGGCCTTCTTGTGGCTTATGGGATTCATGTAACAACAGAAAAATGAAACTCAGTTCAACCCGCCGATGTACATGTAGGTTTGAACTATTTTACTTGTTTAATTGTTTATTAGTTCTAATAATTATAATTGTGATTAATATTTTTTTGCCTGTTTTTTTTTGCTGTACATGTACTTTTAATATATTTTCCGTGTATTTTAATTATAATATGTAACATTCTTGTAATTTAGCTTGGGCCACGATAAGAATGAAATAAACTAATTTATGAAATGAAATGAAATAAATTATCCTAGCTTATAATATAAGTCTGAATATTAGGGTGGCTCGTCCAACAAATTGAACAAAACATAGCGTACCGGTATGTGTACAAACCTTAAGGCACAGGAATGGGCCTGACTGACACAACAGAACTCCAGATCCCTGGCCGATCACCTGTACAGCAGTACAGCATTAAACCAACAACCGTGTGACACCAGCTCAGACTCTAGTCCAGCTGTTTTCATACATGAAGTGTGTACTTATGCTCTTTTTGTACACTTGTTTTTGTCTCCATATGTACCCTTATCGTACACAAGCAATAATGTACATGTACTACGTGTAGTACAGTACTTTTAGGCACATGACAGGTGTAAATTTTGTTTAAGTCCACAACGTATAGTACCTGCACAAAATGTATTTAGCTTTGCATTTGCATCTAGTTCAAGACGTAAGACAATGAGTATTCAGTTACAGGTACCCACACTCTATGATGTGTGTAGAAGACTGATCGTGAAGTTGACTTGGACCCGGGGAGCTTTTGTTCTTCATGCTTTCTTTGAAAACCAGCAGAAAAAGATTCACCTATAAAATTCTAGAACACGGCTAATGCATAATGAAAGACATTACCCGCGTAGCATACATGTATGTTCTCGCCTTTCATGTTGGAAGCCACAATGGTCAATTTGTTCACGGTTCGCTGTGCCTTCGCTCAGGTTATAAAAATGATACTGCTTTTTGAAGGACGTACAAAATGCAAACCAAATAATTTGGTCTTTTTCAAATCCTTTCAGTCTCCTGATTAGCATCATAGAGATTATTATTTTAATATAATCAATGAAACCTTTTTTTATTATACTCTGAATTGTTTAGATATTTATCATTGTATCTATTGTGAGGGAAACTGCTTACTCTTTACAAATATTCTTCATGTCAAGGTGCCATTGACCACTGTCTCTAATCACATGCAGCAACAGCATCCATCTGAGGAAGTTGCACTAGGTTATGTTTGTTCCAGCATAGAGGCTTCTACCATACCACTATGTATGCAGATTTGAAAGAAAGTCTTTTGAAAGAGTGAGGTCATCAGGGGACAAAATATCAGCCAATGGCATTTTAACTTTCATTGACACCATGACCTAATATGGAGTGTATGGGCACGTTTACAGGATGATTGATGCACATAATGCAGCATCTCCTACCATTCACGACACATGTTGACATGTTGCTATATGCACAGCAAACTGATCATGTACATTGTGAACCCAATGTTTTTTTTAATTTGTTTCTTATTATGTTATTAATGTTCAAGAATGTGATGCCATAATGTTTTCCTATTTTATGTCAATGATCTGACATTGATACTGCAATAGTGCTTTTATGTAACCACGGTAAATGTCACACCAACTGCTTGCAATGGCAGAATAAAATTGGCTGTCAGACATTTTTTCCGACCGCTTTTTCTAATTGTAAAGGAGGATCGAGTTTTCAATCTTGTCCAGTCACTTCCTGAAACTAGTCCCAGCTGCCTGGAGGCCAGGCAACATGTCATGGCAAAAACATTAGCAGCGCCCCCCACCAAATTTTTTTTGGAGACAAGGCGACTGAGGTCATGACTTTTTTCTCTAACTTTAATCTCTTTTGCTACAAAAACTCTATTCATTTTACCCTCACGTATTATTGTAGGGGAATCAAATCAATACAGACACATGACAGGAAAGACAAAAGTTTCTCTGGAAAATTATCAAGAAGAATGTTGTGCTTTACCAAAAAACATCCTGCAGCAGCCATGTAAAAAAATGTTGCAAGATTACCACTGATGACATACTTGGTGCGCAGTGAGGACAGCCACACCATGAAGATAAAATATTCATTCAACTGCATTTACTCATGTGTGTAGCCAATGCAGAGCGCTGCATACCTACCTACATGTACCCACTGCACAAAGATGCCAAAAGCAGCAGAGTGACTTGGAAATACGTACATGTACATACATGTACAGTACATCCCACATGAAATATACAGGTAAATACGAGTTTTTATCAAACTAATACATGAACATACATAAAAATGGGCCAAATGATTATCCATGCAACTCTGCACTGCTTGTAAATAACAAATTGTTGTGTATTGGGACAAGGTTCAATGGAGTATTGTATATTCAGACTGATTATCAGCAGGCACATGACCAAGTCAGCCACAGAAGGATTAATGTCAGTTTGCCCGGCAAAACCCTGTTTTAATCAAAAAGCTCACCAGGCCGTGGGAAAATAAACACCACAAAAGTGACCGCAGAGTTAATGAGCAAGTCTGAAGCTGCATACATAAACATGACCCAAAACAACCCCCATTTGACCCAAGAGGTTTTGTTTTAACTGAGAAGCAGCAGAGTAAAATAATTTGACGACATGTGATGTCCAAAGTTTAACTAAAAAACGGTTATTTTAACTGAGCAGATTTTCACAGTGCATGTGGTGGCAAATAAATATACGTTGCTTTGCTTTTGAATATAAATGACACGGAAAGTATCTGCACTTGTATCAGTGATGAAAAAGCTAAGAACAAAAAAGAAAAAAAAAAACAGCCAAAACGTCAATAAAATACCTTATATTGTGCAGCTCAAATGTCTTCTGAAGATTGTGCATTGAAGCACACATGCCAAAGTCCAGGTGCTCTGGTAGTGAAAGATCATGCTGAGGTAGCACTGCTTGAATTGGAATGTCAAAAACTCCTTCCTGAAAGAACATTAAATGCAATGGGTAAAATGGGTAATTTCAGAAACTTTGGGTCCAAAAGTGTGACATTTGTGTGTCCCTGTTAAATCTGACCTTTGTTATTTGACATGGAAACATCACGGAATTGATTTCAAACTATTGCTCTTTGTTTGACAGGTCATTTGCATTTAATTCATCACTCTCGGAAATTAGAAAATGAACTAGTAATACATGTAGGTATACCAAAATTGGAAATATCAATGTTTGTTGTGAGAGTTCACTGTGGTTTAAGAACCAGACATTTCATAAATTTTATTCCTTGATATTATGCTTTTACTCAGTTAAGGAGTGTCTAATAGGATGATTTTCACCCCCAAAAAATTTATGTATAATGTATTATTGTATTTATGTATTATAAATTAATATATATTCCAATAAAGTATGTACCTTTGTTTTTTTTTAAAAGAAAGGTAGACTTGTAAAAGTCGGGCAAAATGTCAACAAAAATACCCTGCTTTTCAAAAACAACTTCTATCTTCAGAGAGAAACTGTGCATCATTTTGTAGCTGCTTGACACTCTTTCAATTGACATAAATTTGCTTTTGAAAAATTTTGAATAGAGTGCAGAAATTTGCATTGACTATTTACAGTAAATTATGTAGAAGCACCAAAAAGGAAAAATACACATTGACACACATGTACATTTGATGACGCATTTTTACAATGGGCTGTAAATGGCCAGTGCAAAAATGTCTAGTCTATCCATAAATTGATTGACTGATTGTTTGGCTACAAAACTAATAAAGAAGAAAAGTTGTAAATTCATCATTGTGTCAAGGAAATCAACCTTCTAAGCCTTCTTCAGCTAGAAATTAACATTGTTCAGAGCAAAAACGAACAGCACCCTTTATTGTTCAGGCATGTTAAGTATACTGGATGTGATCATTTCCGATGATGTTGGGCTCATTTGCTGGTAAGTCATCTGCTTCGTTGTAATCGTGTGGACTTTGTATGCCAAGGTTAGTCGTAATTTTAGGTGGAATTTAAACTGTAGAGTAGTTGAAAGAATTGTAGGTTTTCCAAGGTAATGTCAATTGTCCCAATGAACGCTAGAGGGTGTAGAGTCTGGTTTTTTGTTGTTTTTTTCTGCACCAGTTGTCATGTAAATGAGCCATGACGACATTCCTAACTGCTTGTACTTATCTTGAACTCAGTGTTGTGTCATGGTCTGGAACAGTGGATAAGAATGTTTTTCATACTGCCTTATGATTAGCTAGATTTGATTTGGAACTCATTCTTGCACTAGTGCTGCAATGGGTTTGTTCACTCAAATAAGATCCATCCTCTCTGCAAGAGATCACACAATGGGAAGAACCTCAAGAGTGCATTTATCTCCTTTGATATGACTAATCATTGATTTTCTGTTTCAAAAATGGGTATTTTCCATTTTGCCAAATCCCAAATTATACTTTAAAAATTCGAATTCGGTTTCATATCTTCGTAAGCATGAAATAGGAGAGCAAGTTTAAACTATGCATGGAAACCATTTGCCCAACCACATCGCCCCCCCAAAAAAAAAAGAAAGAAAGAAAAGAAACAAAAATAACAATATTGTTTGGAAATACTTTGCATTGTTTCCAACCTTTTTTTAAATTTCTATAGTGAAAATTAAAAAAAAAAAACAGACAATAAATACTGCACACCCCACCCCTTGATTTCACACTGGCGTGCGATCGCCAAAAACTTGCTTCGATTAATCAACGGACAATTCATGTGCCACTCCTTGTGTATACATTAAGATTACATACATGTACGTGTACAGTGGTCACAGAGTAGGTCTTGCATGTAACAGTCGTTGATCACAATATGTTAATGTTGGACATCAACCGCCATTTTATGTGGCAGTTGTGCAACAAAATTCAGAAAGTTACATTAAATCTGAGCCTTAAAATGTATGTTTGTGACTGAAAACTTCACTCTTTATTGAACACTTCCGAGGGCCCATTCAGCTATGGTACACCAAACTTACTAGGTTTCATTTAATTCAAGAAATATGTAATTAGTTTCCCGTTTTGCTGCTGCGGTTTCATCTTTCCCCATGCGGTACTAGCCTTGTCTCAAGGCGTCCATGCAGATTCACAGACTAAATTCCCTACACGTGAAAGAGTCATACGTGTGAGTAAGAACTTGTTTGTGCCTTGATTTCATTGCTAGTATGGTGCGTGTGTGAATGGCCAATGCGTGTATATGTACATATACAATGTGCATACACAATGTACCGTACTGCACCGATATTCTGTGCCGGGCCGGCTGCCGCTGCACACATGCAGCTCACGCTTGCCATAGCACTCACAAGTATCGGCACCGGCGAGGCACAAACGACCCAGTCATGTGGTGGAGTGGTGCAATTTAGCATGTTTCGCATAATTCGTTCATTAAAAGCAAGCATTTGAAAAGGGTTTGATAGGTATTTATTTTTTGTCCTTTGCAGAAAGTTTTCTGTACTTTTTAGGTCGTTCTTAGAGGGAAATTTTGCAAGTTCCATTTCAAGCAGTGGATTCCGTTTCACAGTGTTGATTCCGCAAATTCCATCCATTTTCTGTGATTCTGGAAAATCATTGGCTCTTCATTTATCATCAGTTGTTATCACCTGTGACCAAGATAACAGAAACATTGCCACCTAATAGGTCACTTCGTTTTACACGGATCTGGATCTCAATCAGTGATCCCACTGCTGGTTCGCTCCATCCATCAGGCGGGTTTTGAGGTCAGTGAACCAATGACGGATCACTTACTGTGATCCGGATCCGCGAGAAACACACTGGCCCAAAGAAAACAAAGGTTAATAATCAAGATGTACTCCAAGGCCTGCAAATTATACAGTAGATTTCCGTTATACGTGTAGTGCTCTCAAGAGGACCTAACAGAATTAAGCATTACAACCACACAGCTCTATAAACAAGTGGATGAACGCACAACATGTGCACCTCACGTGTGCACATGTACTTCTATGTACATGTATAGATACATGTATCCACATGCACATCATGTATATGAATTTTGTTTACATGAATTGGCACATGTATGAACAGTAGTTTTCGGAGTACATACCTTGTATCCAGTTATCTCTCCCCCACCTAAAGTGGGTTGAGTCTACTACTGCATACCTACCAGATTATCAATACATATGCATTATTTCCTAAGTCCATTCCTTCCATTCACTAAATTGTTGATCACCAGCAGAGCGCCCTCACTCACTCGACCCCCACGAAGGCGGCCGCCATTTTCTACCTCTTTTTCCATATGCAAAGTGTGCCGAAGCCAAGTGGGAAAGAGGGAGGGAGATTGGTAATCTGGTAGGTATGCAGTAATAGACTCAACCTACTCTAGGTGGGGGAGGGGGGAAGAGTTTACTGCCTGCAACCTACACAGATTCCAATACATATGCAGAGTAGCACTGAATCAATGGACAGTGGGAGGGCGAGGACGCACTACCAATATCTAGCTATCACACAACAAAAGGATTGAGGGTGTCCCAGGTAGAAATTTGGCGGGGTTTTAAACAATTTTCGGGGTGTAAAGGGAACTTGCATCGGAGAGTCCGAGGAGAGGGCACGTCTTGCCAGCCTCAATGATTTTGCTGTAATTGAGTTTGAAACTGCGAGAATCCAGCCAGTTGCGCCAAAGAACTTAATGATTGGAAGCTAGTGTATCGGTGAAGATACGTTCCATTAATGGTTGGAAGCTAGTGTATCGGTGAAGATAAGTTCTGACCGATACGCAAGGTGAAAAAAAAAACTACTTGAGACGCAAGATTTCCCAAGAACCAGGCATCTACGCAACCTGGTTCTTCTGTGGGTACTTGACTAGCAGTCTGATCCAAGGGCTGGCCAGAAACTCGAGGAACAACTCAGGACTCGGGGTCAAGTCAAGACCACTGTACGACAGAGAGTCAGGCTGGTACCTGAAGGCTACTCTGCGTTGAGACAGCCCGAGAGTTCCTGGCCAAAACGTGAACCAGTCATTGCTGCAGTGACAAAAGGATCCTTTAGAATTTTTACGTTAAATTTAAGTTGTGCACCTACTGCGTTGAAAACCCTGTAAGTCCTGAGCGTATTTCATATCGTGTAAGATCAACAAAACTGTAAATATTTTTTTAAAACGATAATAAATTTGTAAATTGGTCTCCGTAAAATAGAAGATCTTGTATCCGGTGTCTTATTTTGCCAGAGAGTGCAAATAACTGCCGAAGGTTATGTCCACGGGGTTGGGGGTAACCCGGGATGTGACAATTGTCTTGGCTTTTCATCGTGGCTTTGTTGATCGGTGAGGGATTTCGTGACATTCTGATCCCAGGACTTATCTGGTGCTCTATCACTTACAAATCTCCAAACTGGCTTTTCGCTCTCCAGTCTATGATGCGCTTCGACATATCTGTCAGCTAGAAGCGCCGTGTTCTGAAGCGTACTAGGTTTTCGTTCTTTTAGGTACAGAGCCAGGTCCTTACCACAGCCAGAGATAATTCGCTCACGTAAAAGCAGATCTGATAAGCTGTCATATGTTTTGGTTGACTCATTTAACTCAACCCAACGTTCAAATACCTTTCCAACCTCGCTGAATATTGTGAAAACGTTTCGCCAATCTCACGTTTAGCATTTCTAAATTTCACGCGATAGCCTTCTTCTGTAAGCATGTACCTATGTAACAGCGCTGTTTTCAATTCTTTGTATACGATTGCCCTCTCAACTGGCATATGCAAGTAGACTTCTAACGCCTTGCCCGTCAACAAACTACTTAGTGCAAGCGCCCATTCACCCCTTGGCCAGTTCGCAGTCTTTGCAAATCTTTCAAACCTCCTAAGTTACGCGTCCATATCATCGCGGCCATCCTTAAAGGCAGGAAGTTTTGGCTTTTTCACTTTCGTTTCCGATTTGCCTTTACTACCGGCCAGCTGCGTTTCTGGTTTCAGCTCTAATTCTTTCATCTCTTTGTTGTACTCTCTTTCTTTAGCACGGTCTTCTGACGTTTCTTTAACAAGTTTTTCTTCTCTATCTAGCTTTTCGTGATTTACCTGTTCTAGTCTTTCTCTCTTCTTTTCTTCTTTCAACTCCCTATCCTGCGCAAAGTCTACGAGTTCCTTACCCTGCAGACCTAGAGACTTACCTAGCTCGATATATTTGACGAACTCCATTGTCAAAATGCAGAGTGTGAGTAAAACAACAATGGTTGCAATTGTACCAATCCTTACGCGTTTATTAGAGTTATAAGACAGACTGTAAGATCTCAGCTTGCGACAGGTGTCATTCCTAAGTGACCTACACAATGTGTCATCTACATTGGTTACCTGGACCAGACGGCCAGTCACTATACCAAACTTAATAGCTGTATCGGACCATGAAAGGAGGACACTCAAAGATATCGAATAGAGCTGAAGGTAGACACAGAACTGATTCCTGAGATCTCAACAAATGGGGGTACATGTATAATCAGTACGCCTCTGCACAACGCATTGCAAGGGTCACCCGACGTAAATGGTCGTAGTGTTATTAGCATATAGCCATGTAGATAACTTCCAACATACACTAATGAAAAATGTCGACATTGAGCGTATTATAAACCTAGTGTCTTGGATCGTGATAGGGCGGCAAGGTTTGATGTCTGAGAAAATCAGCCATTTGGAACAGATAATGCTAACGATCGAGGAAATCCAAATAGCCAAGGGAAACTTTAGCCTAAGGGGTAAAGATAGAAGAACACTCCCTCTCAGCTTGGATTCCTGGGCCACTAATAGTACGAGGAGAATGAACAAAGCCTGGAATTGTAACCTACAACGTGGATGAAAATGGCACCGTAGGACTATCACCAACAAAAGTACATGTATGTGTAGAGGATATCATCAACAGACCACTATCCAGGAATGTAGCAGCAATTGGAAGCCACATAGGGCGGCTGTACTGAAATGCTTTCCAAGAAGAGGATACCTGGAGTCAGAGTTGTCTAAGGGACAGAAGTTAATTTAAAAAGGTAGGTAGCTGAGGCAACACCCAGTGGCTACATGCGATTGGCGATGGCAGTACTTGGTCCCGCAGAAGAGAGTCGGTTAATGCACTAATCGGCATTAGAATTGGCGTTCACATTGCTCTTCATGTCATGAAAATGGAGAACTCTGTACTCCAGTGTTGATGTTTCCCTAGGAAGCTGGCTCAATTAATTCTGAGGTTTAGGAATTAGGTCTAATGGTCTGAATAACAGAAGTTTTTCCCGGCTATTTCAGACAGAATCGCTGGGAGTCTGGCGCAGAATAATAGCAACTAGATGTACCATATTAAGGCAGAGCCAACAATATGTAGACCGTCGGGTACCAAGAGACTGGCTCAACCACCCTGCGATGTAGCGCCTGTTCTCTCGTGTGAATCCTTCCATCAGAGCAGATGACTCTTAACGGGTTGTTGGCTTGAAGATGTGAGTTACCTTCAGGCTAGTCTCAAAGCCTACGGCTCATTGGAACATCCAATTTTCAGGAGGCCAAGGCGTAGTACAAGAGCACCTCCTCCGTAATTTATCTGGTGAAGTGACTAACGTGCTAACCAAAGCACTCCTGAGTGTGAAAATTGGAAGTTTAGGGACAGGAGTACCCCATGAAGATTAGAAGAGCCAGTAAAAACCAGTAGTTGAGGGTTCATCGTCAGATTCAACTGTTAACCGGGTGTGTCTTGATGGTAAGAGGTATCAGTTTTTTTTGGGGGGGGGGAATTCATCTTTGGGCCGAAGATATGCTTATCAGATAAAGGTCCAGGCGAAGGGTGAGAGAGGAGCATAATTGGATTGGAGAATATAAAAGGACAAGAATCGTGGAATTAGGAAACTGGAAGTTACGTGGAAAGATTGAAGTGGGAAGTAAAACGACATCCCAACGAAGCTTGGATTGAAGCTGACAGGGGCCAAGTTGCCGTGACAGGAACCCATGCACATGTAACAATTACTTGTAGCAACAAAGATTGGAATTCAATAAAGACCCCGGTCGAGCAAAGGGGCAGACATGACTGCAAGAGGGTAGCCGAATGAGGAATGGAAGGTATTCATTTGACTGAGGAAACATCTTCTAGAACCTTGCTACTGTAGAGAGTGCCTTGAATGTGGGCATCTGCAAAGGCACCTGCAAAGCAATGTAACTAGAAGCGTTAGACCAACGGGGATGGGAAGAGTGTCAACATTCCCTCTGGTCAATCTCCCAAGCGCTGTCAGCGTAGATTGAGGCAAAGCAGGATTTGACTGGTGCGTAAAAAAAAGGCGGGGGAAAGAGAACCAGAACTGTTCCACTGTATCTCCTCCAAACTTTTAAAGACCACTGGTAAGTGACAATGAAAAGGGTGGGAGACCAGAGAAAAGTTTATCTTCATCGAGCGTGGAGTCATTGCCAGCAGACTAGTTAAGTCGGGTGGAATTTATGCTTACTGACAATGAACAGCTACAGTACATGCGAATGACGGTGAAGCATTTCTGGAGAATGAAAAAAACAAAAACTAGAGGTTTGACGGTTGTTAAAACAACTGCAGGCTGTTTTGGCATTTTCGAGAAAGCATTTCAAAAACTATATAACTTTGAAACTATCAGAATAGTAAACTTTAACATTTCATGAACATTACATAATTCAATCAAATTGACAAGAGCGCCGAACACTGGCCTTGAAAAACATCTACAAAATCTGTAGTGGAAAACGAAATATTCAAAAAATTAAAAAAAAAAAAGTTGATGACTTCATCATGAGGTCATAAATTAAGCCAACAATTTTTATCAAGGTCTTGGTTGGCTGTAACTTTGATGATGATCAAACATCTCAAAGTTACCCAAATTGTGGCTTGAAAACGTGTACAAAGTCAATGGGCATCAATATTGAAAGGGGTGATTCCTGTTTTCAGGGGTCCAACAGGGTTTATCACTGCTGACCATGTTCAAAGTCCTCTTTTTATTACATGCTGTTGATTTTGCCTCTGTTTCTGGTCAAATCACCCTGAAATAAATCTTTTGTATGAGGAAATGAATGTGGGGTGGAAATATTTCATTTCCGAGTTACATTATATTTGACACTTGGATCAAGATTTTCATTTATCATAATGAGGAAACACTTGTTTGGATTTATCTACAAATTGAAAATGATACCTGCCTCTTGGAAAATTTATACAGTCTCCTTGAAATCTGAGATATTTGTTTTCATTTTAAGCATTTTTCTGATTAACTTTGCAATCATCATGCCCATTATGTTACACAATGGTGATGTCGACATTAAAGCCTTGTTAATAACTAACTCCTTCACAATCTCAGAAACTTTCAATGAGTGTTTCCTCTTCTTTTAAGTTACGTGTACATGATGTGGATTTAAATTAGATGTGTCCTGCACAGCATCATGGTATTTCCTTGTAAATTTCACATACATGTACTGTCAAGGCTACTTACTGTCAAGGCTACTTACTGTCAAAACAAAAACATTAAACTGCAAAGTACTCTAATTCTTAAGAACGTCAGTCAATCTGACATTTGTTTGCTGCAACAGTTAAAGCCCCATCTGTAAAACATACCTAGTGTGACTAAAAGTAGAAGAGCAGGTCAAATTTTGAAGTTCCAGGGAGTACATTTAACCTTAATTTGTTCATAGACCATTCAGAAAGGAGCCACCTATCAAGTACGTACACCTGTAGGATGGGACGTGTACAGTATCTCTGACACCCCTGTTCCTTTGTGCATATGAACTTTGATAATGACCCCAAACAGCATGAAATATTTTGATCTTGTTTTCATGAAATGACATGTATTGGTTTTGAGTGTGTGTTTATAAGAATGGCTTCTGGAAATGTGTTTTCAGTCAGATTCTGATTTCTTTCATGCGTAACACAGTAGTGTTGTACATGTATTCAAGTCCTTTTCCGAGTCACACAAAAGTGGTAAAATACAAAGTGGTACAGTTAAATCAAATCTAAGTAACAAGACAGTGAAATTTGAGCACATTGATTTTTAAGAAGGAATAGCGGTGAGAATGTTTGGAAAGACATTTACCTGAAATTTAGAAATTAAGCAAAAGGACTTGGACCCAAGTCATTTTTCCTAATCTTGTCCATTTTTAGTACACTCAAAGTTCCAAACACTCACACTACTGTTTTCCTTAATAGATAATGTACTTTGACTTCACTGTCTTGTTACTTGGACTTGATTTTAACTGTACCACTTTGCATGTCACCATTTTTGTGTTACCATGTCACCATTTTTTCATTTGACTCAGAAAAGGACTCGAATACAACACTGTAACGTGGACACCAACATATTTGGTGTCCCAGTTATGCGCGACAGGCTACAAAAATGCACAGATATAATTAAAACTAGGTCAGATGACCACTCTTGTGCCTTACATATTGACATGACACAACAAGTGAAGTATTAAAGCTAAAGAATTACTGGCTTAAATGAGTTGTGCTTTATTATAATAAAACAAGTTACTTCTTATGTGAATTTTACCCGTTTTGTGTGCAGGTGCATTTTTTTCTGTAGCGTATTTGTCAAACTTAGGAAGACTGAGTGTTTCTGGGGTTTTAAGTATTTAAAGGTATCTGGGAGTGGATTTGAAAATGATAACAAGAATATAAAATCATCCAAGAAATGCATTATGGCAGTGTACATGTAGCTTGATGTGGTTTTAGTGTCCCAGTTATGCACGACAACTTGCATGATGGCTTTGTGTTTAAGATGTGATATTTAGAAATTGATGCACTGTTTCCCAAATCCAGTTGCAGAATAATGATATATGAAGTTTGTCATATCCAATGATACACAAACAACAAATAGAATGTAACTTTGAAATTTTTGCTCATGTGTCACACTTTTGGACCCCTAATTTCTGGAATTACCCAAAAATCAATAATAAATAATTTCATGACATCATCACGACATCATTTATTTACAATAATTCTTGTATTAGGGTCTCTGTTGTTAATTAATAACAATCAAATATCGCGAAGGATTCAAAGTGGTGGCTTGAAAACGTGTACAAAGTCAATGGGCTTAAAGAAATATTAAAAAATCAATAATATATCAGATGATAACGTCATCATGATGTCATCCAATTACAATAATTTTTGTATCAGGGTCTTTGTTGGCTATCACTCTGATAACGATCAAACATCGCATAATTACCAAAATGGTGGTTTGAAAATGTGTACAAAGTCAATGGACTAAGAATACCTATGGAAGGCTCCTTTAAGATGATGTCACGTGATTTGCGTTTAAACTGAAAGCATTTTATGAAATATTACTTGATATTTAAATCTTGGGTATATTTGAAATCAAATAACACAGCGTAAAATATATGATTTCTCTTTTGTCCTCAGTAATCTTCAGCCAAAAAAACGTGCACAAAACCTACGAAAAAAAAATGCAGCTTTAATCTCATGTCACTTGACTCCTGATGATGTGATTCTGATGATTTTTCCCCAGGAGCCTCACTTCATGAGGGACTTCAAGTGTACATTGAAGGAAATAAGTCACATTGACCAGAGTGCTGAGGACAGGCTATTGAAAAATGAGTACAAAACCTATGGGTTAGATGAAATATCCAAAAATCTATTTAAAAATAGGTGATGACATCATCATCACATCATAAATTTAGCAAAACTCTTTCATCAGGGTCTTTGTTGTCTGTAACTTTGATGATGATCAAACATCTGAAAATTACCCAAATGGTGGCTTGAAAAGGTGTAGAAAGTCAATGGGTAAAAACACTTACGCAGAGAAATTGCTCCTTTCAGTTCTTCCGTGTAACGTCCGTTTTTTTCACGGCAAGTCTACCGTTGCTAAGGGCCGAAAAGTTTGCGAACTGCACGCCCGTGTGCACTCGAGCACGCGACGAGTTAATGAGCTGGCCTGGCCGGGCGCTACTGTTGCAGAGAAACTACGTCACGTGACATTTACATACTGCTAGGATTTCAATAGGTTGTTCATGTCCATCAAAAATGTTAGAATTCGGGAATTAATTTCGATTATTAAGTTGAGAGATGGGCACGGTCATCATTGTTCCAGATACCAACCATGACTTCCCTCATTTCTTCAGATATCGGGAATTAATTCACTGCTGTTCACTTCAGGATAAATGAACTCCCAAAGCTGAACATTATTTAATCGTCCATATTTTGAGGAACCTGCCATTATGTTTTCCCTTTGCTTGTGGGTTATCTATTTGATATACACTATAATACAGAATTGCATGCAATTTCAAATATAGAACATTTGAAAAAAGGTAGAGAGGAAGCTAAAGAAAATGATCTTACAGTTGTCTGGAATTCAATCTTGTCCAAATACACATTTTTTTCAAGTGGTCGGAAGGTGATGGGTAGGCTGAAGCTTGTACCAGTACTCAGAATTATTGGCTCTGGATAAAGTGTAGAAAAGAACCGACTGCTTGGGGAGCTGTAAAATCAAAAACAAATAATCAATATTAAACACATCGGCCACAGATAAATACAGTATTAAACTGTACTGTGATTACAAGGTACTATGATTTATTTCACCAGAAAATCGTATGTACATGTAACCTGCACTGGGAAATAAAGTCCTGTGTGGACACCACCCTCCATATTCTTACACCACAAATTTGGCACTATCCGTACATGAGGATGAGGTTAGAAAAAATCTATAACACTGGCAAGGAAAGATTACTTGCTGATGGATTATTCTATATCCCACTTGTCCATGGTGTGGTTTTACTTTCAACTGAAAAAAAAGACACCACAACCAACAGTTATTTACTTAGTTGGTTTGTACAAATGCTTAATCCTGGTGGTGATGAAAGATTTAGCCCACATGTACAGTATATTACCACATCATTGACTCTTTGAAACTCCATGACAATGTCATGGAGAGATATGGCTGCTTGATGGCTCCACAGACATGTACACTTAAAGGGAGGTTATTCCAGGCTCAAAATTGCTACTGAAAAGCTTGCACAATGCCAGTTAAGTCCAACCAAATGCAAGTTACTGGTTACCGGTATCGTCAACTCAAGCTTACGTTGTAAGTACAAGTTGAAAAAGTACCAAAATTGTTGACTACTATTAAATATTTCATGACAACCAGTATAATTAAAAAAAATAAGTTTAACAAAAAGGTTTTACTGCAGCTTACAGGAATAGAAAACATTTAGTTTACATACAGTAGGACTGACTGTGTCTTTAATTTTCTACCTTGAACTGCGACAGTGTTTGCCTGTGGGCCGAGCTATATCAAACACAACAGGGTCTATTGCAAGCGTGCGATACTGCATGTACTGTGTGCTATGTACATGTACATACACACTATACATGCATCATTCTGGGGATGACATCATCCAATCAGCCTGGGAGTGCAAACGGCCAAAAGGGGATTTTTTTGTGGGTGGGGAAATGCAGGGACTTTTTATTCATTTGGGGGAAAAAAATTAATGGGGTAAACATTAAATTTATGATGTTTTAGAAATGGTTACGAATTTATTGTTATTTTGAAATACTTCACATGAACCTAGTGTTTTCTATTTCTGTTACCCTTCAATGTAAAAGTACATAGTACGGTGCAGATAGCTATGGACATCATTGCTGTAGGGGGATATACAGTACATGTATAACCTCTTTCCTTCTACCCTGATGTACAAGTCACTTATTTTCAATTGTGTCAATCATCCATTTATAATGACTCCTCCGACATCGGTACACACACCACACAAAAAAATCAGCACATATCAATGGATATGGTATTTAAAATGAAAAACAAATTCTCAAATGATGGCTGTTAAAACAGAGAACAAATTTCTGTTTTCTCAAAACTACAGCATTCTGGGCAGAAATATTTTACAGATTGACTAAGGCTGTCAAGTACTTTCTTTCAAGTAAGATATTAAAGCATTATTCAGCAGTCCCAATTTTGTACCTTTAACTTCCATGGATTACATACACTGCAATTTAATCCCCTGCATGTATAGAAAACTCAGTAAGAATCCCTTAAGCATGGGGATAATTTTTAAAGCGAATGTTTATTGGTCCTGAAATGATCTTGTGATACACACATGCATTATTTATGATCAACATGACAAGTGCATCCTGACCCTTAACCACTTGATGCCAGATGATGTGCAAACACACACAAGTTTCCTTATTTGTGTCACAGAGGACGTGTACCCTTGTTTAAGAATTCTTTTTTCATTTCTGTAGATGACGTATTAATGTGTCGTGCTTGGTTGGGTCAAGCACCGAAGATAATCCAGACACTGCTACCAAGTGGACAAACCCCAACCAACAATAAGAAGGAAATACATGTACCTTTCTTGAGTAATTACATGTAGCATTGGGAGCCCACACCATACACAAAAGAGCTAAGGGGGGTTAAAGGCCTCCTTTGTTTGGATAAGGCTATTTGCTAGGGAGGGAAACCACATTTACAAAAGAGATAAGGTTACAAAATCCCAACTAACTAGCAAATTCTATGTATCAAAACAATTGGCCAAAAAAAACCACACATGGCCATGAGTGAGGGCTGTATTATGCGAACCAGTTGATGTGTGGACACACGCCACAATATTTACATGGGTGGTTAAACAAACGGAAAAGAATAAAAATACTGATACCTGAACCTATGGGCTGTGCCTCCCTACATACATGTATTCTATGGGCATTATAAATAAATTGCAAGATTAAAGATTTGCTGGCCCAAAAAAAAACACTCCCAGAAGCTATTTCAGGTTAGAAAATCTGACATTAACTGGTTAATCCCCTGTTCATTTATTTATAAATTTAATCAGGAAGGCACACATTCACATCGTAAATTCACAATGTTAATAATCAGTGGGACATGATTTGGTGACTTCATTTTATGTTAAACTTAATTTTTCTAAAGATTTAATGCATGTCTGGTGACATATTTTGTGGTTTTAATTGCTTAAGGCATCTAATCAAATCGTGCTTTTAATGACTATCATGTTAAGCTTCACACTACATTTTAATGCTTAACAAAATGCAGTTTCATACATAAAAATGGGGCATGAAAAATTTACATTGAAATTATGATCTTGGATCACTTAAATACATTTGTGGCAGTACCATCAGGTGACGAAAGTGTATTTTACATGTACAATTTAAAGTTTTGATGTTTTATCATCATGTATGAGTAAGCATCATACTTGAATGGTTATTTCATCCTTTAAACCTTTTACATTGAGTACCCAGGTATTTTCATGTCACAAAAATTTTACAATTTTGTAAGTGTACATGTATATTACACTGCCCTGCACTGAATGACACTACATGTATTTGTACAGATAATGGTCGCCATGTGTCTATTAAGCTCCTGACAAATTTTACAATGTTAGAATGAAGTTGAGCAAAAAAACATACTCTATGGAATGCTAAGCTCCTGCCCTGAAATCTCCCTCCACAGGCCGAGTGCAGGAGGACTCCCCGAAGTCATACTTACCAGACAGTTACTACATATGCATATTTCCCTAGTACTCTATTAAATAATACTCTACTAAATAATTTATCAACCATAGTGCGCCCCCTATCAGTCCATCCCAGGCGTAGGTGTAGACACTGCCACGCTTGTCCTTTTTCTGAGATGCAAGGGCGCCAAGCTGAAGGTGGGGACGACGGGAGTATGACCTCGAGGACTGATCCCACACTTGGCCTGTGGGGGGAGAGCCCATTGCAGTCAATTTACATAGTCACTACATATGCAGATTAGCACAGGATCTCGGCTTCCAGCGGATATGTGTGTAAGGTCACAATACTGGCCAACTTTCATGATGCAAAAAATGAACTTCAATTTATCAGATGATGTAACCATTTTCAAGCTATGTTTGCTTGAGATTATAGTTGTACATGTATTTGAGAGATAAATAAAGATAAATAATTCAGTGTAAATGCGAGTCTATAATTTTTATTCACGTTGAGGAGCAAATTTTAGTTC
>NW_019091360.1:320501-356793 GCF_001949145.1 Acanthaster planci
AAAAAGAAATTTCTTATGCATGTAGTAATACTTACCCAATCTGCGATGAAGGGAAAAAGGAAGGAAATTGAAAGGAAATTGAAAGGAAACTAAATATTAGAAAATGAGAGAGAGAAAAAAAATATATATATACAAATTTCGACAGCAACTGTGACAGCTGGATCCCAAGATGTGTGTTGCTTGAAGATTGATTCTGCCCTCCAAGGTCCAGAGGAGTAATTTTCTTATCAAGAGGCAAAGGCTTGAGGATTTATGTAAGACACCACTGTCCTATTGTCAGATCAGATGAGGATGTGTTTGTTCTCAATTGACAGATGGAAGTGGCAATCGGCATTGAATATGAAGAGTTCCAAGATATTGATGTAATTCCTGATAAGGGATGGACCCCAAGTCTCTGATGCTGGTAAAGGAGGTATGGAGGCACCCCATCACTGGGAAGCGTCAGTTGTGATGGTGAGCTGCAGAGCAGGTCTCGGGAAGGAAAGACCTTTGGTGAGGTTGGGATTTGAGTGCCACCAGCAAACGTGTGGAATGTTTAACTTTAGTCACCAGCACATCTATTGGGTCCTGACTGGCGCAGAAGAATGTCAACAGGTGGACTTGAATTGGATGCATGTAAAGACGGCAGAAGGGAACTTGGTCCATAAGACTCGCCACGAAGCCCAGGAGGTGAAGTCAAGTTCAAGGCAGGGCCAAGTAGCCAGGCAGAAGGAGGCTGACGCAGACAACCAAGTTGGCAATGCAATCCAGAGTAGGAGTCTTGATTCCCCCGCTGGCAGTCGAGACTTGCCCCAAGGTAGGTCAGACGTTGAGTGGGGGTAGGTCGCAATTTGTTGTGGTTTATAAGAACCCCCAGACTTGTGGAAAGGTTGTAGACAAAGAGGGTGGAAGCTGTAACCTCAGATGCACACTTGCCAATGATGAGCCAGTTGTCCAGGTAATGAAAGGTCAAGATGTCTCGACAACAGAGTTAAGCCACGATAGACCTGACGACATGTGTGAAGACCCTGGGGGACCCCAAAAGGCCGAAAGGGAAGTGCCACAAATACAAAGGTTTGGCCGTCGTAAATGAAGCGGAGGAACTTTTGGTCGTATAGGTTGATTGGAATGTGCAGGTACACGTTCTTCAGATCCACTGTAGAGGCCCAGGCTGGGATCGGCAGGGACAGGGTGACTGTTTGCAAGGTGTTCATTTGAAAGTGCCGAGGACGGATGAATCTGTTTAGCAGCTTGAGATTTGGATGCCAGGAGTTTGACTCCTTCTTCGGAGTGAGGAAGAATGTTGAAACGAACCCGTCGCAGGATGGATGGGAGACTGGGGTGATTGCTCATGTCTGAAGAAGGGAGTTGATATATTTTCTGTGTTCATAAGTTTAATTTGAGGTTGTTTTACTTGCAATTGAAGCGAGCGTGTTTCAACAAATTTCCTGCCACAGCACAAGGTCTAGATGCATCACGCACATTTACCACACCATGCACAGACATTGTTGGCCAGTTTGCTGTTGTGATTATCTGAGTAGTACTGTGTGAATTGTCCATAATTCTTGAGTATTGTCGACTGTTGAAATTTTTCACAGATTAAGACAGGTTTAATTAATTTTTATTTTAAATTTTTTGAAAAATGTCATTCTCGTTCATGCCATTCAATCAGCACAACAAATTGACTAAAAGAAAAAAAAATTCCGATCGACCGACCTATTTTTGAGGCATGTAATCAGAAGCACAACTTCTTTTTGGCCTAATTAAAGACAGCATGCATGCAGCAGGCCAAGGTTAAATAACTATAATAATTGTGGATTCCAAGAAATCTTTGGCAAGTGTTGATCCAAATTGGGCAAGCAAATTTATTACATGGCCTGCACGCTCGAGCAAGCTAAAAAAAAACTGATCACATAAAATACATCCATCTACAAACATGTACATGTAATAATGAACCAAATAGGACTTGACACTTCTGCAGTCATTGAATGTTAAAAGTATCACCCTCAGTATTACGTCACTTGACCTGTGATGACATCATCATGACATAACCCAACTTCCATTTATAACATATCCTATCTATTTGAGAATGCCAAGTTTTGTCTATGTTGGACTTTTGGCTCTGAAGATACTAGCCTGCAAAGAATACAACTTTGGAGGTGTGTCATGTGACTTTGGTTGTTGCCCTCACGACCTTAACTCTGGTAAGAAAGATCTTTGTCTAATAACTGTTTCTTTGTGTGACTTTGCTGATGATGAAAGATAGGAAGATGAAAGATAAGAAAATGACAAGAGTCGCCCCTAGAAGATCGTATCGAATGTCATCTGTTGTTATAGATATTCAAAATTTAATAATACATGACCTAATTGAGTCATTGTGATGTCACTTAAATGTTATCTGGAGCGGAAATTTTATCAACCGTATCACTTTTATGATTTTACCTTGAGAAAGATTTTGCTAGAATTGAAAAAAAATCAGGCCCTCCTTACATGTATTTTGTGAATTTTATGGTGATTGATTCATGTTTTAACAATCTCCTTTGTTCAGAATATGCATCAAAAATGTTTACAATGTGAAAGATGATGTCATCATGACATCAACCAAAATTTCATATAACACAAGGTTCTTTTGATCCATTCCAAGTTTAATCTCAGATTAATTGTTCTGGAGATATTGGTTTCCAAGGGATTCAGCTTTGCAGGCATGTCATATGAACTCAGATGACGTCACCATGACATCACTGTTCTCAGGGAATTTTTAACCTATTATTAGTTCAAGAGATATGTCAAATATCTTGTTAAAATAAGAATTTGAACCTTGTTAAAACAAGAATAATTGCTCCCACTCCCTACCTGGATATGCCACTAAACACCAAGTAGCCAAGAGGCTAGGGGCTGCAATTTTCCCCTGCAACTGTGATTTACATGTACTGCAATTTTCAGAATATACATGTAAGCCATGGCTTATACGCTGATTCTCACGCTGACAAATGTCTCTGCGGCTTATACGCTGGGCAGTCTTCTGTCACAAAAGCCACAACCAGGCCAAGTGTACCACGTGCAGGTGGCGCAGTCATGCTTTCGTTGGTGGCCATTTACATCTGAAAACTCGAACCTCGGAGAATAAATAAACATTCAATTGTCCAGATTTCCAGTTATTAACAGAATTCTGCAAGTCATGAAATCACGAAACACATACATGTACATAAATGTGTACGTAATCTTAAACTTTACTTGCTCTGCTGCAGCAACATTTCTTAGGCGGCTTTGCAAAAAGGTTGCCGCGGTTTGACCGTTGCGGTCGCCACGGTTTGGCCAGGTTGCTAAGGATCCTACAAACCGCGGTTTGGCTGCATCAAAATCACTCATGCGAAGGCAAGTTAATGAGTACGAGTGGAAACTGCGGCATTGTAATGCTAAAGCGCTCATGAATAATGCATTATCAGCTGTCCAAAACACGGTGATCGCGGCGTGTTTTTATGAATCCCAAAGTTTTTTTCCAGAACGTCGGCGATCGCTCGTATGCCCACCGACTTGCATAAATATGAACGCGGTGACTGTGTTGATATTGAAGGGGAATCAACGATCACACATAGTATGAATGAAACACAACGTTTTCAAACGTGATTTTGATCAGGTAATTGCTTCGAAATATAGAACAGCAAATGCTAGCTTAAAATTTGTATTACATATGTACTTAATGTTTCTGCCACCTTGGTGGTACGAGTGTAAAATAATTGCCTTTTACTACTGGCTTGTGTCAAATCCATTGACTTTGCGGTAGGCCGATGTCATGTGCGCTCCAATGGCCGGCGCCAATAAAAAGCCCAAATGAGAGCTGCCAACTTTTACAAACTCACTAAAAGCGGGGATGAAATTTTCTTTCGGAAAGTTGAAATCACAGTGGTGTAATTAATCACTGGTATCAAGAATGTGCACTTCTTACTTTACGGATTCCCAGCCCGGCGATGGACATCGTGAAACGCCATCCAAAAAGGCGAGACCATGCAACCAGCGTATATGCATTCTACACGTAGTATCACCATGTCACGCGCCCAGAAATAAACAACTGTGATCCAATAGACATGGCATTCAGTCATTTATCGGTCATATTTTGCCAGCTCTTAGATGTGTTGTGCACGTATAATACTCGCACCACACTCAAAAAACAAAAACAAACAAAACGATCCGTTCATCACAGACTGGAATTTAAGTCTATGGAATGTAGTGAGAATTTAGGTTCAACAATACGCTCATTACTCAGTTCTTCGCGCTATAAAATCACATCGTTGTACTTCTCGCAAAATTCTTCATGCGTGCGTATTCCGATGCCCCTGTGTTTTCTTTATCGGGAGCAACTGAACTGCAAACAAGCCTANGTAAAATCACACATCGGACTTATCGATGTCATTGACGCTTATTATCGGGCTTCCTACTTCAGTATAAAGCTCATACGCTTTAATTATGCGCTCATTTTAACAAATTAAAGCCGTATTTTTAACGAGAATTTCCATGCGAAAATCCGTCCTGGTTGGCAGCTCTGCCAAAATGAACCAGCATGCCCGTTGATGATACGGACCCGTTGGTCAACTACACATAATTTTACAGCGTTTTCCTACCGGTACCCCAGGCTTTTGACGGAATGGAGAACACTCATGTTCAAAAATACTACTTTACGTATACGTGTACATTACGGGGATCATTTCCCAGAACTGCAAACCAACATCACAAAACACAAACATCACAGCTGGGGTAAAAGTATGTTCTTAGGAGCAAAACAGTGACATACAATGTGCGCGTTTTTCCCCCTTAAAAAATGCCCGAGAAATATTGGAGTCGGTATGCTGGCTTCCTGAAAAGTACCTAGACAGCTTTGGAATGTCACCACGGTGGCCGCAGTCAGTTGCTAATTCCTCTGTGGAGCCGACCGCGATCACCGCGGTCCGAACGTATTTAAATAACAACAGGGGCTTCATAGTCAGTTGCACTGATATGTAAAGTGGGCGGGACACCGCGGTTGTCGGCTTGTAACTAGGGATTGGACAAACCGCGGTGACTTCGGTCAAACCGCAGTTCAACCTTTCTGCAAAGCCGCCTTAGTGATTATTTTCCCACTTTTTATTCCATTCATGGTGGTTGTTTGGTAGACAAATAATCATTTTACTAAGATTTATTTAGTGTTGTGACCTAGAGATTTCTTTCTTTACGTTATTAAAATAAACATCAACCGCCTCAATGGTATACCTTCATGTGGCAAATCTTTGGTCTTTTTGCCGATGGTGTTCAGCATGACATTCTACAGAATATCTTCTTTTTTTCACTTGGGTTTTCTGATGACAACACTTTCTGTGGTCACATGGTTATTGGAGTCAGCAATTAGACTGTCCATGAATGGGTCTGCGGTAGCAGTCAGGCAACCCTGAAAACAGGGTTTATGAGATTGCAGTGGTGCGTGCATGCGTGTGTGCCATGTCACATGCAGCATGCATGCAACACAAGAGGTTCCAATGCGATGACTCGAACGAAGGGCTCATGGCAGATTTTTTATTTGTGAAGCAATTTGGCAGTGTCTTTTTGGTCAGTGTCACAAAACCTTCAGATAACTGGATATAGTGCTGTGGACAGTTACAGAGTCTCATTTTGAAATTTTACAATCGTGTACACTGCCTTTAATGAATTTTTCTATTTGCTCATGAATTTCAATCTGTTATATCCGTACTGCTAATTCTTAATTATTCGTGTGCAAATTTCCATAATAACTCCTGTATGAAGAGTTCTTTCTTTTGTGAAGATTCACCACTGCCATTAGAGAGAAATGCCACAGCACAGTTTGCAAAACACTGGGTCATTAAATCTAAAATTCACAAAGGATGTGTAATGTTTAAACACACATTGACCTCGAAGGAATTCAGTAACGATACATGGATGTAACAACACCTTCACAGATCACAAACATGATAATGCCCAGTGCTGGAATCGATTGGGTATGATAAAGGTATGTATTGTGAATATGCCTTAAAAGAATAAGCTTACCGTTTTAAAGAACGCAAAAAATGCTCTATTTGGTAGTCGGAGAGCTTTTCAGTCATACAAAATCTCTGATACATGTACCACTAGCATCATGAAATTATATACTCCCTTGGCTTGGGTGGTATTTTGGTATCACCGAAATACCGCAGTATTTTTTTTATACCGAACAATACCGACAAACAATCCATGAATACCGGAATACCGGCTAATTCTGTACTGAATTTCAATACCGCGGTATTCTGGCTATTTTGTTCAGAATGTTCCCACAACCCTCTTAACATGAAAGCAGACAATTAAATCCTCAACACTGACTGCATACTTTGTGGTTTAAGTCACCCAGCATGTGTTTGTATTTTCTCTTTTGGGGAGGAGATAAGATGTAACGTGATACTTCAGCCATGGAGGAATGCTTCAGCATGCAGCCATCAACCCGCCTGTCAAAAGGTTTTGTCTTCCTGTCCCCACCGTTGAGTTTGCGGTTTGGGGATAGCTTGTCGACAGTGCTTGTTGTTATTCCCACCAGCACATATCACAGCCTTTACCAGTAGCTTGGGAATTAAAAAGCAGCTGGTCTTCCGGTTCCGTGTCGCACTCGACTTTATTTTCCGAAGATCTTTATTTGCGGATAAGAAATTTAAATGCAAATGCTGCTTATGCTATCCTTATGCTCCCTTTGTGTCTTTTTTGTCCTTTATTTAAAATATGTACAAGTAGTGTGTGAAAATTTATCTAACTGAAACCAGGAATGTGTGTTCTAAACTTCAAAATGATTCAATAAAACTGCGTTCGGTTGGACATCCACGGCAATCGAGGATCATTTTTTACTGTTTTCACATTTGTTCCTAGTCCAACCACACAAAAAGAGAAGCAAAACCCGATCCCTCACTTGTGACTGCTTGTATTTAAGCTTGTCTGGAATAAATTGAGGACAGTATCTGATGTACACAACTAGCTGCCTTTCAAAATGCGAGACACTGTTTAGTCAAAAGTGTCAGACCCTCAAAGAGATTATGGACTGAAGACAAGGGCGGCACAAGTGTAGTGAAATTAAGTCTATTGTTGGTCTTGAGTGGTTAGTTTTATTGAATGTGTGTGTACTTGGCGGAAGTTTACAACAAAATAATGCGGTCGGTCGTTTGATGTTGGTCAACGTCGGTCGGTATCGTTCAATCTGATAGAGACAAAATATCGTCTGGCTGCATTAAATTTCCTCTGTTGATGCAGGATGCTTAAGAAACTTAAGAAGGTAAGACAACAGGATTTCAGTAGCGTCATGGCGTCACTCGTCGCCTCCTTCCAAGATAGTACAAAAATGCAGCTCAAACTCCACGCCTCGTTCATGAGTCCTTCCAGATTTACGAATCAAGTATGGCGGTGTCTGGGGAGGAAATACGACTTGTAGGGAAGAAGAAAACGACATCAGCAATATGGAATCACTTCGGCTTCAAGCCTGGTGAAGACGGTACACCTGAGAACGAAAATAAGGCAATGTGTCGCGTATGCCACAAAACAGTTGTGGCGAAGCACGGAAACACATCAAACCTGGTCGCGCATCTCCGATCAAACCACCCTGCAACGTATGCCAAGTTTGTGACCGAGAAAGGGCGTGCCACACGGCCCGGAAATGCAGACCTTGGAGCATCGTCATCGAGCATCAAACAGCCAACAGTCAGAGAATCTTTCTACAAGGCTATGAAATATTCCAGGCAAAGTTCCCGGTGGAAAGAACTCACGGACTCCGTCACACATTTCCTTGCTAAGGAAATGCTGCCAATTTACACCATTGAGAAACCAGGATTCAAGAACATGCTGTTGAAGTTTGATCGGCAGTATGATTTGCCTGGAAGGAATCACTTCAGCAGAGTAGCTATTCCACAGTTGTACACCAGAGTTAAGTCCAGGATTGCGGAGGATTTGCAGGCAGCAGATTTCTTTTCCGCAACAACAGATATGTGGTCAAGCACCAATATGGAGCCGTACATGAGCTTTACGGTTCACTATCTCTCGCGTGACTGGAAGCTTCAGTCACGATGTTTAGATACATGCTTTCTACCTCAAAGTCACACCGCACAAAATCTGGCTGATGCACTCCGATCCACTTTGGAACAATGGGACTTGCCCACAAGCAAGCTGTCATGCATAACAACAGACAACGGGGCCAACATTGTAGCAGCAATCCGACAATTAGATTGGCCTTGGTTGAACTGTTTCGGCCACAATCTGAACTTGGGGGTGACGAAGGCCATTTCTGATGAGCGTCAACGAACCAGTCGTGCCCTTGGGCTGTGCCGCACCATCGTGGGAAGTTTTTCCCATAGCTGGAAGTTGAAGAAGGAACTTGCGAACGCCCAAGGGAGTCTAAATCTGCCGCAGCATTCCCTCGTCACGGTACGTACATTTTTTAAGATTACCAAAAAAATGTCTTTATTGTAGGCATATTTTTTTATAAATAAATTTTTGAAAGCGGTCTTATTTCTCATTTTTTTGTAATCAGGCAACTTCGGTCCTGCGTGAACTCTAAAAAGTTAGAAGGAATCTATGTAAAATATTAACATGCTATTTTTTACACTCCTCATCAATGGGATAGTTTAAAGATGTGCGCACTTTATTTTTGGGCTGGCTGGGTGAACGTCCCCTGTCACCCCCCTGAAATATTGAACTGAGCGAGTGCATATGAAAATAACCACACCACAAAGTGAAAGTCTTGTTTAGTATTCTGAAGTTTCAAGTTGTACAAATAAAGTATTAGGATAATTAAGCCTCAGTTGGTGGATTTGTGGTCGGCCGCGGAACCCATAGCCTGATTAGCCTCATTAGCATAATGAACCCCATTCTCCCTGATAATTCATTTCGTACTTCTTTTTCTTTATTCCCTAAGGACTGCGCCACCCGATGGGGATCGATGCAGAAGATGGTCGACAGAATCCTCGAGCAAGCACCAGCCATACGCAGGGTATTCTCTGAAGACCGAGCGCATGGACACTTGATGCCAATTTGGCAGGACATCGGCGTGCTGGAAGCCGTCAACAATGGGCTTAAACCAGTGGCGGCCTTCACCGACATCATGTCTGGGGAGGAATACGTCACTGTTTCGTCTCTCCTGCCAATGCTGTGTCACCTGGAAAACAACGTTCTCACCGAGGACCAGGCCGATGTCACCCTGACGGCTGACATAAAAGCGACGATAATGAGGAAAATGAATTCCTTGTATGACCGAGAAAGGACACAGGACTTGATCCATGTCGCCTCCTTCCTTGACCCGCGCTACCGCGCCGACAATTTGACAGAGGAACGAATCCAGGCAACAAGGGCCGCGGTCGTGTCAGAAAAAAATTCCATGTCCGAACAAGCCGCACCACCAGCACCCGACTCAGACGTCGAGCGTGACGCTTCGACCGGCGACCCTATCCCAGCACCTGCACTTCAGGCGCCTCAGCAGAAGCGGAAGCTATCCCTCGGTGGAATTCTAGCGAAGAAGTGGAAGGACGACCCGAGCATGCCAATCACACAGCGGGCACAACTGGAAATCGAACGTTTTCTGGCGATGGACAATATAGATGGAGAAGTAGACCCCCTCATGTGGTGGCGTGATAACCAGCAAATGTTCCCCCTTTTGGCAAAGTTAAGCAAGAAATATCTCTGTATCTGCGCTACAAGTTCGCCCTCTGAACGCTTGTTCAGCACCGCAGGACACGTTGCAACATCACAGCGGTCATTGTTGAAGCCAGACAAAGTAAACATGCTGATATTCTTGGCAAAGAACTTGTGAAACTGTCACTATTATTTATTCACGCAGGAATACTGGATTTTATGGTCATGTTTCCAATTGCATGACAAACCAACAACTTCAACTATAAAGATTTTTTTCTACCTATTTTTTTTCAGTGTTACTTCTTTCAGCTTGCTTCACTGATTTATTCGTACTTTTAAATCACAATTGTTCTCTTTGGTTGAGCAGTTTTGATGACTTTTACAAGATGTACTTCAAGTTAAGGTAAATAAACTTTGGGGTTGGAATGGAGAAGGAGAGTACTTGTACAGTCTTGTAGATATACGAGGAAAAAAAACAAGACTGCTGCATGTTGATAGATGGTGTATTCTTATAATTAGATGGATTTTAAAAACGTGCCGGACCAGGTTCACACTATCAATGAACATAAGCGACGAAAAGCTTGCTAAATATCCATGCTCTTAGATTAAACGACCGTACGAGTAATAGGAACAGATTGAGCATAATTCTTTGATTTAAAATAAACATTTTTGAGAAGTTTCAGAAGTCTGAACCACCATGTGTTTGACTCTGTGCCCGTTTACATTTAAGTTTATTTTTAGCGTCAGTCAGTTCTTAGGATTTTTAGTAGTTTTCCTCCCAGTGACTTCAACATTTCATACAAAGCCACTGTTGTATTGATCAATCCATGGTCCGTGGTGATCAACGTGCGTGTTGTTGAGTATTTCAGAGGGTTCTAGCAGACAGCAGACCACGTGCTTTCGTGAGGTCGATGCACTGCATGCAGTATGATTGGGAATGGGAAGCACAACTGTGACCATGACAGATGGGCGAACGTAATTAAGGAATCTGATTGGCCCGCAATCCCCGAATCATCACTTATGACATGCCCCATGCACCCCTCCGTATAACATGTACATGTACTTGGCATTCTGCAATGCCGGCCGCGCCGCGCCACAGACTTTTCTGGAAGCCACCTTACTGTATTGCGCACGCACAGTGTGAAGGCACAGCTGAAGAGGAACAGCCACTGGTGACCGGCACATAATCATTACAATAACGCACTGTCTCAGCGAGTACCAACTTGACTGTTGTACATACAGTTTAGTCACGTACAGATTTTCACACCATGGGACTGATAACACAGATACGAATCACAGAGCAACGAATCGGTATTTAAAACACCGTTCAGTTTTTATTATTCTTTCACATGAATAATATTTATTTGACATCAAGTGGAAAGATAAATTATAATACTTATTAAGTTTAGAGGGTTTTGTGATGTTAAAAATAATTTATGCTAGCCGCTAGTTGTTCTGTTTGTGTTTTGCCATTGAATGTCAGCGTCAAGGCTACTTTTTGATGAGGTCATGCTTTTTTCAATGAATACCGCGGTATTAGTAAATACCGCGGTATTTTTTTCATGGATACCGCGGTATCAAAAAATACAATACCGCCCAAGCCTAATACTCCCTACCTTCCTTCCCGCCACTGCAATGAAACCTGCGCAAATTCTTCTCCATGACATTTTAAACTTTCACACAAAATTTTGCTGAATTTTCAACCAAAAATTAACATGTCAAATCGATTAATTTGTTTCAGTCATGTATTGCGTGCTTGGCGATGGCTAACCCTGATCTTGATTGGTTGTTAGAGTCTCTATAATCCAAGTAACAATTTTCCATTTGGATGAAAATTCCTTGTGATTTCTGAGACATCTGCAATGCAGACACGAAAGAAAAATCCCAGCAACTAAGAATCTGATACTTCTCAGACCTTTATTTTTAGTCTCTTTTAACCAATCTGTGCCATATATTAATTTCCTTGCTTAATTTTTGTTTAAAGTGTGATTAATGCAGTGGAAGTGTCAGGAAAAAAACACAGAATACATGTATGTACCATTTCCACTCTCGACAATGGAAAAGTTGGCAGTGTGTCAGGCAAGTTTATCCTCTTCAGCAGTGTCATTTGCCTAACCGGCAGGAACATGGCCACTTTTTGCTCATGTGATAGCTCTTGATCATGTTCATCAGTGGTTTACAATGCAGGCTGTCTAGGATTGTCTGGTGCCATGATCTGAGTGCTAACCCGGACATTGCAGAGGGTTGAGAACTATCAAATCATTTTTACAAGAGATAGAGCTGATCCAAAAAATCAAATCATTGTTTATTGAACAGAAATTCAAATAACAGTATTTTTTATTGGATTTGGAAATTTGGAAAAAATATTTACTTACCTTAAATCTTAAAATTTGGCCTTTTTATATCTATCCCTGTCATGGACAGCCTTTTATTTTTCTGTTTCTAGTGCTATTGAATTTGGTGTTAATTTTTTTACAAAGATTTTAAACGACCAGGCTATGTAAAACACAGGCACTGCTTTCAATTTTGTGCTCAAATTTTGTCCCTGAGACTATTGATAACACTGGAAATTTTGTTTACTGGTTCAGAGAGTGTTATCTTACTGTACTTTTTAATCCCACAAGTATTTCAGTTTCTATTAAAAGAAACCCTACAGTTGTCAATCTCTTTTCAGGAAACTTTTTCTTTGTAGATCTGAATAAATTTAATGGAAAGGGGTTTATTTTAACCACTTGCTGCTGGGGAATCCTGTTTTGAGCACCATGGGTTTATACACAGAGCCGGGGTGCCCGAAATGGGACAAAAGAGATAGGCCTTGTAACAAAAGACAGTACTCAGAAAAAAAAATGATCTGCTGGGAATTTCAAACATTTTTTCAGTTGTCAACAGTGGAGGAAATCCATCACTGTTTTTAAACAGTATACCACCATTTGTGGCATTTGGGAACCAGGGACAAAGTGCTCCAGTGCTCCACAGATGAACAATACAATACCACTGCACGCTAATCTGGCCTGTATTGAAAAGACGTCAGCAGTGCACTGTACTGGTTTAGATTAGAGTAGCCACCAGACAGTCATTAATGTGTGTAAACATCCAGTAAATGAAGTTATGAATTTTAAAATAATTTTGAAAACAGAAAAAAAAAGACCCTGACCAGCAGAATAAACATGGATAAATGGGTCCGGTGTGAAGTGGTTAAAAAGTAAAGGGGTTGGAGAATAAGGCCAAAAAAAAAATCTGGTTTCTGGTCTGACGTGCGTCATCCTAGACCTGCGCGTCAGCAAAATAAAGAATTTTTTTATTTTGCATAAAACAATTTCCAAAAGCCGCTAAACTTACTTGATCAGCAGGAATTCTGCTACCGTGTAATTTTAACACATTTTAATGGGTGAGATTGAGTAGTATGTACAGTGAAGGAATCCCCCTAGGACTCCATACATTTCAGTTGGGCATTCTTATCAGATGACGTCATCCCTGTATCTTTACATAAAGGCCATGTCTGAATCAGTTGGCTGCGGCCTGATATAATGCGTGATCCTGTTGGAACTGGCCGTGAATACTGCCAAATACTCAGTGTAATTTCCGGCCGTAGCCAATTGATTCAGACCCGGGCCCACATCTGTGAATCAGACAAACGAAGTGGTATTACGTCCTGCTTACATATACAAATTGAAATGCTTTCAAGCAACAAACCGTAAAGTTTGCATCGCATGATGCAATGATAACTTCAAGTGTTTATGAGTTTCTTAAAACAGAAAATTAATCATTTGTGATAATTAAAACAAACTTAAATATAACTTTTTATGAACCCCCTAATCAAATAACTTTCCTGCAGCAAAACATTTCCAGTGTTACCCCTCGTCCTGTGGGGAAAGTGCTCAAATTTGTAAGCAATGCTTGTGTTTTATGAAGCCTGGTAAGTTATGGTAAATGTTTATAAAGAAATGATCAACAAAAAAATAGAGCCAAACAACAGATCAAATGACATTTTAACACTCACAATTATTTTAACAGCCAACTTAAAGGATTTCTGGTTAAGATCTCTAAACATTTTTCTTTAATTTCCCAAACTAACCAAAGAATAATACAACATGAGTTTCTGTTCAATAAGCAATTATTTGATTTTTAGATCAGCCCCTAATCTTATGTAAAAAGATTTTGACATTTCTCACATCCTCTGCAATGTCCGGGCCAGCAATGATACAGCACAAGACAATCCTAAATGGCCTGCAGTGGAGACCGCCGTACTTACCAGTAATCGAGAGCTATCAAATGGGCAAAAAGTTGTGGTTGTGAATTTCGCTTTAGTGTTGCTATTGACCGGTCATCAGACAAACGGCACTGCTAGAAAGAGAGAAGAAACTTCCCTCACACATGGCCAGTGGTTTCCATTGCCGACAGTGGAAATGGAATATCTCGAGTTTTTTTGGACACACTGCCACTGCAACAGTCACACTTTCAATGAGAAAAAGTAAGCAAGGAAAATAAATACGGCCCAGTTTGGTCAAAATAGACTAAATAAAGGTCCGTAGGGAATCAGATCCATAGCCTCTGGGATTTTTCTTTTGCGTCTGCATTTGCGTTCTTTAAAACATTAAGCTTACTTTTTAAGGCATATTCACAATAGTTATCATGCCGAATCAATTCCAACACTGGGCATTATCATGTGATCTGTCAAGGTGTGACATTCATGTATCATTGCTGAATTCTTTCAAGGTCAATGTATGTTTAAACGTTACGCATCCTTTGCGGTTTTTAGATTTAATGTTTGTGCATTGTTCGCAGAGGGATCCAGTGTTTCGCAAACTGTGCTTTGGCATTTCTCTGTAACGGCGGTGGTCAATCTTCACGAATCAGCTATTACCTTCGAGAAAGGAAGAACTCCCCAGACAAATATTTTTAAAATTGCACACAATTTGCAAAGAATTACGAAAAGGTCCCATATTTCTGAGCGGTATGGATAGCATGATATATTTTCATGTCTCTGTTTGGATTCTTGTGCCAACCAGAATGCATCCATATTTGGTTATCTCTATTAAAATTTTGACTTAAACATTTGAAATAAATTAGTCTTTTCAAATTTGCTTGAATTCTCCATGGCTTTCATTATTTCTATATTTTCATGACTTTTTACGGTCTGGAGATGGAAAATCAAATTTGATGGCAGGAAACCCTGCACTATACCATGGAGGAAGGTTATGGCATGTTCTTCATAAAATGGACTAAAATACAACCCCGCATGTCATTTTTCAAAACTTCTAGAAGATTGACTTTGATCATGTAAAATACAAATTAGCACCTTCAGATTTATAAAAATTATTGTTTGGGGATAATTAGACAAACTGTGTACATTTGGTTGGCTACCAGTGCAAATCAAATGGAGCTGAATTCATTTAAAGTTTTACGTCAAAGTGTTTGCACAAGAGGACTTGATTTCAAAACTTTTATCAACAACAGGGAGAATTCAGTTTATTTTTCAACTGATGTATTTTAAGCACCTAAGAAATAACTTGTAAAAAATATAAGCCACGGGAAAAAGAGCACACAATTGATGGAAAATGGTGAGAGAAGTTTGGCTCTCTTCATTCTTTTACTGTTTTTAATTACTTTCGCTAAATCTGCATATCTGCCAGGTGTTATATCTTTCAAGTTTGGCTGCATCAGAAATGTATAATGAGAACACTATGTTCGTTGCAAACGTCATATTTGACAGAATTTTGATGACGTTCGAGAATTTTGACAGAAACTGCATGACGCTCGACAATACTGAAATGACCGTCACGTGCAGTACTTCAACATTCCATGTGCGATGTTCATTTTATCGCTTATTTGGGAGTTATCCCCACTGAAAATTAAATCAAAATTAACATGATAAACAACTCTGAGCATTAGATTTTCTTCATGAATCATATTTCATGTCTCGGACGTCTTTTTTTGTGAACGTCATTCAGTATGACAGATTTTCTTTTGAGAAATCTTGGTACGAAGAGAAAAATCCATTCCATGGAGAGGTTCATGAATATCGAATGAAAAAGAGGGAAAACTTTCTGGGTAGATTTCAAAGGTCAAACAGCCCACGATGCAACAAAATGTTTCCCCAACGTCACCATGAGATATTGACAGACGTCACAAAATCGCCATGATCGGTATTTTGGACTGCGGTTTTCAGAAACGTACTTGAAGAAATGTGATCAGTCCAGATGTGATGATGGTTTGGGGGTGCTTTTTTGCACTTTTTTAAAGCTTGTTTTGTACATCGATTTTGAATTTACTCGCTGGTTTTTTGCAATCCAGTTTTTGACAATCAAATGACGTTTGCGACTGCCGACTTCAAGACCTGATTATTTGTGAGATATTTTTTTCACTTTGCAACTATGGTTTTAATATGTGTAAATATTATCACCTTTCACCACATACAAATCTGTGTAAAATAATTGTGGGAATTATTACTTCCCGGTGACTTTTACTTGGCTAAGATTTCAACAGGTTGTTCACGTCTGTCAAAAATGCTGACATTTGAGACTTTAATTAATCAATTCTGATTAAGTTGAAAGATGGGAACGGTCATCACTGTTCCAGATATCAGCCATGACTTCCCTCATTTTATCAGATATCGGGAATTAATTTCCTGCTGTTCACTTAAGGAAAAATGAACCCCCAAAGTTGAACATTATCTAATGGTCCATATTTTGAGGAATCTGCCTAATACAAAGATTTCATGATCCACACAAAAGCTACATGTACATTTGTTTAATTTGCATCATTTTTGCAGTGCTATCATGAACTTTTCACACCTTTTTTTACCATGTTTCCACCCCATTTTTGCACAGTATTCACACAGTGATTTTTTTTGCACTCTTTTGAAAGTGTTTCATGCCCTCTTTACAAAACTTTTGCATGTTTTGCACCACTTTTTCCTTCTTCACATCTAATTTGCTGCGAATTTGCAAGTAGGAATAGCAATATGCAAAATGTGACTGCAAACATGAATTCCTTTCCCTGAACTAAGACAATAGTGGCAGAAAACAAACAGGAATCTCCCACCTACCGGTAGCTCTTTAGGGTTAACACTGCCACAACTACATAGATTATTCTTTCTGACATAGAAATTACATGTGCCAGAAAATAAAATGGAAAGCTTTTATTTATGCCAAGCCTCCAATTATGTGTATACCGGTCCATGTAAACTACAGGACATAATAATATCCAATATTTTCAACTTAATCTATGTACATGTACCTGTATGTCAGCTTCTGCGTCTTGACATTGACATTCTTGAGGATGATATTCTTTGTGTATTCTCCGCCTGGCTCCCATCCTCTCCATGTCAGACCTTTGACCACCTCAATTCCATAACGCTTAACTTTGCTTTTGTTGCCTTGTTGATCAAATTGGAGAGTACAACTCTTGAGATGGCTTTTGCCAGGGAGGTGCTGACGGCTAGTGGCAGGCATTTTAGACCTCATGTTGAACTTCTACACACAGAATTATCCTGAATAAAACAGAAAACAATGGGTCACATAATGTACAGCACTTGATTTGCGAAGGAGCTGGTAAACTTCCAGGTCATTTTAATAATTAATAATGATGCTGAAAAAATGTCAAATTTTGTACCACTGCACCACAGGATTGGGTTGTCCATGCCAGTGCTGATACTCGCAGGCGCTACGGTGTATGTGCGCCCCATGCATACAGCAGCGGTCGTGTGTTACGGTATGCACATTGGCCGTTCACATGTGCACCATACCAGCAATGAAATCAAGATGCAAACAAGCGAGGGGAATTCACTGTGAACTGTGAATCCACTTAGATGCCTTGAGACAAGGCTGGTACCACATGTCAAAATGATCAAACCATGGCAGCAAAAAGGAAGACTAATAATATACTTCTTGAATTAAACAAAACCTAGTAAGCTTGGTGTACCATTCATGTAGCTGAATAGGCCCTTGGACCAGCAACAGGTACAATGTAAATTTGACTGGCTCACGTAACTTTTGCGCCGGCTACTTTTTTCCCAGTCATTAGTTTGTTTTTCGTAAAGAATCATTTTTGTTTGTTCACAAAAAATGCTAGTCTGTGGATTGTAATTTTATTGGGCCTAGCTTCGTGAAGAACAAAGGGCCTACACAGCTCACTGACTGGACCACCAATAACATACAGACCCTACATGTGGGTTATGCGGCCCAACTCCCAGTACCAGTTTATGGCACATGTTGTACCGTGTGGTCATATCAGGGCAAGCTCATACTCATGCATGTACAGTACGTGACATATCTATGATGAAGGAATCTGTATGAAGCCCTAAGAGTTACATAGACCTAGAAAAAATAGTTCTGCTGCCGATTACAACCCTCTCAAAAATAGGGTCAGTAGGTCAGAAAAAAAAACATGTGGGAGAGCAGTTTTTGTGCTGATTAAATGAGAATGAAAGCTACCAAAAACTGCCACAAAACGTGATAAAAACTAGCAATAATTAATATAAAAATATCTACAGTTAACTAGTCTTAAGAATTATGAACAACGTCAGTCAGGTAATCACGATGGAAAATTGGCTAACAATTCCCTATATCACATGGTACATGTATGTGTGCATGATGCATCTAGAAGGACGAGCGATAAATCTCGTGTGGCAGCAGGCAATTTTGTCGAAACATGCTAGCTTGAATTAAGAGCAATACAACCTCAAACTAAATTCATGAAAACTTACGATACATGTACATGGACAAGACATTAACTTCTGCGAATTACCAGTAACTTGACAAAATCTTCTCACAACATCGAAAACGTTTTCTGTTCAAAACAGACTGCTTAACGTGCAAAGGCAAAGCGCTTAACTAATTTAACATCTAGGATTTTGGAGGTACAGTAGATTGGCCACCCAAAAACCAATGTAATGTACCATAAAATTATCTGCGGAATGTCAACACAACACAAATAAGAGGCTATTGCTTTCCACAACCAACTGGGCCAATGTCAGAAATACATGAGGTCAAATTTTGTGTTTACATTGGGTTGATGATGTAATGGGGAGAAATGCAGAACAGGCATGCATTCAGCATGCATGAAGATACATGTACACACATGTAACTGGTATCGTTGTGGCCCAAATACATGTATATTATTAAAACAAGGAGTTTTAATGACATGCAGAAAATGCACATTATACATTTACGTGTATGTCTTAGATGTATAAACTTTACCTTACTCTTAGCTGGTCAGAATAATTGAGATTTGTTCTGAAATAAAGGAGAACATGACATTGAAGGTGGAGAGGAACATAAATTTGCATGACATACACTGTACATGTGAGAGTGCACTCCTGTTCATGTGCAGTAGCAACAGACTATTCCTATGCCACAGAGAACAATGCACCCAACCAGTACTGAAGTACCCAGACCTGAATCTTGGGCTGAATCGCGGGACACCTTGTACATGTGTGTGTGTAGTTTTCAGTAACTCCTCTTCAGTCTGAAGTGAATAAAGCTATGTCAAGAGTTGAAGCCACCCTTAATTGACTGCATTTTTTAAAGGGTAGGATCACAGTTTGGGTCTGCCTTCTTTCACCATGTTCACTCGAGCATGGGCAGAGAATAATAGCTGAAATGCAGGCTAAGGATCTCAATTTTTACGGTGTGTCTAGCTGCATCCTGGCGCGAAGGGGTTAAGGAACACCGCAGCCAATAACAGCCCTGGGCAACAAGGCAAAAATTTCTACAAAAGAAACTTAGGCACTGAGGCCAAGGTGTAAATTATTCTGCAAAACAAGTTTAGAAACTGGAAAAAAAAATTGGTGTTTGTGTGCTTGAGCTATCAGACATGTATTTAAATATATTACAAGATGGAAAAGTCACATTTTCTGACAAAGGATTTTTTAATTTAGAGAAAATTCATTTATACAAAAGAATTGCAGTGAATTAAACCATAGATTAAACAAAGAGAATATGTTTTGTTTCAATTTTGACATATCTTTTTTGACTGCACAGCATGAACTTACCAACTTCATTCCCCGCGGCATAAAGTTGACTAACCCGTTAGGTCACGGAATAATTGGTTATGCGCATGTAGTTGACTCTACTGCATGCATGCATACATGATCCAAAACTACGGGGACAAAAGACCTAGCAGTAGCCGTGGAAGCTGATGCACATTATGCTGGATGAGGCTGGCTGGCACCATACACCCTTACATGTACATGCTAGCCGCTTGCAGCAAATAATCATGTGGTACATGTACGGCGCTGCGGCACACCAGGTCTTCCAACTCGGCTAGCCTAGCCGCACATTCATGCATGCATGTGTCGTGAAGACGATCGTGTACTGGTAGACTGCAACACAACATACATTCATGTGAATGTGAAGTTAGAAAATTATGGAAAATAGAGGGTTTTTAGGGCACCACTGCCAGCCTGAGGAAGAATGGCCCTTACATTACAAAACTGGACTGCATTTACATGTACATGTATTTAACATGCACTTGGCATTCAAAAATGGCATGTGAATATTATGAGGACTACCCTCCAGTATGGCATTCTCAAGAGATGCAATTCTGATAGGATTTATATGCAAACAGTATGCAAATCTGGTTCCATGGGGAGCCTGTACATGTATTTCATAGAATAAAAACTACATGAAGGATAATTTTAGAAAGCATGTGAGAAATGCTGACCGAATGCTTAATGTCAACTGAGTTTTTTAGTTGGATTGAAAATGCCAACAACTTGATAATTAAAAGTTGATCGACCAATCACACAAGACTTGTGCAATCATCAGTAGTGGCATCCATCTAAACTCAGAAACTGTCCCTAAACTTACATGTCCCAACATCACTGCTGACCCAAACAATTTCATTATTTTTAAGAGAAAGACACAACAGCATAAAATCTTACTTCTAAACAGGATTCTCCCCAGGATTTTTCAAAACTGTTGGGGATTTCCATGTGGTTTACCAACTTTTTGCGAATCCATGGCGTGGGGTTCAGACCCCGCCCAAGGGCCCCGACAATTTTGGACTTTAGATGCTCTCAGCTGCATTTTAGAGCATTTCCTGGGTTTTTCAAGTACCTTTTCTCCGGAAAACATAACAAATTCAATATATTTTTTAAATTTTGGATAGGCCTATTAGTATTTCAACAAATGACCAGTTTCCATTTCTGGACCACTAATTAGGCCTGTAGGCACAAAGGAGTCATTTCCAAGTTTCAGACATGCAAGAACATGTAGTGGCTGTTTAATTAACGATATGAACACCTGTTTATTCAGTTTTAATTTTAATACATGTATCAACCTTTTCGTTTTCCTGATCAGACCTGAAACCATGAGCTCCATTCAGTTTGTAAGGCAAAAATATTAGCATATAAGGAATAAACAAATGTCATAAAAATATAAAATGATTTTGTCTTGATATAAAATAAACAACAAGGCTTTTCTTCTATATCGGCAAGAAAGAATACCCACTGCAGGTGGCTGCTTCATTTGGGTTTCCCTCAGCGTGGACTGCTGAAGTTATTGGCTTCAAAAAGAGCTTATCTTTGATTGAGATATGGTGATATGGCAACGAGAAATATTGTCCCCGTCATAGATGCCATTAATACTTTTATACAGGGCTACGGCTGCCGCCATGAAAAAAAAAAAACTTGTGTGGGATCGATGTTTTAAGTTCTGCGAATGGTGTAGTATAAAACTGTAACCTTTGTAAATGCAGCCCCAGTAGCGTATTGAGCACACGGCACAGAGAAAGCACGCCTGCGCATGGGTGCATGTACGACGCCCATGACGGAAGTTCAGATTTCATGCAACACCGGCCACGAGGAACGTTCGGTGCTGATGTACATGTACAGTGTGCAGTACAGTGTGGCTGCCGATGTGTGGTGCACAATGCATGTCCAGTACATGTACGGTGCACAGTACAGTGTGGCCACCGACGCGTTGTGCACAATGCATGTACAGTACGTGGAAAAATGCAGGATTACACTTTTTTCATCTAGATTTTCCGGACATGCAATCTGCATTATGTAAGAAAATTCTGAGCCATACTGTCATAATTATATTGTGCATATCGGGGATGGGTATCAGCCCGTTTTTTGCATATCGGGCAGAAGTAATTGTGTATTGGGCCCGATACGCAAGTTTGTACTTGGGGAGAGCCTTGCTAAATGTAAGTTCTAGCAACTGTATACAACACCATTTTTATCAGGTATTTTTATCAGGTCAGGTTTTTGTTTTCTGATTACTGAAGTGAAAGGAAAAATTACTGGCGGCCGTAGGCCTACACGTATGTCAATCATGGAACTTAGGCCTACCTAGAAAACTATGGGTCTGACGTCCGCCAGTAGTATGTAGAAGACAATTTGAGCTAGCCCCCTTTTTCCACTCTGCTTCCATGCTCCAACACCCACAAACCCCAGCGCCAGGGTTTCCCACTTCACCCACCTTGACCTTTGACCCCGGTGCTTCCACTTCACCGGTCCACAAACAAGTTTGACCTTGGTAAACAACTCCTGACTCTAACAAAAAAGGGGAATTCCCTAACCCAAAACAAGCCTCGACTTGCCCGGCCAAACTTGTGACTCCTACTCCCCGGAAAATACTCTCTGCACAGAAGCTTCGAAGAAAAATGAGATTTATTTTGGGGATCTATAAAAATTACTAATGATGAACACCAGAGCTTTTAAAAAAAAAAAAGTTTAAAAACCTATATATAAATAGAGACATAAGCAACCCAAAACACAGGCCACTATTATCGACTTTCAACTGATTTAAGATGGCCTTTTTAGCAGATTTGGTCAAGCAGTATAACATTTCATTACCAGCACCAAAGCGTAAATTTCACACTACGCCCGAACTCGTTCAAGCCATCTGAACAAACCAAAGGCAAATCAGATACCTCCCGCGCCAGTCATATCGCCAGCTCTTGAAAACGGTTCAAGAACACACAAGGGCATCCCATTCACACACAAGGGCAGAGTCCTAAAGCAAGATCTTATTAAAGCGATTAAAGTTTACACCCAACCCGAAGAAATTGCAGAAGTTAACATTAGAAACGTGAGGCGCTTTCAGGGTAACTATGGCAATTGGGAACTAATACCCAGCTTCTTTGAATACGATCTCCTGCATTTTTTTGATTTTCATAAAACTTTTATCGAGAGGAAAGCATTAGACGAATTGAGAGAAATCGGCTCTTATAAACTACAAACGTCCCTAAAAGTGCAGTTTAGATTGGAAAACCCCGACCAAACCGACCTTGGCACATTTACCTTCCCGAGTCAAAATACAGTGGTCCTAAGTAAAAAGGACCTAGTGGCAGCATTCACGGAACAGAGACAGAAACAAATCGAGGACGTGGAGGCTCACATGCAATGCGGATCAGGATGGGTCTTCGATAAAGTTGACGCCTTTACATTAATGTGGTGAGGTACAATCCGGTGGGTGCCATGTATATTCCACTACCTGAGAAATTAGCACTTAAGGAAGCAATCATAAACGTTCAAAATAACGACCAGCAGTGCATCCGATGGGCACTGAGAGCAGCTTTAAAATTATATTCAGACTACGTCAAAAGCCAAATGAAAGTCATTTTGAAATCTAGAAAACATAACGAGCGCACCTCAACTTACACAGAAGCAGATGGCCAAATTTCACAAACATAAGCTTTCCAACACCCATTTCAAAATCCCTCATATCGAATCACAAAATAAATTAGCAATCAACGTATTTGGTTACGACAAAAAAAACAGCGTTTACGTACTTTACAAGACTAAGCGCATAGGGGAACCAATCAATACTTCATTTTACCCAAGGGAAAAAGAGTCACTACTGTTGGATTAAAAAATTTTCTCGGTTGACGGGAGACGTTAATAAACACGATGGTAAGAAATGCTTTAACTGCATGTTGCACTTCCAAACAGATGAAAAGTTAAACAAACACAAAGATTGCCAAGGGTTAGACTCGACAAAAAGGCAAACACATTTTACAATTTGAAATTACAAGAACAAACAAGATGCCCCTTTTGTCATATACGCTGATTTGAGTCGGTTTTAGAGCACCTTCCACCTACTTTGACAAACACGGTCAAAACTCAGATCCATAAGCCCTGCGGCTATTCATATGCAGTAGTGAGACGCGACGGTAAATGCATGAGCCAAAAGATGTACAGAAGTCAAGACGCGGCAGCGATTTTGTCTGGTCTCTTTCCGGGGAAGTAGATAAGATCAACGAAATATTTGAAAATCCAAAGCCCCTAACCTGGTCGCGCGAGTTACAAAAAATTTACGAAAATTGTAATTGCTGTTGGATTTGTGAAAAGCTTATTGGCAAAACTGAAGAATCTCAGTGCCAGTGCCCAATTCCATACGAGCCAAAAACAAAGGACGAAAAAGCTGCCTTTAGTTCAGTCAATGAATCCAATGGTTTCAGAGAGCTGCTCTGTATGACGTGCACAAAGCCAATTAATAGATTCCGTAAGGTCAGGGATCACTGTCACGTGACGGGAAAGTACCGAGGCCCCACACACGCTCTGTGCAATCTAAAACTAAGAGTCGTGCCCTATCAAACACCCATTCCAGTGATTTTACACAATTTGGAAAAATACGACGCGCATATAATCATGCAGGGCGCTTGCGAGTTTAAGGGCAAGGAAACTAAATTAACTGCTAAAAATACCGAGAATTACATTTCGTTTTCATTTGGCCAACTTAGGTTCCTAGACTTGTTTCATTTCATGGCGGCTTCGCTAGATCGATTAGTTAAAAATTGTTCACCCGATGATTTTAACTTACTTTGGGACAGATTTCCAGAAAACACGGGTATGCTTTTAGAAAAAGGCATTTACCCTTAAGAATATATCGACTTCTTTGACCGATTCCAAGAGACGAGCCTACTGCCTAGGAATGTGTTTTATAGTTCCCTGAAGCAGTCCACTGTGACCGAGAAATAACAAACCTGTGCACAAACAGTATGGCACACTTTTGATTGTAAAAACCTAGGCGACCATCATGACCTATACGTGGACCTATGAGCAGGTGTACTTGAAAACTTTCGCAGTCTGTAAAAAGAAGTATGGCCTTGACCTGGCTAACTATTACACATCACCGGGCCTATCGTGGGACACTCTGTTAAAGCACTCGGGCGTAAAATTGGAACTATTGACAGACATTGATAAGCACCTGTTCTTTGAAAGGGCTAAAAGAGGCGGCATCTCGAGTGAGGGTGCCTAGTGTTACGCCAGACTACGATCCAAATCAGCCAGAGTCACATATTATGTGTTTAGACGCCAACAATTTGTACAGCTGGGCCATGTCACAATCGTTACCAGTGGGTGAGTTTCGGTGGGTTGAAGGCAAGTTCACCCTTAAAAACATTCTTAAACTTTCGCCTAAAGACTCGTGGGGTACACGTTTGAAGTCACTTTGGAATATCTGCAAGACATTCATTCACTGCACAACGACTGGCACCTGAAAACTTAGTAGTTCCCAATGAATGGTTTTCAAGCTACCAACAAAAATTAATCGACAACGGTGAGCAACTAACTTCTGTAGATAAACTGGTAGTGACTTCAGGCACAAAACATAAATACATGTACGTGGTTCACTATCGTACGTTGCAGAAGCACCTGTTACTCGGTCTCCAGTTATTTAAAAAGAGGTATACACCGTGTAACGTCGTTTAAAGAGGCGCCTTGGATGAAGAGTTACATCGATAAAAACACCGAGCTTCGTAAATTGGCCAAATCTGACTTTGAAAAAGACTTCTTTAAATTGATGAACAATTTAGTTTTTGGCAAGACCAGGTACCAGACCAGGTAAGATCCTGAATCAATGGTCATTTATTAAGAGATGTACAAGATGCCACCAAGTACAAAAAATTGACCCTTAAACCGAACTACAAATCCACTACGCCTTTTAAAGAGTGGGACCTCTCATTCGTGGAAATGTGTCTAGTAAAGACCAAGCTGAACAAGCCCATTTACGGCGGAGTGAGCGTACTAGACTTGTCTAAGACCTTAATGTACGATTTTTACTACAACAAATTAAAATCCAAATTTGGTTCAAAAGTTCGCCTGTTGCACACAGACACTGATTCTCTGTTAGTCCAGATTCAAACTGGCGATCTAAACGGCTACTTGAGTAAAAAGAGCAGCTTATTCGACTTTAGCAATTACCAAACCGACCATTAACCTTACAATCCTAAAAAAAAAAGTAATTGGTAATTGACGAATTTGGGGTAAGGTTATTTCAGAAGTCGTTTGCATTAGGACTAAAATGTATTTGATTTTAACGGAAGATCAAAATTTAAAGAAGGCAAAAGGTGTCATTAAAGTCATAACCGAGAAACATTTATCACATGCCATGTATAAAAGCTGCCTAATTGAACGGGTGCTACATCTTAATAGACAGCAGTTATTCAGATCAGATAAACATCAAGTACCAGTATACACCATCATGCAAAATAAGCTGAGTCTTTCGCCGCTAGACACAAAGCGCTATGTATTATCAAACAGTACAGATATGTTAGCTTACGGGCACTGTCAGTCGTTAATTCACAGATTTAAGGCAACTGACCTGGAGCGCGCCAAGCAAGCGTTACAACCTAAGTCAAAAGAATAACACGATTCATTCATCTATCACTGGGAGTACAACTCTGATTTCAAAGATAAAGAAAAAGCCTTAATTTAGTTTTTGTGCAGTTAAGACTCGGGCGGTAATTCGGTATCCTCGGGTATGACTTGAGGTTCCTCTTTGACAAAACTCCTATTTGGCCCGTTTAACAGATAGTGCAAAGTGGGACCCGTTTTCATGCGCTTACCTTTCACCCGTTTAAAATGACTGGTGCGCTTCTCTACCTGATAAACGTCCATGCTCCAAACGGGATCTGTTGCCCTTTTAACTGAACCACCCTCCTGCTCACCTGGGTAATACAGATACAGCACAACCAAGTCTGGAAGAAGTTTTTGCTCGCTCTTGGGGGTGCTGCAGGCGTTTGTTTCATTCGGTCTAATTTGACAGCTTCTGCGGGCTCTTTGCCAATTAAACACATTTTTTCTTCGTTTAACGATTTTATTACTTGAGGCAAATGCTGTACTCATTTCACGTTTCGCTCACCCACGTTCAACATTTCTTGTGCGTATTGATGGCCTAATAAACGCTTGGCGTTCAATTAAACCGTTCTATGATTCCCTGAGACCCATGAACGCCCGGTTCACCCATTTGTAACGATACGCCTTCCTTAACAAACGTCTTTTAAACTCGCCTTTAAATTCCAACCCTGAGTCTACCATTATAACCTTGGGCCAAGTCAGAGGTGATCTTTCATAAATTTACTTCATGGCTTCTAACACTTGATCGGTGGTTTTACTGGTCAAAGGTTCTGCTTCTTTGTACCGCGAACCCACGTCTACGATCGTTAAAGTGTATTTAAAAGTTTTACGGTTTACTCAATCCCAAGGCAAGTATAAAATATCTAATTGATGTGCTTCGTTTGGTTTGACAAACTCGGTTTGCAACGTAGATCTGGACACGTACGTAGGAGCAGGTAAGTAAATTTGCCAAATAGCCTGTTTTTTTAGCCAGTTTTTAACACTTGACTTGTCTGCACTGATCTTTTCGTGTAAATGATCTACGGCGCTTTCTCCTTTCCAATAGCCTTGAGAGCCGTAAAACAGTTTTTTAAAAGTTTCTTCCTTTTCTTCCTTTTCTTCCTTTCTTTCCATTTTTGAAAGTTAAAGCTTTTTAAAATAAACTTACTTTAAAATAAAATGAAAGCTATTTTATCGATGATAGGATCAGCTACAATATACTGGTTAGCTTTCTCTGGCAGTAATTATTTGTTTAGTCTTATTCCAAAAGTTAATGATGTCGCTGTAGAACGTAAACGTCATGATCTAGCGTTAGAACAAATGGCTCAAGCAAAACAAGCTTGGAAACAAAATTGTGCACACGTGCTAGACTTTCTAAACGAACACATGAAACAAGAGCGTATTAGTTAACACACATTTGTAAACGTGGATGAAGCCTTGCGAGCTTACAGTGAATCGACAGGTAAACAGTTGCCCCCATTGCCTCCAGAGCCAAAGTTATCTGATTTCTACGTACCTTCTGAAGATCAGAAAATTCACGAGTTTGTATGGATTCTAGGTGGGACGGCTTTGATTGGTTTTTTGATTTACCATTATAGTTAAATTTACTTTATTTTAAAAGAATGGCAGAAAATTCGCGAGCTTGTATGGATTCTAGGTGGGACGGCTTTGATTTAGCGGTACAGTTAAGTTCACTTTATTTTGAAAGAATGAAACAAGAAATTAAAGATAAGTTGGCCGATGTGCAAGCTGACCTAAGTGATACCGAGCAAATGCTTGGCGATATGCGTGCAGACGTGGATCATTGTGTCGATATGCTTCTAGAGATTCAAGCCGAAACGTTTCGTAAGCGAAATAACGAAGAAATGCTCTTTGCAGTGGCTACATGTATATCGTTAATCGCGTTTTCTTTCCTGTTTAAGGTTTCCCTAAGATTTAAAAATTAAAAATTGTATATATTAAGAAAATGTCGCAACAGTACACTAAAAAACTAAACCCGAGTCGCAGGCTAAAAGTGCCTCGCACGACTAAAGGCAAAAGATAACCCGGGCACCACCGCAGCACACCAAACGTTGACCGTAAAATTTCCAGCTTTAGGCATAGACGACGTAATCATACCCGGCACCACAAAACTGGCTTTCAAGTTGGACCCAGACCGAGCATCAGACGATAATCGAACCGTGTATAATAACGTGGCAACAAACCTGATTTCAGAAATCAACGTCAGCTTACAGGGAAACAAAATTGTCAGTTACAGAGACGCAGACGTGTTTCATAATTTTAAGGACAATTAGCTATCTCTGTCGCAGACTAAAAATATGGTGTACTTTGGCTTAGAACGAGAAAATGTGGCAAAGTTACGTTTAGGTGCAGGTGATGCATCAGACTCGGCCAACAACAGCAAAGACAAAGCTATAGCTGACGCTTTTGGCAACAGATATGCGATTCTGTTAGATGCACCTATATTGACGGATCACGGCCTTTTTATCCGTCGGGTTTTAAAGAGCCTCTGACGTACCAGTTGACTTTTAATGACCACAACAAATTAGTTAACTCGTCTGACACGGCCGCAGAATATGCAATTTTGGATATAACTTTAGAATACGAAATCGTAACTAATGGAGACCTCGCTCAAACTATGCGGAGTAAGCACAAGGGCTCCTGTATTACTTATTTGATACACTCTTGGAAGAAACAAGCGGTAAACAAGTTGGACACTTTGTGGAACATTAGTATAGATCAGACGATTAAAAGTCTAAAAGGCATTTTGATTCTGTTCAAAGATCTGGCGGTAAAAAACCCTCAAAGATTTTACAACCCACACATAACTAAAACGGTAGTCATGGTCGAAGGCAAACCAAATCAGCTGTATTCACAGGGGCTATTTGAATATCAACATTGGACCGAAATTAAGAAGCACTTTGGTGACTCGGAAACTGAATCGACTTGTGTGGTTGTAAAAAACTTGAACTTGACTGGAGTAGACATGGCTGACTATTTAAAAGATAAGTACGGGCTCTGGCTGGATTTCAGGAGTTCAGACGACAATTCTGCGCACAGATCGGGTAGGCCGCTCGGCGGTGGCGGTGATATATCGATACAAATGGAAAGACAGGCAGAAATGGCGAGACCTTTGACGATGTACGTCTTTTTGGTAATGGATGCACAGTTAACGGTAGAAGACGGGAATTTTAAGAGCTTGGTTTATTAAGTCTAGTTTAATTTAAAGATTAACCAAATGTACATGAGACCTCACTGCACCTTGGTCATTGGTAAAACAGGCAGTGGTAAAACCCAGTGGATCCTAGACCTATTAGAAATAGAGTATAAATTTATTTTTGAGGCAGTTGTAATGAATTTTGGCAGACACGTTAACCATTCATGCTGGTTGTTAACGCAAAAGTATGATTTGGTGCTCAAAGACTACAGAGAAAACATGGCGTGGACTGCTTTGTTTCATTGTAAGGATCGAAATAGCTTTGATCAATGTTTACATGAAAATGAGGTAGTGCCTGATTGCGAATGGGAAACGATTAAAAAACATTAACCTGATGTACACTTTAGCAAGTTGATTTTAAACACAGAGCCTCCGCTGAATTATATACTTCAATAAGCTACCTGCTGAACTAGAATAAACTACTGTAGCTATAATTTGTTGTTTTATTTTGTTATAATATAACAAATAAAATATAAGCTACGTTAGAGTATATTCAACTTGTTATTCAACTACATGTAATTATCGCAGCTAATTTGACTTATTACACCTATGAGTACCTTTGATTGAAATTTACGTTCAATTTATTTAAAACGTGTATTTTAAAAACGTATATATTATAATGGACATCAAATCCATTATTAACGAGACAAAAAATGAAACCACAGAATCAAAGGCCAACATCAAAGATCGTCTCTGCTCAATCGTAGCCTCGGGCAAAAGTAAGAAATACCTCGGCAAGGAATTCACCATTAAAGACATTGAATCTTTGAATCTGGCAAAACAGGAAAAATTGTTTAATTTGTACGAGGTCAAATTTGGCAAAGAAATCGTTAAAACCTTAGGTCACTCAATTTGCAGTTTGTACACGTGTTTACTAGGAATAGGTACTCCGGTCGAACTCTTGGGCTTCAACATGGACTTTAAATCTGAAGAGGCGCTAACTAAGGACTTAAACGATGACCCGATCATGAGTCAAACCATGGGACATTTTTTAAACGAACTTTGTTACAAGTACGGTGTGTACCTATCACCACCGGTAGCAACGTTAATTACGGCTAAGCATCTGGAGTTTAACAAAAGTCCTTTTATAATAAAAGATGGAGACAGAAGAACAACAAACGAGCAGTCCAGCAAAGACTCCAGTACAGACAACTAAAGTTAAAAATCCGAAACGCGTAGAGCAGGGTAAAAAATTAACCCGAGCATAACAAAAAGATGAAACAACAGCCAGCTAAAATGGCAACGAGTGAAGCCTCCGAAATAAAACCTGAGAATAAAATTTACGCGGCATGCATCAATAACCAGTACTTGATCTTGGGTGGGTTAATCGCCAGGCGAATTTTACTTGCGTTTTACTTGAAAAGAAGGCAAAGAATACATGCCGAACCAAAAGTTACCCAAACACCAGAACCAAAGCTGGCAACAAAAGCACCTGCGCAAGAAATTTTAGACATGGAGTAAGGTAAATTTAAAAACCGTATATATTAAGAATGAGTGACACAAACATCAACATAAATGGAATTGCTAATACGGTCTACCACGGTGCTGTAGTTTCTGCAATTTCCATGGGATACGCCATGCTCGGTAAAAGGCTGTTAAAAATTAAACCCCAGATTTGGATCAGTTGAGTATCAAAGACGTTGCGAAAATGAGTGGTGTGTTGGCCACACAGGGGTGGCTCGAGGCACAAGGTGTATTACCTGCAAGTTTGCCCAGTAGTTAAAGTAAAATCGTTTATTTTAAAGTTGAAGTAAAATGGCAGAAGGCGGATTTGAACCAGTCAATTTTGACCCGATTAACGAAACTGAAGATATACCCCTAGAAGGAGAAGACGACGTGACATGGGACGATACCTTTGATACAACGCAAGAAGAAACAAGTTTTATAGAAGGCCAAACAATAGGTTTACCAGATTTAAGAATTGAGCTAGTCAAAGACAAAATGTACGATTTTTATGACGTGGTTCAAAGAGAAACTCGGTACGAAGCGTCAATTAGGGATTCAAATCTAGATAGCAAAGACCACCTGTACGTCAAGTTTGAAGGCAAAAAAGTTCTCTTAGCCCGAGAAAATAATAGTAGCGTATTTCGTAGCCTAAATACAATTAGGCAAAAAACAAACACCAATTTTACAATGTCCTAGGCTTACGCAACTACGTTTCTGGTAAAACGAAACAGCAGGCACAAGAGATAATCCATATACTCGCACAGCTTCAACCTGAAAACCTCAAGAACCAGGAACTCCCACAGGCATCAGATCAAGTCAGTGACATCGTAGAAGATCTTACTCAAGATACAGGCGGATTAAATTACAGGGAACTCGTTACTTTAGATAAATCTTTACAGACGGTCAAGGGGAATTAATTTTAAACCAGGGCAAGTTTGACCAATTGGACGCCAAGATTGAACAAGTAAAAAACGAATTAGAAGAAGCGGCATCTGAAGGAAAACGTACGTAACTTCAACGGCAGTTAGACGATTTACAAGTGGAAAGACGGGGTATGTTAGAAGTTCTTAATAGGAACACGGATCAACTTTGGGGCCAAATCAATCGAATTAAGGAAATAATTACAGCAGTGATGGACAGTGATTTGATTTACGCGAGAAGACTCAAACTTTGTTTAAGGAACAGGGTGTAACGATCGTAAGCATTTGAACGTTTTTTTCTTTGGCCGTGAGTACGATTGTAAGTAGTATCATAGCTAGCGTCAAAGCTGCTGGCACGCTTAGTCCCATGCCTGAACCTACGCCTGAACCAAAAGCCCCAAGTAAGGGAGGTGTTACCGATTGGGTTAAAAGGCAACTGTGGAACTTAGCAAACGTGTTTAAGAAAGTGGGTTTGAAAGCGCTGGGAGCTTTGCCCAGAATCATCAGTAATGTTTTGAGTTGGATTTTCAACGTGGCGAGTAAAGCAGTCGGACGGGTCGCCGAGCACGTGTGGACTTTGTTTGTGGGCACAGGTGTTTTGATTTTGACTTATGTGCAGAGGGTACAGTAAGTCACTGTAAGTAGGGCAAAAAAAAAAAAATTTAAACCCCTTCTCATATTTGGGAAGATTTTTTTTTAATGCCTTAAGTTTTGCTACACGACTTAGCTTAACACTTTATACAACTTTACATTATACAACTTAACTTAACACTTTAGAACAACTTTACTTTATACAACTTACATAAACATTTTATACACAATGAAACCGAGACCACCCACGGCAATGGCTCCTAAGGTTAAAGACAGTTTTTCTTCGTTGTGGAAGTCTAACGGTTTTTTTCTCCTTGGTTGAGCGGGTAAAGTTTCTGGTAAAATTGTTGGTTCTTCCACTCCGTCATTAAAATTGCTATTTGAAACTCCACCAGAATTTAAAGTCGGAACATAACCAGTCTGGATGCCTTTGGTGGCAATTTGTAAATTGTTGTTGTATCCTTCAAACGTGCCGATGCGTAAATCCATGTCTGAGGGCACCAAGTACAAACCTGGTGCGACTACGAAGTTTAAAGGCATTTTTGCATATTGTAGCGAATCTTGAAATTGGTTTATCGATTGTTCTTAGTCGGGCTCTAAATTGATTAAAGATTCCACAATGGTAACGAATTGTCTTTGCGCGTCTAATCTGGTTCCGGGGGCTAAAACGCTGGTCATGGTCTGAGCTTGTGCACCCAGTAACGTGTATACGTAAGCCCTAATAGACTCGTTTACCTTTGAAATTCCAACGTCTGTGATCTTTGTCCTTTTAAGTGGAATAAAGTCTTGCCACGCAGATTTTACTTTATCATCTTGTAAAATCCAGTCAATTTTATATTTAATCGTTAGACCCGAACCCAAAGGTTGCCAATAGAGATCCATTACCTTGCCTTCGCGACCATATTTATTATAAGTTTTTTTTAGGTCTTAGTTTTCCCTGGAACGGGTAGCCATTTTTTTACACCGGTATCAGAAAAACTTGAATGTCGTAACAGTAAGCGGTGCCGAGGCCGTTCGTATAAGGATCGCGGGTTTGTCTAAAATTCATGTTTGGATCCACGTCAAACTCGCGGCAAATGTTATTAAACCATTGTTATCGTAGGATAGAATATATTGCAGTAGGCAATGGAAAATTACACTCGGCAAATATCTTTCTTACCGCATAATACAAGTGGAAATTCATTAAGGCAGATATGTACTGGGATCAACGATTTGCCCAAAAATCGATTCCACACGCAGTCGTTGCACAATACATCGCAAAATTGACTTGGTTTTGATAAAATGAAATCGGATCTGTGGCCCAACGATCTACGACTTCTTGCTGGGTGACTTTTGGCATTTTGTAAGCCCTAGTAATGTCGGTAAACTTAGCCCAAATGAATTGTCTTTGTTTACTAAAATAAACAGGTTACTAAAATTGATTCCCATCTTTTAAACAAAGGGGTTTTTAAAAAGGAGGTGCTGTAGGTTTCACGTCTCGGTATTATGGAGGCGAGTCTTCGTATTTAACCGATTTGGTAAAACTTACTCGCCAAGTTTTTTCATAAAATCTTTTTTTAAAATGGCTGCCCGTTCGTTAGCGAGTGTTTCTGCTCTTTCGTTTACTTGAATTCTTCTTTGCTCATCGATTTACTTGCTTGTAGTTTAATAGACGTACTTGACCTAATTTTTTCTTTCATCTCGTTAAACTTTTTCAGCTCAGACAAAATTAGTACAAATTCCTCTTGTAAAATGTCATCATCCTCAATCACGTGAGAAACATATTCTTCGATGGTGTTTAGCTTGGAGTCTGCCAGCATTCGATTTGATCGTGCATTTTAGTTTTGTGGGACAGCCTGTGACTGGCATACTTTAGCAAAGCCTAGGCACCAAACGCACCGATAGCAATGCCACCTTCCATCACTGGTCCCACGGGTGCCGACACGCTGCCCAAAAGTACGGGAATTCCTACAGCTGCAGAAGTTGCACCTATCGCTTCTACGCCGTACTCTACGTAACCGAGTGCTGTTAAAAACCGTTTAATCTTTTTGTGGCTAGTTTCGCGCGTGTCACATTCTCTTTGGATTTGAGATTTGATTTCTTCGATCTTTCTGAGCCTGTAGACTCTCCTTTCTGCTTGTTCGGCAGAGTTTAATTCTAGGTGCTTAGTCAAATCTGGATATATGTTTGGCTTGACGTTTACTGTCATCTTTTTGTTATATACGCATTTTAAAAAACGTCTAACTCGATTAAATTCCAGCGCCTCTGTTGTCAACTAGCTACCCTCGCTTGTCTTTTAAAGAAAAGGTCAACTCGCCGACGTTTCTGTAAATTAACGTTTTAGACGTCTTACTGTCACAAGCGATAGTCGAGTTACACAGCCCAGTAGGTATCACGTCCAACAAGTCCGAAGACTGTCCGTTATAAAACTTGTCATGGGTATTTAAGTGTTCCCAATGAATGAACGCAAATTTCAAGGGGTTTAAATCATATGTATCTTCGTAAATGACGTTGGGTAAAAGTTTGATTTTGGGTAAGTTTAACAAATTAGAGACCTGTCTATTTGGCCTCAACTTGAGGTTAGGATCCGTGATGGCCAATGTCACCCTTTTAGACTCCGTGAGAACTTTGAAAGATACACCCGGGATCAAATTTAACAAAAAGTCAAACCAGTCTATGCCGTAATAACCTGGAAATAGGACGATGGTTCCTCTTTCGCCCTTGGGTAGCGATTGAAATGAGCCTTGAAGATGAAGTGTATCAAGTACGGGTCCTCTTAATCCCGTGAGATAAAGCCTCTTGTCTAATTCAGCGTTTCTCAACCTTCTGGGTTCGTTGTTTGGTACTTCGGTAGAGGACGTTCGTATTATTTTTCAGCTTCTTTTAAAGCTAATCGTCTACCTTCCAGTTCATCATTTATTGATTGATGTAATTCAGTCAACCGCCGGTGTAAAGCTTGTTTTGTTGGCACGTAACTTTCTTGATCAATTTGCACCGATAAATCCTTTATGTGTTGATTTATATTTTTTATTCTTTGGTTTTGTTCTTCAATTTCTGCGTCTAGTGTACCTTGTTCAATCGCCTCCAAAAACTCATTTTTAATCCTTTGTATTGTGTCTTGCCCTCATTTCACTTCTTCTATTGGAGGATCTACCGTCCAAGCCTGTGTCCCACTCAATTTTAGTAACGTTAGTCACATTAAAATACCCAGCTTCAAACTGAATATTCTTTACTTTGACAACTTTGTCACCTTTAGTATTGTTGGTCTCGTCTTTCAATTTAAACGTCTGTGGATTTTTGGCCAAATAAAAAGTGTGAGTCTCCATTTTAGTATAAACAGGTTTTTAAAAGTCTTCTTCGACAAGTTTAAATTTATTGAGGGCGATGTCCCAGTGCTTATCCGAGACTTGAAATAAGTCTTTAACTGTTGATTCAGCTTCCACGGTTACATTTTGGTATAAGACAGCGATTAAGGCCTTCAGCGGTTTGCCTCTAGAGATCTTACCCACTAAAATTTGGTTTAACTTGTATTCTATGGTGCCCGCTTGAACATGCTTCAAACGTTTAATTCTTTTAAAACTTTACTCAACTTTTGCTTATGTTTTTATAAACGAAACATTGGTTATATTTACCACCCACGTTTTCTACATGTACTTCGTCTGACTAAATTTGACAAAATATTAATCCGCAATGCCGGCATATGAGTTTATAATCTCTGATTATTTTGGTGTCGTGTGGGCATGTGGGTTCTTCTTCTTCTTCTTTGTTATTCACACAGGGTCTCATTTGGCTAAAAAGATAGATTAATAGAAGAGATAAACATAATCACCGCGATGGATGACAAATACAGTAAAAAGATAATCGCGGTGTCGTGTTGCTGGTAGTGATGTTTCGGCTGCTAGTGCTGCTAGCCTTCATCAGGCAACTGAAGTCTGGATGCTGCAGGGTCTGCTATATACCGCCGGATCG
>NW_019091360.1:357127-379860 GCF_001949145.1 Acanthaster planci
TGCGTTGGTGCTCCTTGATTCTCTCGCCGATTGGTCTGCCAGTTTCGCCGATGTATACCTTGCCACAGTCACCGCATGGTATCTTGTAGACCACTCCTCCGCGTCTTCTGGGTGGGATGGGATCCTTAGGGCGCACGAGTTGGTACACAAGACGCGTCAAGGAGGCCATCCACATCCGCCTGAATAGACACAACATCAACAGAGACAGCGGCATCGACATCCCCAGTTTCTGGCTCCCCACCATCCGCCAACACAACCACCGGAGCACCGGAGCGCAACGGAGCCATACCGAGGACACGCCCCTTCACGCCCATGAAGTGGAGCGTGCGACGCCCGCTGAGGTCACCTGCACTGCGTCCGCAATACACGGCGGGGGACACGCGGAGGACGCGGTCCGGCGGTATATAGCAGACCCTGCAGCATCCAGACTTCAGTTGCCTGATGAAGGCTAGCAGCACTAGCAGCTGAAACGTCGCTACCAGCAACACGACACCGCGAGTCATCGATTATCTTTTTACTGTATAAGATAGATTAAGTTTTCTTCGCCCATGGGTAAAGGCTCATATTTGAAGGTTTGGTTAGACATGATTTTTATTAATAGTCCATTTACTTAAGGTGGTTAAATGAGGGCTGTTTAACCATGCTTTGAAATTCTTGGCGTCTAAAATTTCTACTTTCGTCCTCGAGGACCAATGCATATTCGACAAAATCTGGAATTTGCCCTCCTGTCGAGCTAGATCGAAAAACTATTCCTTCGTTTTCATCAAATTTTTCGTCTTTTTCAGATTCTTCGGTTTCAGGTTTGAATTCTTCTCCCGATTCCATTTTGGCTCTAATTTCGGCTTCTTGAGATAAGCTTATGTATTGTATGGTTCGGTCAATCATCAAGCCTATTTTTCTCAACTTAATGTCCAATTCGTTTTCTATTTCAGGCATGGGGTCATTTGGCATAATTAACTTTCACAATCTCGATAATCAAAACAACCATTGCATTCCTGACAAGATTCACATTCAAAAAAATGGTACATCTGGCGAAATGTGTGCAATGCCTGCAGTCCTGGCATGAATAAATACACCTTGTGTTAAGACAGTTATCACAATCGCGAGCATCTATTACGTTACTGCACGCTTTTATGTTTTTGCAAAAGTGACAATCAAAATTTCTGTCTGTTAATCTTTTTGGAAGTAGTTCTTGAACTGTTTTTTTCACACTTGGTTTTTCATCTCTAATTTTACAAGAATGTATATAAGGTTTTTAAAAAAATCTCATTTTTTTTGTCAGAGCTTCAGATCTAAAATTCATTTTCGGATTCAGATTCAGAACAACCAAATCCACTAAATGCTTGTACCACAGATTTATCTAAAACAAGACCGTCATTTCTAATTTTCAACATAGTCGCCGATAATTTATACCTAACACTGGCACTGCACGACAGTGAACTGTGAGTACCGTAGTATACATGTACGTCTTTTGGACAAATAAAAGATTGCGCATCACATCTCTTATTCATAAATTTCTCGATATCTGTCTCGTCAATGGGCCTTTTTCGATGATCAAATAGAGAGGCATAGGGGTCTATTTTAACATACATTCAGTGCTTGGCCGTGTAAGGTGGTTTAAACTACGTATTCCATCTTGTTCAAATCATCAATGTCGCAACTGGCTTTGTAGGCGTTTATGGTATTAGACGGAATGTTAGACTCGATGGTGGCTTGAGATTCGATGAATCTGTAAACGGCTAAATTTATGTGATCGAGTATGTTCATGGTAGGTTGCTCTATTTGGTAGCATATTTGACGGCCCGTTATATTTTTAGAGGTTTTGTTTCTAGTACCGTATTTATACAGCGGGTTTATGCCGTAACAGGGTTTGGTCATCATAATCAACAGGCGTTTATCTTGGCCGTTGTGGCGGTAAAAAATAGGTGAGCTGCATACAGTTATACATGTATGTTGGACTTTTTGCACCAAACAAGATGGCCACCGATTGAGTACTGGGGATCACCTGGCTCTGTTCAACTGTTGAAGGGGTACTTCTAGTCGAGGCGAATATCGGCATACATGTATCTGCCAGGTTTTATACCTTTCACCCACAGAAAATAATCTTCAAGTCTGGCTGCATCAAAGATGTACATATAATGTGTTTGTTGGGAACGTCATATTTGACAGATTTTTCATGACATTCGAGAATTTTGACAGAAAATACACGACGTTTAAGAATGCCAAAAACGATGTCACATGTAGTGCTTGAAAATTCCATGAGCTATGTTCATTTTACCACTTATTTTGGAGATATCCCCGCTAAAAATTAAATTAAAATTAACAACTCTGAGCATAAAATTTTCATCATTAATCGTATTTTATGTCTTGGACGTCATTTTTTTGTGTCCAGCATTCAGTATGATAGATTTTCTTTTAAGAGACCTTGGTATGAAGAGAAAAATCATGGAGCATCACAATTCCGTGGAGGGGCTCATGAATATCGAATGAAAAAGAGGGCGCACTATCTGGGTTGATGTCAAAGGTCAAACAGCCAGTGTTGTAGTCGAGTACTTTTTTCCGAGTATCAAGTACTGCCGAGAACTTTGACTGCCGAGTACAAAGACAGAGCGAGCACTTTGCCAGCCAAGTATAAGTACTGGTTTCCGAGTACAAGTACTTGCACTTCCGAGTACGAGTACAAGTACTTCTAATTCCGAGTACAAGTACAAGTACTTCTAATTAGTTTTAAAGTAGTTTTATCTTAATTTAGAGACGCTAAGACCGGCCACTGTGTAAAAGAAAGACCAAATACAGATGACATGGCTACAAGAACAAGTGATCTGGCTAGCAATGTCACAGTCACTACACTGCGTTGCAGCAGTTGACACAATGTGCATGGCGCGGCGAAGTCTATTTTCCAGACTCAATTGTTCACATGCCTGTGATTTTCTGTATGCTGGGTGCGTTGTTAGAATTTTTGACTCCAGGAACCAGACTGCCAATGCCCAAGTAAATCACGGGACCATTCTGGAGTACCACAATATAATTTGCGTACGTGACTGGTTAAGTACGCGCACAGACGGCGAATGGGTCGTATATGTTAATGGTCCCACGTTCGGCCTTCACTTTGTCAGAACCGTATCGAATATCGGGTCATTGGAGTCGATATTTTTGTACCTTATTTTAATAGCCGTGGTAAGTTAACTTAAAGGATTTTTTTTATCGAGTGCGAGTACTTTGATGCTCGAGTACAATTTTTAGATGTCGAGTTCCAAGTATTTTGCAGCTCGAGTACAAGAACTGTAGTTCGAGTACGAGTACTTGGACGTCCGAGTACAAGTACGAGTATAGGATTTCATGATTATGGTTTTAATATGTGTAAATATTATCATCTTTCACCACATATAAATCTGTGTAAAATAACTGCAGGAATTATTCCTTCCCAGTAACTTTTATTTGGCTAGGATTTCAACAGGTTGTCACATCCATCAACAATGCTGACGTCCGAGACTTTAATTAATCAACTCCGATTAAGTTAAGAGATACATGTAGGCACTGTCATCATTGTTCCAGATATCAGCCATGACTTCCCTCATTTCATCAGACATTAGGAATTAATTCACTGCTGTTCACTTCAGAAAAAATGAACCCTCAAAGTTGAACATTGTCTAATGATCCATATTTTGAGGAACCTGCCGTTACACAAGTAAAAAAGCTTACAGAGTTCCAGTTTGGTTAAGTATCAGTTTGCCCATGCTTGCCCCATAAGAATCTGGCAATGAAACAGCTGAAATGGAATAAAGTAGCTGAAACAGGTTTTGAAGGTTTTAAAAAGGATTGTATAGGTACCAAGGATAAGGGTTGTATAGGTATACGATCCCCTAATAGTCTCCAGTAGCTATATACATAATACCTCTGGTATTCAAATAGTGGACACTGAACAAATCTTGGAAAATTCAGCATTAGCATTGAGGAGTTAGAAGATGTTCTGTATAATTTGTCTTATGAACATTATGTGCGGGGCTGCATACCCACGGGTAATAGTAGTTTATTCTACTTTTTCAGTCCCTGACCCACATAACTGTTATTTGTCTTGTTACATGTATATATTCCGATTTTCTTCTCCGGTCCCTGCTACTGCTTATATTTACTTACAAGTGTGTTTTGTAGTTTTTTGTACACTTTTTGTTCAATTTTGCTTTGTCTGTCCTTGTGATGGTCAAATAAACAATAATAATAATGATGTTCTGCCACATGGGGTCTGGACAATTCGAGGGTTCGCCAACTCGACTTTGGACAAATCGACCGTTGAGACAAGTCATCGGTTGGGACACTGTCCGCTCAGCCCAATCATCTGCTGAGGCCATGGTGTGAATAATGCCTTAATAATGGGATGGAATTTCACGTAGTAGATAGACAGGCCTAATTTCTGAGTTATTATAAAAATGGTTGCCGCAGTAAGCCAATCTTTGCACGATCAACGGATCTTGCACCCTCGCTGACCCTGCCATGTACATATACATAGTTTTGGATTGCTTGAAAAATAACCTACCTCCTTTGTGTTGTCCTTCAGTTCTACATTCTCAGATTCTGGTTAAAAGGTGAATGTTAGCTTTCTGTTGAACAAAACTTGTTCTCGGAAAATTTCTAGAAAAGAAATTTTGGCCAGACTTCTGATTCGCACTTCGACATTTGTGAACAGTTTGTTAAAAATCATGGTAGTGGACAAAAATTGACAAAGAGTTGCAGGGTGATATGTCATTCACTACGAGTGATCCCAAATACTTTCTTATACTCAGCAATAATAAGCCTTTGCATCTAATGTCTGTTTACTCAAAATGACTTTCAGAGTTGAATTTTATTAAAACTGGCCGAAAACCATTTTGTTTCCTAGTTTTGGATCACGCATTAAGTGCGTGCATGCAATATGTACGTTGTGAACTCATCTTACTTTACGGACATTGCAGAAATTTACATGACATAATGAGTTTGCCAACTGTGCGGCACGAGGTAGTATCGTTGATGGCTCGCGCTGTGCAGGTGAAAAAGTTTACTCAAGATTCACTTTTTAAAATATTCATTAGAATTCTTATTTTCGAACTGATTTTCTCTAAATTAAGAAATTTTTCATTAGAAAATAAACTTTTTACAATGGTTCTGGCTGAAAATGGATTTGCCGCCCGCGTGGTTACTTTCCGAAAAGTGTTGCCACTTTCGTCGATCCTGTATATCCGAATCAAAAGTTTAAAATTTGAAATTCATTTAGTAGCATCTCTAGCACACAAGGTGGATGGTGACAGGTCATATTTCACTGGAATTTGAGAATTTTTTGTAGCTGCAATCTGACTGAATAATTTTTGCAATCTGGAACTGGGAAAACAACTGTATTACGTGTAGAGTTCTCACTGGTCGAGCTGTTTCTGTGTCAAAGTCAATTTGTCCTAACGGACGACTTGACAAACGGTCGAGTTGTCTCAACGGTCAAGTAGTCTCAACAGTTGAGCTGTCCGAAGTGGGGTTGGCAAACAGTCGAGTTGTCTGGACCCCAAGTTGGTTCGCCGGCGGGTCTGAGTTGACTCCAAACCGAGTTGATCAGGGACGACATGTACAAGCTGACCCAAAATTGGATAGGCCTAGAACGGTTTGCAGACTCGGGCCTAAATTTCACTGGACATGCTGGAGCAGACAATGTAGAGCAGGTAATTTTTTTCAGAAGTTAGGCCTACCTTCAGTTTGATCCAGACAGATTTTTTCTTTCAGTTTTACTGGTTTCGTCCACATTGAATTCTCAAAGTCAAGGTTTCATCTCACCTAAGCCCACAGCTTACAAATTATCACCGTCAACGGTCCACACGCACACATGTCACGTCTGCATTAAAAGGCGCCGGCGACGGACATCTTGTTTGGGCAGTGTTGCTAGGGTATGATTAAACTGGTTTCCTGTCCCGGGTACCGGTAGCGATTTTTCCCCCCCGTACCACCACATTTTTCGCTATTGGCCCAGAAAACAAAACGCACTCTGATTGGATTATTGACAAGAATATAATATAAAACCAGTGCTCATACGTAGGCTAATTGCCGACCTTTCGGTGACTGAGTACCTTCTTTCTTCAGAGCAAAGCAGATTCAGTGCAGTAGGTATAGGGGGTTTGCGGATACACCTTGTGGAAATTAGATTCAGTTCTGAATGAACGCAGAAAAATTTCCACGTTCATGCCCTCTGATTGGTTCATGAAACCATGTGATATGATTGGACCGTTGTCATGCATTACAGAGCGTCAAAAGTGGACAACCTCATTTTCTCATATTCTGTTCGGGATTTTTTACTTTGCCTATAGCATTTTTAAAAAAACGCAATTTCCGCTAGGAGAAATTTGGATTTTACTTTAACAACTCTTCGTCGCGCGTCAAAAGTGGACAACTAAAAACTTCAAATTCCCACTGGCAAAATTACTGTCATGCTCCAAAAGTGGACCACCCCGTTTTCAAACGCTAAAAGCGTCGTATTGGGATCCCGTTATGGGCTGTAGTGAACATGTGATACGGGAAAGAAAAAGCATACAGGTTTCCCAAGGGTGCACCCTCGCAAGAAGGCCCTAAATATGTCCACCGAGCTCATTACTAAAAGTTATACACTGAAAAAATACTCTATATTAGAGAGTCCTGAGAGCCATGAAATTGGGGAATTGGAGAAATATGGCACTGAACCCCTTCAAATTCAGAGCAATTTGGATGCGGTCAGGTCCAAAAATGGCACTATTTTGCCGTTTTGCAGAGGGCGATGGTTTTTCAAAATGGCTACTTTTCTGGGCAGGAAATTTTCTTCATTCTAGGGGTGGTCTGCCTTTGGTGAAAATTTCTCAAAATTCATTGGTCAAGCCCCCGAAAATTGAAAGGAAAATGAAAGGGGACATGTCGATCATCGTATTTCTGTGAAGCCTGGACACCTGTGAGAGTTGTATTTTTAATAATTGCGAAGTGTGGGGATTTATCATTGCTGTCTATGGGAATTCATTTGTAGTGGTGCACCCCCCAAGACCTTTCCAAGAGCGATGAACGAAAGGGCGCCCTCTATTTTGTTCAAGATTATGCATTGCTGGGACGCGTTTTGCGTAAGGGGGGGGGCTTACAGTTGCACTACACCAAATACGTGCCCATAGAAAACAGAGCAAAATCAAACTGAAATCGCGCCGCCTGTTGACTCTCGTGAAGAGGTTGGCCTCCGTTTTTTGTTTTTGTTGATGTTGTTGTTTTTTACTGGAAATTCAAGATTATGGCCAGAAGAACACTTTTCGTTTCATTTTCGTGGGGGTTAGCCACGTTTTTTTTTATTCGCCTTTCAACGAAGATACTCCCAAAATAGTAGTAAAACTAAGCGCTCATTTCTGAATGTAGCCGCCTGCCTCTATCCAAAATAGGCCCGCAATTTGGGGCTTTTTGTGAAAGAAATACCCAGAACTGGAAACTCGGGAAAATCGGGATTTATAAAAATATTTCTGTGATCCCTCCTGGTTATGGCCTGTCTTATTGTAAAAAAATCCTGTGGGATCACAAAGTATTATGTGTAACAATCCAGTAGCTTGTACTGATTGTATTTCACAATCAGTTATTTGTTACCAGTGAGGAAACTCGATGAGAAATTATCTGTAACAATCCGGTAGCTTTATTGTATTTCACAATCAGTAATTTGTTACTGGTGAGGAAAATCAATGAGAAATTATGTGTAACAATCCTGCAGCTTTATAGTATGTACAATTAGTCATTTGTTACTGATCAAAGAAATCAATATGAAATTATATGTAACATTCTTATTTGTTACTGGTTGTCTGTCCTATGGTTTCATCATTTTTTTAAAGTGTTATCTAAGTTAAAAGTTTATCTTGTTAATGAATTTGGAAAATTATGTTACTTCATTTGTTTCTTTGAGATTTCTTGTGGGAGAGGCTGTGAAAGGTCAGCCTTTTTATTTAGGCCTGTGGGTTACAGTCAGATCTTTTCATGAACCAAATCTTTTAATGCGTGTCGATTCCAATATACAGAATTTTTATACAATCAAATTCTCGGTAATATTTTATATCACAACTCGTCAAGATCCATTAATTAAGGTATACTGCCATTATCCTAGTGATGTAAATCTTACTCTGGTGACGAATGTATCACTGGCTAGAGAAGTGTGTGGAAAAGGTACTGATTTAAATTGAAATCAAAACTTTGGTCTATATTATGATGGCTGTCATCAGTTGCCTTTCGTCAGAAAGTGTCCATACATTTTTTCTGAGGTTTCCGTAAGATGGTTTCTTGTTCGTGAATACTAAGTAGCATACCAAGTGAATTGATTTTCGGTAAAAGAATTGATTCATTCAGACAACTGGGCAATGGCTGCATTAGTTTAGTAGTAGGGATAGGAGAGTTCTGGACCACACGCCCTTTTAACCCCCTTTTACCCACCACACTCACCGGGGATTCCCACTCACCTTTTGACCCAGGCGCACTTTTCCTGTAAACAACTCGTGACTCGACGCTAACCCCCTTTCACCCACACGCGCTGGGGATTTCCACTTCACTGACCTTGACCTTTTGACCCCGGCTCACGTTTTTGTAAACAACTCGTGACTAGCACCGATCGCACCACTGCAATTACTCACAAACAAAAAAGGGACTTCCCGTCGACCGGAACTGTGACCTCAACTTAAAGCATGACTCTGTTCAAAGCAAAACACGCTATGTTTACAACCGCCTTAAATAAATGGCCCATATATAAAAATAACAATATAAAAAAACATGTCAAGTCAAGTCGTCAGACAAAATGATAAAAATTTTAGAGACCTACATATAAATAGAGACATGAGCAACCCACAACACCGACCTCTACTAACGAACTTTAATCGATTTAAGAAGGCGTTTTTAGAAGATTTTGTCAAGCGATATAATATTCCATTACCGGCACCAAAAACAACCAAAACCCGTAAATCTCAGACTAAACCTGAGCTCATTGAAGCCATACGGGCAGATCAAAAACAATTTAGGTACCTCCCGCGTCAGTCATATCGGCAGCTGTTGAAAACGGTTCAAAAATATGATAATATTCCTTTTGCAAACAAAGACAGATATGTCAAACAGGACTTTATTGAAGCGATTTAAGCTTACACTCGGCCCAAGGAAATTGCGGAAGTCGACATTAGAAACGTCAGGCGCTTTCAGGGTAATTTTCGCAATTTGGAATTGGTACATCCGAGTCGTTTCTTTGAATACGATTTGATACAATTTTTTGATTTTAACAAAACTTTCATCGAGAAAAACGCTTTGGAAGAACTAAAAGAAATTGGTTCGTACAAATTGCAAACGAATATCAAAGTTCAGTTTAGATTGGAAAAACCCGAAAAAAATGAATTTGGCGTATTCCCCTTTCCGAGCGACAACGATGCAGTCGCAAATAAAACCGACGTTAAAAATGCACTCACTGACCAGAGGGAAAAACAAATAAAAGAGGTGGAGGCTCATACACAAAAAGGCTCGGGTTGGATCTTTGACAAAGTCGTCGCTTTCTACATCAACGTGGTTAAATATAATCCAGTGGGTTCTTCTTACATTCAGTTGCCTAAGGAACTGTTAGACAAAAAAGCAATCATAAATGTCGAAAATAAAGATCAAGAATGTATCCGATGGGCATTGCGGGCAGCTTTAAAATTATATTCTGACAACGTCAAAAGCAAAATTGAAGTTAATCCAAAATATAAAATACATGACGAGCGAACATCGACTTACAGGTCAGAATCAGATGGTTTAAATTTTACAAACATAAGCTTTCCAACACCGGTTTCACAAATCCCACGTATCGAATCGCAAAATAACTTGGCGCTCAATGTGTTTGGTTACATCAAAAAAGACGGTCTTTACATTCTTTACAAAAGCAAGCGTCCAGAAGAACCGATCAATTTACTTTATTTTACCCGAGATGACGAAAATAACTATTGTTGGATTAAAAACTTTTCTCGGTTGACGAGTGATATCGATCATCACAACGGCCAAAAACACTGGTGTTTTAATTGCATGTCGCATTTCCAAACGGAAGGAAAGTTAATCAGACACAAAGAAGATTGTCAAGGCTTAAACGTTCCCACATGTACGGTCGAGTTGCCGGCCAAAGGCGAGAATGTACTCAAGTTCAAAAATTACAAAAATAAACAAGACGCGCCTTTTGTTATTTACGCCGATTTTGAGTCTGTTTTAGAAAAATTACCACTGACAGCGAGCGATACAAACACGGTCAAAACACAGATTCACAAGCCTTGCGGATACTCATACGCGGTCGTCAGATGCGATGGAGTTTGCACTAGCCAAAAGAATTACAGGGGTCAAGACGCGGCTGTTAATTTTATACGGTCACTTTCTCAGGAAACAAAGAAGATCAACGAAACGTTTAAAAACAAAGCGAAGTTGATCTGGTCACCCGAGTTACAAAAATTCTACGAAAAATGTAATAGCTGTTGGATCTGCGAAAAGTTGACAGATCGAGCGAAAGCGAACGAGCGAAGCGAGCGGAGCAACGAGCGTAGCGAGCATCACCGAGCGGAAGAATCTCAATGCCAGTGTGACATTCCAAATGAACCAAAAACAAAAGCTGACAAAATTGATTTCTGTCATAAAAATGAAGCTGGGTTAAGAGAATGGGTATGTTTAGATTGCAAAAAGCCCATCAATAATTTTAGAAAGGTTAGGGATCATTGTCACGTGACGGGGAAGTACCGAGGCCCAGCGCACGCCAGTTGTAATCTCAAGTTAAGAATAGTGGTCAATCAAACACCCATTCCGGTGATTTTACATAATTTAGAAAAATATGACGCACATTTAATCATGCAAGGCGCTCACAAATTTTACGGGAAATCAATCAAGTTGATCGCTAAAAATACTGAAAATTACATTTCGTTTTCTTTCGGCCAACTCAGGTTTTTAGACCCATTTCATTTCATGGCGGCTTCGCTAGATCGGTTGGTTAAAAATTGTTCACCCGATGATTTTAACTTATTATGCGAAAGGTTTCCAAATAACAGTCATTTACTCTTGGACAAAGGAATTTATCCCAATGAGTATATCGATTCCTTTGATCGATTTCAAGAAACAAAACTCCCGCCAGTAGATGCTTTCTATAGCTCTTTAAAGCAGGGAGGAACAACCGAACAAGAATACGCTCGTTCGGAAACAGTATGACAAGCCTTTGGTTGTAAAAACTTAGGCGACTACCATGACCTATACGTGGAAACGGACGTGTTATTGCTAGCGGCTGTTTTTGAAAACTTTCGGAAGGTATGTAAACAACACTACAGCCTTGACCCAGCCAACTATTACACATCACCGGGTCTGTCGTGGGATGCACTCTTAAAACATTCGGGGTACAGCTGGAACTATTAACCGACATTGATAAGCATTTGTTCTTCGAAAGGGCAAAAAGGGGTGGAATTTCTTCTGTAGGAGCCGAACGATATGCAAAGGCCAATAATCCAGAACTACCTGACTACAACCCGAATAAGCCAGAGTCACAGATCATGTACCTAGACGCAAATAATTTATACGGCTGGGCGATGAGCAAATATCTGCCTGTAGGGGAATTTACCTGGGAAACAGACTTAGAATAATTTACATACTATTACATCCAAGAGTTGCGACTAACTGACGACTATGGTTACATGTTTGAGATTACTATGGATTACCCGGAACGTCACCATGACAAACACAATGACTTTCCACTTGCACCCGAAAATATGTCGGTCCCGAATGAATGGCTTTCGAGCTATCAACAAAATTTAATTAGCAACGGAGTAGCGAGCGAAGCGACCTCGGTAGACAAACTCGTGGTCACTTTGGACACCAAACGAAAATATGTGTGCCATTATCGTACATTGCAAAAATATCTCAAACTCGGGTTGTGGATCAAAGAAGTTCACCGAGTATTGAAATTCCGTCAAAAGCCGTGGATGAAAAGCTATATTGACAAAAACACAAAATTGCGCAAATTGGCCAAATCTGATTTTGAGAAAGACTTTTTCAAATTGATGAATAACTCAGTCTTTGGCAAGACGATGGAAAATGTCAGATATCGAATTGACGGTCATTTACTGAGAGACGTACAGGATCCGATAAGTACAGAAAATTAACTTATAAACCAAATTACAAATCGACGGTACCATTTGAGGAGTGCGAGCTTTCGTTTGTGGAGATGTACCGAACCAAAACAAAATTAAATAAGCCAATCTATTGCGGTGTAAGTATTCTCGATATCTCAAAAACATTGATGTACGATTTCTACTACAACGAGCTAAAAGCCAATTTTGGTGAGGGGGTACGCTTACTTTACACGGACACTGATTCTCTATTAGACCAGATCGAGCGAAGCTCACACGGTTTAAACGGCTACCTAAACGAAAAGCGCAATTTGTTTGACTTTAGTAATTACCCACCCGATCATCAACTTTACAGCACCAAAAATAAAAAAGTCATAGGCAAAATGAAAGACGAATTTGGTGGCGAAACAATTTTAGAAGCCGTTTGCATCAGACCAAAAATGTATTCGGTTCTGACGGTCGATCAAAATTTAAAGAAGGCGAAAGGGGTCACAAAAGTAGTAACCGAGAAACGGTTAACCAACGAGATGTATAAAAGCTGCCTATTTGACCGGGTTTCTTATTTCAATAAACAGCCATTATTTAGATCGGACAAACATCGGGTGTTTACTCTGTCCCAAAACAAACTAATCCTCTCGCCGTTGGACACAAAGCACTACATATTGCCGAATGGAATCGATACGTTAGCTTACGGGCATAAGCGAATCGAAGCGAACCCAAGCTAATCAACAACGAAGCTACTCCCGTTATTACTCAGGTAATTCGGTATCTTCGGGTACGACCTGAAGTTCCTCTTTGACGAAACTCCTATTTGGGCCGTTTAATAGATAATACAAAGTCTGGAGGTAGTTCTCTTTGACGCTCGCTTCGCTCGCTCACAGGTGCACTGGGTGTTTGGCTCGCTACGCTCGCTAATTTTATAGCTTCTGCAGGAACGGCATCGATTAAACGCGTTTTTTCCTCGTTTAACGATTTCACGACCTGGGGCAAACGTTCTACCCATTCAACGTTTCGCTCACCCACGTTTATCATTTCTTGAGCGTATTGATGGCCGAATAAACGCTCGGCTAAAGTGCAGTTAAACCTTTCCACGAGTCCTTGAGATCTGTGAACACCCGGCACACCCACTTGAATTTGTACTTTATTTTTTGCCATTAACTTTTTAAACTCGCCTTTGAATTCAGATCCCGAGTCTACTATTCCGAATTTGGGCCAGGTCAGAGCTGATCGTTCGTAAATTTTCTTGGTCGCTTCGCTCACTTGCTCAGCGGTTTTACTGGTCAACGGCTCGGCTTTTTTATACCGGGAATCCACGTCTATCATGGTCGGTATTTAAACGTTTTTCTTTTAACGCGGTCCCAGGGTAAATAAAGTACGTCCATTTGATGCGCGTAATTAGGTTCGACCGATTCTGATTGCAACATTGTAGGTCTGGGTACGTAATTTGGTTTTGGTAAATATATTTGCCAAATGGCCTGCTTTTTTAGCCAGTTCCTGATAACTGATTTGTCAGCACCGGTATTTTGTGTAGATGATCGACCGCGCTTTCTCCTCGCCAGTAACCCTGTGGGCTGTAAAACAACTTGGAAAATTCTCTCTCCATTTTAAAATAAGTTACGCAAATCGATAAGCTAAGAAACCGACCAAGGCCGTCCCGGATATAATTCAAACAAACTCGCGACTTTTTTGATCTTCGGAAGGCTCGTAAAAATCGGACAATTAAGGCTCTGGCGGTAATGGGGTAATACTCTTACCGGTCAATTTCGAATAAGCTAGTAGGGATTCGTCCACGTTTACAAATGTCTGCTGACTCGCGCGTTCTTGTCGCATTCGTTCGTTTAAAAAATCTAGCATGTGTACGCGGTATAGTTCCCAGGATTCCTTCGCTTGCGCCAATTGCTCCAACGCGAGGTCGTGTCGCTTTCGTTCTTCGTCGACTTTACTTTTTGATAAACTGCTAAATAAAAAATTTGAGTCCGTGAATGCCAAGCCGTTTACTATCGCTCCTTCCACCATCATCAAAGCACTAGCCATTTTTAAAATAAGGTTGAAGTAAATTAAATGAATAGCGAAGTTAAAGATCAATTGTCGGAGATTCAAGCAGACCTAAGCAACCTCGAGCAGATGTTGGGTGATATGTGTGCCGATATAGACCACATCGGTGATATGGTTTCAGAGACCCCGGCAAAGTGAAAAATACGAAGACCTGTTTTTTACGGTCGGTGTATCCTTAATCGCATTTTCTTTTCTTTTTAAAATATTTCAATAAGAATAGTAAATAAGAATATTATATTATAAAAGTAATATGTCACAACAATACACCAAAAAGCTAAACCCGAGCAGGCGTCTAAAGGTTCCTCGCGCGATCAAAGGCGAAAGGCGCGAAGTAACCATTACGCATAATCCGAGTACCATAGCCGCGGGTCACACGTTAAACGTACAATTTCCGGCCCTAGGCACGGACGACATCATTGTACCCGGCACCGCGAAACTGGCTTTTAAACTTGATCTAGAGGGCGCTTCGGACGATAACAGGACAGTTTATAACAACGTGGCGAGAAACCTGGTTTCGGAAATAAACGTTAGTCTACAGGGAAACAAAATCGTAAGTTACCGAGATGCGGACGTATTTCACAATTTTAAGGACAATTGGCTACCCCTGTCGCAGACTAAAAATATGGCGTACTTTGGTTTGGAAAAGGAGAACGTGGCCATGATACGTGTTGGTGCTGGCGACAAAAACGAAGCCGAAAACAACGGTAAAGATAAAGCGATTGCCGATGCTTTTAAAAACAGATACACGATTCCACTGGACACGCCTTTGTTGACGGATCATTCTCCCTTTTACCCGTCGTGGTTTAAAGAGCCTCTGACGTATCAACTGACTTTTAACGGGCACGACAAAGTGGCCAACTCGTCAGATACAGCCGCAGAATACTCCATTTCGGACCTGACCCTGGAATACGAAGTTGTTACTAATCGAGATTTGGCGCAAACAGTAAAAAATAAAAAAAAAGCGATGTATTACCTATTCGACCGGGTGCATTCCTGGAAGAAGCAAGCGGTAAACAAGTCTGACACGCTTTGGAACATCAGCATCGACAAACGATCAAGAGCTTGAAAGGAATTTTGATCCTGTTTAAAGACCCGGCTATTAAAACCCCCCAGAGATTTTATAAACCGCATATAACAAAAACGATTGTGACGGTCGAAGGTAAACCGAATCAACTTTATTCGCAGGGTCTGTTTGAATACCAACATTGGAACGAAATTACAAAATATTCTGGCGATTCGGATAGAGAATCGGCTAGAGCGGTGGCCAAGGACCTAAACTTAACCGGAGTAGATATGGCCGAATACTTAAGAGATAAGTACGGTCTGTGGCTCGATTTCAGAAGTTCCGACGATAACAGCGCTCATAGATCGGGTAGACCACTAGGCGGCAAAGGAGATATATCGATTCAAATGGAAAGAGCGAGCGAAACCGCGGGACCGCTGACGATGTACGTGTTTCTGGTGATGGACTTGCAACTCACGGTTGAGGACGGTAATTTTAAGAGCTTGGTTTATTAAAAAAATGAGCGAGCGTAGCGAAGCGAAGCGAGAAACGAGCGAAGCGAGTGTTACCGAAGCGAATGAACGAAGCGAACAACGAGCGAAGCGAGCGAATGAAATGAAAAATTTTAGTAGACCATACTTTTACAAGAATCTGCATTGTGCATTGATCGTGGGTGAGACGGGTAGCGGGAAGACTAACTGGATTTTAAATCTTTTAGAGACTGAATATAAATTCGCGTTTGAAGCTATCGTGATCATCTGCCCGACGCTTTTTAAGAATAAAACGTATTTAGAACGCCCGTGGATATACACCGACGAAAACGTTTACCTGTGTGATTTAGATCGGGAAAGACTAGAATTAAACGAGTCAATCGAACTTTATCAAAAAATATTCGACGAAACGAACACGTTGTTTATTATCGACGACTGCGCAGCTGATCAGTTTATTAAGTACCGAAAGAAATCTAAGAGTAGCAATACGTGCGCTTTCAGTAAGATGGCGTTCTCAGGCCGACATTACCTTCACAGCTGCTGGCTACTTACCCAAAAGTACAATTCGGTGCTAAAAGATTTCAGAGAGAATACGGCATGGACCGCTATTTTTCATTGCAAAGATAGATCGTCCTTTGACCAATGTCTGGATGAGAATGACGTAGTACCGGACGAAAAACGTGATCAAATAAAAAAATATTTACGAGACGTGAAATTTAGTAAGCTAATTTTAAATACGGAGACACCGGTGAGCTATTTCGTTTAGTAAAATTGAGAATTTTTTTTAAAAATACTACTAATAAAAGTAACGATGAAAAAGAATTGCGTTAAGTGTCGTTGGCTTTCAGACTGGACAAACTTTAAAACGCAGAAAACAGGCAAAATTAACTCGACTTGTAACGATTGTATCGAGAAAATACGAGCTTATCAAGCGTTAAACAAGTGCCCGCACGGGAAGCAGGGATCTCAGTGTGTGGAATGCAACGGATCGTCAATTTGCGAACACAGGCTACTAAGATATGCTTGTAAACGTTGTGGTGGAGGTGGCATCTGTCTGCATGGAAAACAGAGGTCATATTGCAAGATTTGTTCTGACCCGATTGAAGTAAAGATTAGAAGATGGATTAACACCGCTCGCAAATTAGATAAGAAGTATGGCCGATTTGAACCTAATTATTTGATCGACACACACTTTTGCCGTGGTTTGATCAAAGATTGCAAGGTTCGAATGCAATTCTTAGAGAACAAAGATGACTTGTGTACCATTGAATGATTAGATAACAAAATCGGTCACATTAAGTCTAACGTTGTGCTTTGCTGCTTGAGTTGTAACTATAAAAGGAAGTCTGATAAGTTAATTGTTACGTCGTCTAATGATTTAAAAATTGGCTACTAAATATCTATTAACTACCTAACTTTTGTTATAGCTAGGCTACGTCAGCCTAGTTACAACTTTTTTTATTTTAGTTATAACAAATAAGCAACAATGTTTGAGCTAGTTCAACTACTTATTCAGTTAGTTATAGCAGCTAACCTGACCTACCTTACGATCGAGTACATACGGTTAAAGCACGCCTACAAGAAATTTAAAAATCATATAATTAAATGGACGATATCAAAAGCATTCTCACCGAGCGAAGCGTAGCGAGCAGCGAATCAACTGAATCGAGCGAATGTAAACAAAACGTCAAAGACAGACTCTGTTCGATAGCTGCGTCAGGTGAAAGTAAAAAGTACCTAGGTAAAGAATATTCGATCAAAGAAATTGAAGCTCTGTCACTTAAAGACCAAGAAAAGCTTTTTAACCTCTACGAAGTTAAATTTGGCAAAGAGATCGTCAAAACTCTCGGCCACGCTATTTTAAGTCTTTATTCTCGCTTACTCGGTATAGCTACTCCGATCGATCTACTCGGGTTCAACGTTAACTTGACGTCCGAAGAAGCGCTGACCAAAGACCTAAGCAACGACCCGATTATAAGTCAGACCATGGGTCACTTACTTTAACCGAGATCTGTTACAAGTACGGTGTATATTCGTCACCACTTACAGCTGCGTTGATTACCACTAAGCATCTAGAATTTAACAAAAGCTCTGTTATATTAAAAGAGGATGTCAACGAACGAACAAGCGAACACTCCAGCAAACAACGAAGTGAACAGTCCAGTATAGACGAACGAAGCGAGACCTCAGACGGTAACTACAATTAAAGTAAACGTTAAAAGTCCGAAGCGTGTAGAACAAGGTAAGAAATTAGCCGAGCATAACAAAAAGATGAAGCAACAGCTCGCCTAGATGAAGCAAAGCGAAGCGAGCAGCGAAGAGAGCAACCAGAATAAAATTTATCAAACGGCTAGAGAAAACAGAAACTTGATATTTGGTGGATTGGCGATTGGAGCGCTTGCGGTCTATTTAATTTGGAAAAACAAGTTGACGCCCATGAAAGCCGAAACGAACAAGAACCAATTAGTTCAACCAAAAAGCGACCGAAAAAAGCAAACTCGAGCCAAGAAAATAAAATTGAAGAACAGATTTTAGACATGGAATAAATTTAAGATTCCTTATTATTAAATATGAGTAACGCTAAATCAATCGACGTAAACGGAATCGCGAATACTGTTTACCACGGTGCAGTCGTTTCGGGGCTATCGCTCGGTTACGCCATGCTATCGAGCAAGCTATTTAAAATCAAACCGCCGGATTTAAATAAATTATCTGCCGAAGACGCGTTGAAATTGACCGCGCTGTCTAGCGGTGCATTGGCCACCCAGGGTTGGTTGGTAGCGCAAGGTATCCTGCCCGCGAGCCTGCCCACCGCTTAAGTTTCTTTATTTTAAAGTTAAAGTGACATGGCTGAAGGAGGATTGGATCCCGAGGAAATACCTCTGTTAAATCTAGATAACGAAGAAACAAATCAAAAGGATTTAGATTGGGACTATAATGAAACATCGTTGTTAGAAGACCCTGATTTTACACATCCTATTACTGTTGGGCCAGACGAAGAAGATGAAATATATGGCGGCTTAGAGAGCGAAAAGCGATACTACGAATAAATTAAAGACGTCGATCCTTTACACGAAACAGAACTAACAAAACAAGTCAACTTAATGGAGCTTAGGCAATTGTTACGCGAATCTAAAGTGAACGATTTTTACTCAGCTATTAAAGGAGAAACTGGTTACGAAACAGAAATTAAAGACCCAAATGTTTTTAATTTGGATAGTAAAGATCGCCTGTACGTAAAGTTTGAAGGCAAAAAAGTTCTTTTAACCCAAGAAAACGATAATAGTAAATTTCTTAGCCTAAATACTATTAGACAAAGAACAAACACAGATTTTATAAGACGCGTCTTAGGCTTGATAGATTACGTTTCTGGCAAAACGAAACAACAGGCGCAAAAAGTGGCCCGTAAACTCGCGGACTTCATCCCGAGAGCATAGAATTGGTAGAACTACCCCAAGAAGCTGATTTAGCGAGCGACATCGTAGAAGACATTACCCGTGACGTAGACGTTCAATCCGAAGGGTTAAATTACAGAGAACTCGTCGCTTTAGATAAATCGTTGCAAACGGTAAAAGGAGAATTAATTTAAATCAAGGTAAATTAGATCAGTTAGACGCAAAAATTCAACAGGTCGAAGCCGAGTTTGAAAAGCGACATCTGGAGGAGAACGTACAGAACTTCAACGGCAATTGGGCGACTTACGAGTCAAAGACGGGGTAGATTAGAAGTAATCGATAGAAATACCGATCAATTGAGGAGTCTAATTAATCGCATCAAGGAAACGACCGAAAAGATCATGAATTCAGATTTGACACTACGCGAGAAGATTCGAACGATATTTCGGGAACAAGGCGTCACGATCGTGAGCATTTTAACGGCTTTTAGTTTAGCCGTGAGTACCATCGTTAGTAGTATCGTGGCTAGCGTCAGAGCTGCCGGAGCGAGCAAACCAACACCCGCACCTAAACCAACGCCAGTTCCTCCTTCCAAAGGTGGAATTACCGATTGGATCAAACATCAGCTGTGGAACTTGGCAAACGTATTGAAGAAACTCGGGTTGAAAGCTTTAGGCGCTCTGCTCGGAATCATCGGTAGCGTTTTGAGTTGGATTTTTAACGTGGCGAGTAAAACGGTCGGATTGGTGGCTGAGCACGTGTGGACCTTGTTTGTACGCCTTAAATCAAACCGTTTAAGTTAAAATTTTATACAACGTAAAACCGATGACACCCACGGCAACGGCTCTGACGGTTAATGATAGTTTCTCTTCGTAGTGAGCGTCTAAAGACTTACTTAAAACTGGCTATACAATTGGTCTCGGTAACACTTCCGGTTCTGGTTCTTCATTCAAACTCGGTACGTATCCAGTCTTCATATCTGCAGTCGCGACTTGTAAATTATTGTTATAACCCTCAAAAGTGCCTATGCGTAAGTCCATGTCAGAGGGCACCAGGTATAAACCGGGGTGACTACGAAATTCAAAGGCGTTTTCACGTATTGTAGCGAATTTGAAATTGGTCGATCGACTGTTCGAGATCGGGGTCCGAATTAATTAAAGACCCCACGATCATAATAAATTGCCGTTGCGCGTCTAATCCGGTGCCGGTGGCCAAAACGCTGGTCTTGGTCTGTGCCTGTGCCCCGAGTAACGCGTAGACGTAAGCTCGAATTGATTCGTTTACCTTGGTGATTCCCACGTTCGTCAACCGAGACTTTTTAGGAACAGAATCCCACCAGGCCAAAGTAACCGCGTCCGACTGTGAAATCCAGGTGACCGTGTAGGTACTCGCGTGACCGGAACCTTTAGGCAATTTAGCCCAGCCAAATCCCATGTAAGTAGATCCCGCGTATTTACCGTTGGTCACGTGTAAGTCGTGCGCGTCGTAGTTTTTACCCGGAACAGGTACGTAACCGTCGTCGTAATAATAAGCGGTGCCTAATCAGGCCGATAATTTGTCTCTTGTTTGTTTATACGATTTATTTGGGTCTACTCCGTATAAAAGGCACGTGTCGGTAAACTTCCGATGGTCGTAATTATTGCGTAACGCATCAAATACGTCGTCGCTAGGAATGGGCATCACGCAGTTGTAAAATATTTTTCTTACGGTGTAATACACGTGAAAGTTAAATAAAGCCGAGACATATGGATTGGGATCAGACAGCAGATCAAAACCCACACCGCCGGCCCATACGCGTGCGTCAAATTTAGAAACTCGGCTGTAAATTGTCTTCGTTGACTACAATGTTTAGACTACTAAAATTGCCTCCCATTTATTTTAAAAGACTTTTAAAAAGGAGGGGCCGTCGGTTGGGTGAAAATACTCGCTTCGCTCGTTGTCGTTTTGTTCGGTTTGCTCGTTTCGATCGCTTCTCGATAAGCGGGTGGAGATTCTGGCTTTTCTTTAAACTTAACCGACTTTGTTAAAGTTATTCGCCAAGTTTTTTCATAAGATCTTTTTTTAAAACCGCCGCCCGTTCGTTGGCTAGCGCTTCTGCTCTCTCGTTGACTTGGCGTTCAAATTCTTCTTTAGAAGTTTCTTTAGTTTCCTCCAATTTTGTAGACGTACGCGATCTGATCTTTTCTTTCATCTCGTTAAACTTTTTCAGCTCGGATAAAATAAGGACAAATTCTTCCTGGGATATGACACCGTCTTTAATCGCGTGAGATACATATTCCTCGATGGTGTTAAATTTAGCGTCTGCCAACATTCGAATTTGGTCGTGTTTTTTAGTTTTGTGGGTGAGTCTACGGGAGGTGTATTTCAATATCGCGTAAGCGCCAAACGCACCGATAGCGATGCCTTCCATCACAAGTCCAACGGGTCCGGTTACGACTCCCAAATTGGCGGGAATGCCGACGGTGTTGATGTGGCACCAATTGCTTCCACGCCATACTCCACTTACCGAGTGCGGTTAAAAGTCGTTTGATCTTTTTGTAACTATTTTCTCTCGGGTCACGTTCTCTTTGGATTTGAGATTTAATTTCTTCGATCTTTCTGAGTCTGTATATTTTGGTTTCCGCTTGTTCAGCCGAGTTTAAAGTCAACTCCGGGTGTTTACTTAAAATCCGGGTATACGTTAGTCGTCATCTTTTATTATAATATTACTTTTATAATCACGCGTTTTAAAAAATGTCTAACTCGATTAAAATTTTGCCGATGTTATTCAAGAGCTCGCCTCTATCGTTTTTAACAGAAAAAGTCAATTCACTGATGTTCCTGTCGATTAACTTTTTAGGCGTTTCACAGTGATTACAGGTGCGAGGCTCGGTAGCTATCACGTACAGCAAGTCTAAAGACTGCCCGTTGTAAAAATTGTAAAATGTATTTAATTGTTTGCAGTGAATAAACGCGAGTTTCAATGGGTTTAAATCGTACTTGCCTTCGTAAATAACGTTGGGTAAAAGTTTTATTTTGGGTAAGTTCAATAGCTTCTTTGTTTAATCGCAACTTGAGATTGGGTCCGTAATGGCCAATGTCACCCGTTTAGATTCTGAGTGAACCATAAAAGAAACACCCGCAATCACAAAAAGTGAAACCAGTCCATGCCATAATAACCGAGGGATACCACAATGCTTCCTCTTTGGCCCTGGGGTAATGGTTCAGATGAGCTTCGCGAATGAAGTCTGTCATATATAGGTTCAGTTAGCCCTGTCAAAAACAGTCTTTTAGTCAATTCTCTTCTGGGTCTCGTGGGTGTTACGGGGGAGTTGGTGGTGGTAGGTCGAGTTGGGAGATTCCCTTCGTAGATTTCATCTAAAGCTTGTCTTTGCCCCTCGAGCAGTGAGCTGATTTTACTTTTTTATCGTCGATATCAAAAGCTAAAAGAGATCGCATTTCTGATGGTTGTCTTTGGTTTAACTGATCTTCTAAAGTTGCGATTTCTTGGTTCGGCTGCTCAATTTCATCAGCAATGATTCTAATTTCTTGCGCTAAATTGCCTCTTTTATTTGCTTGGATCAATCTGTTTTTAGCTGTTTGTACTAATTCTGAATTGGGAGATGCGTCCGTTCTTTCCACTGAGGGTATTCCGGGCGGTCGTTCGCCAAGTACTCCCGCGGGCCTACCCTCCAAGTTTGTATCCCAC
>NW_019091360.1:383087-403076 GCF_001949145.1 Acanthaster planci
GGGGCCAAACAATCTCTTTTTTCAAAAGATACTGTGGGGGGCACTTTTAATGCTAATGAGCTGGTCAGAAATTCTCACTTGAATTAGTGGTCTGCACCCTTTATGCCTAGCAACTGCATGGGCTGAGGGTTTTGAATGAGTAACATGTAGTTCGTGCAAATAGCAAATATTAACCAAATACAACCTGAGCGATACTATGACAATTACTTTATAAAGAAATATCCCTGATCACAATAAACATAATGGTTCATGAAAATTTAACTCTACTGTTCCCTTTTTTCTAACTGAGAAATTAACTTAGCTGCCTGTACAAAACCAACAATACTTTTGTCGCCTTAATTAAAGTTAGTGTAGTCTTGTTCCAAGTCAAAGAGAGGAGAGTCTCCACTCAAGTCGCATTGACTAATTACGTACAGTAGTGGGAAGAGTCAGAGAAAGGGATATGGAAGAAAACCACAACTAGTCATCCATTACAACTGTATGCACAGAAAAGACAACCCAAACTTACGACGGCCAGGATGAGCAAACAGCGAAAGACACAGTGACTCGAAAGCCTGCTCATCCAATCCAAAGCTAAATAAACAATAATCAATAATATACCTGAATACTACAATGAGAAAATATACAAAATAAAAAAGCATAAGTGTAAAATGTACAACAAATTGTGAAAACAACAAAACAAAATTCATGTAGATAGTTTAATCTGCAAATAAATCCATCTTAAGTGTAAGAAAATGGAAATATAAAATTAAATTTGTTCCGTCTTTGGGTCGGCTGTTTGTTTGTTCTTTGTTCTCACTTATTGAAGATCACCAAAGAGGCCTTGTTTTAATTATAACAAATAATTTTGCAAGTTACAAAATGGGCCGATCTATTATGGCGTAAAAACCATGCCCTCAGACACATGAGATCATGGAGGTGGGGGAAAGATTAACCATGACATTTTGTCCAATGTAAAGGTTCATGCGGCAGAAATAAGGATTCAGTTATAAGTATTTATAGTTGCATTGGACAAAAGTAAGTGTTAAATTTAATAAAGACCTTGGAAAGGTGACTTCTTTGAATACTTATTTTCATTCCGCCCGCGCCAAGTTCCTCATCTAAAGAGGCTCTGAAGAGCCAAATCACTGAGCAAGAAAGCAAATCATAAACATGCCCCTTTACCAGCGCCCCTTTACCAGCTGGCCTTAAAATAATACAAGCTGCGGAGAACTGCCAAAGCCCCTTTAATGAGCCTGTTGTTTTTGAAACTGCAACCTTTAGACCAATGACGATGGAACGATTTTCAAAGTGAGGGGGGAGGCACATGAGACAATCTGGCTTCAGCCGTTAATCATAGAGCAATCTATTAAGCCTACCCAATTGAAAGGCCTGCGAAAAGTGGGGGGGGGTCCCCCAGTTGAAACAGTGGGACACTGCACTCCCCCCACATGTGATGAGCCTTCCGCCTGATTTAAAGTCATCTCTGCCCATCACAATTTGAAACCCACTTTGTGAACATTAAATTTTGACTGCCCTACAGTTCACTCAAAGCGTTAATTTTTACATAGAAAGGTATCCAAAGGTCTACATGCACTCCTCCTGGCTCGCTTGCGGGCCTCAAACTTCACCATCCCAATAATTATGTTGGGTTGGCTTGAAAGTATCACATTGATTAAAATGTATAAAGAGGGTGTATAGAAACGAAATGGATATTATTGGCATTTGCAAGTAGGGCGTATAATTATTTGAATCAAAGGAGCGGCCTTTGTAAGGGTTGATGTGTCTTCTTTGAAATATCAACCAATTATGCACTGGGGGACCTGAGGGGCCAATGCCACTGCCTCCCTACGAATTTCCAGTGCCTCCAGCCCCCCCCCCGCCAGAAAAAAAGGTTGCCCCCTTTTCCTTCCCCAACAAAAATGAGTTGAGACAGTGAAACACACCCGTAGGATGCTTTGCTTCGTATTTTCTTTTAGTTAGCCAGTTGCTTAATAGTAACAATCTTTATGTCAGGGGTTACAGAGCGAGGTAAAACAATGTTTACAATCACATAATAAGGGTTGCCCCCTTTTCCTTCCCCAACAAAAATGAGTTGAGACAGTGAAACACACCCGTAGGATGCTTTGCTTCGTATTTTCTTTTAGTTAGCCAGTTGCTTAATAGTAACAATCTTTATGTCAGGGGTTACAGAGCGAGGTAAAACAATGTTTACAATCACATAATAATTTACTCACTAAACTACATAAAGCCCTCCCAAGAGATGCTGATGCCCGGCCCGTTCACCCCCCCCCAAAAAAAAAATCCTAGCTACGCTGCTGTAATTTCTGTCACTTCGTTCACAGCTGACTGAACAGTGACCAAATTTAATTTATTTATTTTTAAATTTTTTTAACAGCGTCTATTTGGGGAATTGTACCACTTCGTTTGGCAGCCTACGGTGGTCTTGACTACTTTCTGAAATTTGCAAGTAAATGAGGGGAACCTTACAGTTTCTTGAGAATGCATGCTGCTTACAAAAGAACATTCGAATATAATGTTGTGTCGAAGTGCTGCAGACAGGGAGACTTTAGCAAGACGTCCCCCTCCAGCTAAGGCAACAAATTGGTTCAATGTTTGCAAGTACCAGCATGAAAGAACCAGCCAAAACTTGTTTTTCATTGATTTATATAATTCGATTTGAAAGGCCCTTTAATGGTTGATTGCATTTTGGATGAGAGTTAACTAGGGTGCCCACTGCCTGTTAAACGAGGGTGTTGAATGCCTAAAGGGAAGTACAGGGGTGAATTATGACAGAGGAGGGGTGGGTGGGTTAGCGTAGCGGTTCTTTCCTTGCTTTGCACCAATGAGGCCCGGGTTCGAGTCCTGGCTTGGCCCCAGGTTTTTTAGTGCATTTGGTTTCCAGTCCATACTCGCTCTCACAGGTTTTCTCCGGGTACTCCAGTTTCCTCCTGCCTCTAAAACTGGACCTTCTTCCTAACTCCGTAATGTGATGCTGATAAATAAAGTGTATGAATAAACGTACAGTTATTGGAGCAAATAGCCTGAGTTGCTGCAAGCGCCATTAAAACACAACAATAAACAGCAGCAGCAGCAGCAGCAGCAGCAACAACAACAACAACGAATTATGACAGCATTCAGAGATAGTGTGGGATTTGATTAAACTCAGTCTAGGAGGCCTGGTACCTGTTAGCCCCACTAGTGTGGCACGGACTCTCACTCCCGATCTATCCTTAGCCACACCTCCGTATGCGCAATTTCGTGTCGGCGTACTCAACATTTTCGGTGCACCCACTTATCATCGTGGGCGCAATTTCTTTTGCACACGAACATGATCCTTGACCTTTCCGTTTTCTAAAAACCATTTATTGAATGATTTCACTCACGTTATTCAAGTATTTTCCAGTCTTTTTACTCTGTTTTCCTTCCTCCATGGCTGGAGTTACTTCTTAAACAATTGCCTGTTCATGGAATGAAACATGTATACTCGCTTTTGCCCTTTGACATTCGAGTGTGTGTTTGTTATACGGAAAAAGGAAAGACGTCTAGGATATTCTGTCTTGGAAAGATGTCTTTCCATGTTAAGTTATCACAGAAAGGCGACTTTCAACTTGAGATTAACATCTCTGAAAGACGTCATGTCAGGATAGGAAATCACGGAAAAACGCCTTTCTTTGACATCATATCTAGGAAAGACGTCTTTCCATGATATCATATCTTAGGATGACGTCTTTCCCGTTATATTGTATCTCGGAAAGACGCATTTCCGTGATATTTTATCTTGGAAAGTTGTCTTCCTGTGATATTTTATTTTGGAAAGCCGTTTTTCCATGATGTTATATCTTGGCAAGCCGTCTTTCCGTGATATTATATCTTGATAAGACGTCTTTCCATATCACACTATCAGAGAAACACGTCCGAAATTTCAGGGTATTCCGTCTTTCCACGATAATTATCTCGGAAACGCGGTATTGTGGATGGCCACTTTAAACTTCCGTAGTAGGCCTTGCCGCAAAGTGAAAAAATTTCTGCCTCCCTTTACTCCATGGAGTTTGTTATTGACGTAAACCCGAATCGCGGTGCTGCCTCTGCAGGTCTCTTAAACCGGTCTAAACACTAACGTTACGTATGTCGTCTGTTGATTTGTGGGATTTGGAACAATTTTGAGGAACACAGGTGACATATTCCCAAATGTATTTGTTAAAAAACTTTCAATTTGTTCAGTTAAATATTGATGCTGGGCCTGTTACCTTTACAATACATGATGGTTGAACTGACGCAGTGTTACTGTCACTAGTGACAATGTAGGCCTCGATCATGCATGTCATGATTGCAACGTTAACGGTGGTTTCCGGAAACCCTGTGCACAAACATGACAATCCTGTCATCAATGCCTGTGCTGTAGACTTGTCTGAGAAAACCTGTTTTCTAAGTAAATGCTTCATAATTTTTTTAGCTAAATTTCACTGTTTGTAACATGTTATCACTTTTTTTGGAAAGAATGTTGCATCCTGATTCCACTTCAGCCAGTCAGCAGTTGTGTTCAAAGTCTATGGGGAGTGAAGAGAAATTTTAAAGTATTTCCCAACAACATTGGTAAATGTTTACAGTAAGATAAACACTTCTCTATATACATGTACATGCATGTAAATGTACAAAATACATGGACGAATAGCCCTGGAAAACTTTGTATTTAGCGTAAATTAATATACTGCACCAGGTACCGATCACTTTGTGTAAACATTTTAGAAAAATAGTGCAGAATTCCAGGCTATTGGGATGTAGCCTTTTTTTTTAACCAACAGTTTGGCAAACTGTCAGATCTCTTAATATACACATGACATGCCTACATGTATATGTATACTTCACACACTTCCACTTTATAGACATACCGCAGTCCCTGAGAATGTTTGCAGGCTGTCAAAATAGCGTTGGTCTGGAGACTAAGACTTGCTAATTCATATCTGAGAGCATGATAATACATGTAGTCCACACCCAACACGAAGTATGTCTGGTATCACATCAGAACAGCAATATGTGCACATGAGCATAGCCATACACTGACTACCATGTGTGCTTAGTACTCCAATGACCTTGCCTTTGAAATAAAAAACTAGCGCATAGTATGGGCAAATTTTTCCTTTTTTTTTAAGTGTTTGTACATGATTGATTGGCGTAGAAATTGTTTTTGATGGCATTATTAGCAGGAAACAAATTCATATACATGTATTGAACTAACCATCAGTTTGGCTTCCTACCCATTGTTTGATGGTTGCAGTATTGAATCATGATTGAATCAAGAATCAATTTTACGTGGATTTCATCTTTCCATGAAATTTGCTAATTTTTTTACAGATAAGGATGACTTTCTGGGAGGATGATTCGGTACCTGCTGAACCCATGGCTTTCCTCCACCTGCTCAAAAACTTGGATGATGGGTTAGGGTCTGAAGATTGTCACAAGCTCAGCTTCATAATAACAGATCTTGGCATTCCAAAGGCCAAACTGGAATTAGTAAAACAAGCTACTGACATTTTTGATGAGCTTGAAAAGCGAGCATTGATTGCAGCCGATGATGTCCATCTTTTGTGGGAACTGATGGACTTGATCCATCGGAAGGACCTTCTAAAAATTATTGATTCTTATTGCAAAAGGCACTTTGTCAAGCAGTTGCACAGAGACCACACCATCAGCAAGTACAGGTGAGGATTCAAGCCAGTAGCAAAGTGTGGACATCAGTTGTTCACTTCTGTTTCATGTCTTTCTTTTATTTTTTTTTATTTAGAGACTTTCAACATTTATGGAGTGCATAGGTTTATAGTCATAAATTTCTGCTTACAGTCCAGTAGTTGGTGCACATGCAATGTACAGTTGACTCCTGTTAATACAAGGGCCTTGGAACTTAAGTACATGTATCTTGTATTATGCAAAACCTTGTCTTAAGTGAAAGATATTTTTCCACTTGTGTTTGTCGATCGTACTATCGTTGAAGGGTAATGAATTTGCTTTCAAAACAGTTCAAAAATGTTCTTTATGAAAGTGGAATGTACGAGGAGGTCGAGTAAGGAATTGTTAAACATGTATTACAATCTAGAAGAATGAAACGAAAAATTTATAAAATGCAACAACATGGCAAGTGGACTCATCACCAATCATTGTCGGAGCAATGTAACCTGCACTGCTTGGTCGTTGTTGCAACAGAACCTGCGCATAAGTGCATTAACAATTTAGTCGGTGACTGACTACAAAGAGGCAATTTTATACGTGTACAAAGTGAAGGAAACAAGTGATTTTTGGGGGTGGACAATAGAGGGCGTAGGTTAGGGCCTGGGTAATATGTGACCCACTCTGTGAAAATGAGTCTTAAGTCGCCAGAGCCACTTTTGAGTAAAAAGTCCTTCAGAATAATTGTGCACAGTGTAAATCAATAGGAAACCACAGCATTTTTCACCATGGAGTATCCACTTTCATAAGGATACCAAACTGAGTGATACATCAAAACAAAAACTCAATTTGCTCTTTCCAATACAATTGAAAACCAAAAAAGTGGCTCTGGTGACTTAAGACTCATTTTCACAGAGTGGGTCTCATATCTGTAGCGGGAAGTGATTTTTTTTTTAATTTTTGGGATTTAGAATTCCTAAAGTTGAATTCCTAAAGGAAATTTTAAACAGAAGAATGGGTTCGTTGATTGACGAGTTTTCAAAGTGCTTGTGTTAAGTAGATAATACATCTGCACTTGACCGGACTGGAAAAAGCACTCGTCTCAACCCAAATCTGGTATCACCCAGGCTTGTATTGAAGATTTTTTTCTTATAGGAACATGTACACACTTTGGTCGGTACTGGCAAAATATACTCGTCTTAACCAGAATCTTTTCTTACCTGAGCTCGTATTACCAACAGTCAACTGTACATCCTCTTGTGGGGAACAGAAAGCTAAGGGAGGAGAAGCTTCTCTGGTGGAGGGCTTGCCTAGTTCTTTTCAGGGTTTCTGATAACAATTGATCTTCATCTACACATATAGCTCTCAGCTTTCTTCTGCAGCTCAAAATACGGTTGCCTGTGCACCAGCCTCACCCTGGTTAACCATCTCAGCGGGTGGGCAGGGAAGCTGATGGGATTTAAACCCTTCTTACGTTACATGTACATGGGCTTGTCTGTCCCAGTGTACACATATTGGAAAACTGGGTAGATGAGAGCAAGAGAGTGGTAATTAAGGCAGTTCTGGCAAGTGTTATGGAGAGTAAAGAGCATGGCAAGACATGAAAGACATGTTGACATCGCTGATGTTGCACAAATTTCCCTTACTTAAATCCAACTCGACTGCAAGTCATCTCCTTTGCATATGCAAAGTAGTAGAGTAGTATTCTTGGGTTTTCCTTTCATGTCTATAACTGTAACTGATTCTAATTGACTTTTGGTGCCATGGTCAACAGAAACAAAACTGGGGGCTGAGAACATGTATGAAACACCTGTTCTGACAGATACAGTTGTAACATCTTTAAATTGTACATTTGATGCTATTTGTTGTGAATTTTGGTATGATAGTTATATTTTATGTGGTGTTAAGAGCTATTGGTACATTCTCGAGAGTTCATGTGTGTAGCACAGATGCACACATACATTCTTTGGTGTTATGTGAGTGTGACAGCGAATTTATCTTCAAGTGCACTTAATGTGCAGTAAAGATCAAACATACTTGACACTGTAAACCCCCCTCACACACACCCCCCACAGAGAAAAAGGGTGTGAGATGGACTCTGAAATACAGTAAAATATCACACTGTTCATTGTTGTGGATGGAACATCGAGAATTGAGGATTTACAAAATGTAACTGTGCTTGAAGGTAAATACTGGTACTTAAAGATACTTGGTACATATACAGATGTAAGATATTATCATGAAACTCTGTGATTCGCTGGGGTGAGGATAGTTAAATACATGCTTACAAGTGAAATGACTCGCATCACTTCAGTCTCTTAAATTCCAAGTTTACTGATATACCACCTACATGAGTTAATGACTTGTAAATTACCATGTAATATTCAAATGCTGCATTTACAATTAAAATGATGCAGTGTTTATTTTTTTTCAGGCTGTTACTTCTTGAGGTAGCAGATAGCACATCTACTGCAGAGCTGGAATGCTTTAAGCAAGGATGCAAAGATCTCCTGGGAAGGCAGGCAGTCAGCAAAATTAAGAATGTCTATCAGTTGTTCTCACTTCTAGAGGAGCGTGAGACTCTATCACCTTCCCGTTTGGCATTTCTGTTTCAGCTTTTAAGTCTGGCTGGAAACCATAAGATGATGCACAAAATTCAACACTTTGGTGAGTTTACACACACGCTCATTTTGTGAGTGTTGATAAAGTTCAAGCGCAGCATAAAGTATGCAGTGCAGCGACCATACTTTTTTTAGCTGCTTTGGTAAACTGCTGAAACAGCTATTACTTTCCTTACGTTTTTTCTTTCTTTTTTTAGCTGTTTCCTCTCAGACGTGAGGTCAAAATACAAACGCTTTTGAAAGCGTTCAATGCTTTGTAAATGCTAAGCCCCACCGACAGTCAACATCGAACAGACGAACGCTTTAGTGAGGCTAACCAAACCGTTTGCGGTCGAGTACACCGTTCACTCTGCAGCTTGTAGTAAACAATGGACAACTTATCGCATTACCGCATCATGGGCTGCTGCGGTCTGGTGGGTGAGGCATGACAAGAGCTCTCTGCAGCTCCACAGGAGGATTTAGATCGGCAGACTTTAAACTTTGCGGCTGCACCTGCATGATTTTAAGGATACATGCTTTTTCTTCAAGTCAATCATGCATGCACGTTGCGTTTTGTTTTGTAAGGTTCTTTTGTCCTCTTTTTATACTTTGTGGCTGCACAAAATGCATGTTGGAAAACGAACATGTCAGGTTTTATACTAATTTTTGGTGTTCGACTTTACCTATTAAACTTAATTCACAGTAAACAAAAAACATGGACATAATTTAATCTGGTGCTGCAGGCGAACCGCGGAACTGAACCAGAAATCATCAAACAAGGCACTTTTGAACCGAACCAAACCAAACTGCTCAGTTCGGATGTTCGGCTTTAATATGGCTTTTCATTGAGGCACGTGGGAATACATAAAAGAAAACTTAATAAAAACAAACAATGAAAAATGGGTCGTATGGTGTGCTCCACATGTGTGTGAACATACAACTTACAATGGGCCGGTATCATGAGATGTTTGTAAAAAGCACTGTGTGAGAATCACTCAAAAATCAACCAAGAATATGCAATGTACAGCATTGTCGCTGCATAACCATTCTAAATTCTCACTACATCCAATTTTGCTCATGTATATTCAGATTTAGTATTGTTATATTTGCCAATCTCCGATAGCTGTGCCCTCATGTTCCATTTTAGGCTAATGGCATTCCATATTAGGCCAATGATGTCATAAATGGCCATTCGAAATGAATTTTGATTGGATGCTGATCACAGTCGGATTCGTGCTAGATCGAAGGCATCTCCGGAGGGAAATTTTGCCAAGTTGTTCTGTGCATGCAGCGCTTCGGCGCAGCACACATGAGGAGTTTTGTTCGCTTGGTGGCCTAACTTGCCTTTCATTTGATCATGAAGGGTTTGATCGTAGTGGGAATATGTTGTAATGGAATTTCGCCAGATCCCAAATAACAAAATGCTGTTATCCCTCCGAAAGAGGCTGGTGGAAAATCCCTCCTTTGGTCACATGGGTGCCATCCTTCGAAGGTTCCTCCTCATGCAGATATGCAATGAAAGCGATATTTTCATAGTTGAGTCTATTTCGCAAAAATAACCAAAACACAATTTTCTCAAAATCTAATTTGATCTTTATTGTATTCTTTACTGAAGGAGGAAAGTCCTAATTGAGCATGCTGTGTTTTTTGTATTTGCACATATCTTACGATCGTTTTGTTGAGTCAAGCGTGGTCCGAACACAATTGCTTCTGGCTGGCAAAATACGGTCAGAAACTGCCACATCTCCGGCAGTAACTTTATATGGAATTAACTTGTAAACAAACTCTGGGAAAGCAGTTTTGAACAATATATTCAAATCGAAGTTGCTCGTGCATGGGGATAGATAGGAGATTCTTTACATATTTTATACACAGAAATACTATATAGGCCTGTGCGGCACATTCGGAGTGAGCGCTTCGATGTCTTAGTGTGTTGTACATGTACATATGCATATGTCTGAATTCCAACCGAACCAAAGTTCTGCAAAAGATTTCCAAACCGTGTCAGAACCGAACTTCGACACCTACTTGCAGCTTTATTTGATACAGAGTTTGACTTTTTTATTACCTTCAAAGAATATTGGTACACCTGACTGAAGTTCAACATGAATTTATATTGTGTCCATGTGGATACTTCTCTTCAGAGACGATAGATCAGGCATTAAAATAGATGACCGTGTTTAGCAATTCCTGTCACTCCCAGATAAACTTCTTTATTTCCCACGCTAAAAAACGCTTAATTAAAGATGAACATAAGTCTTGTGGCGATGTCTTTTTGTCATGAATTACCCACTCAAAACATTTCTGTGGCTAGAACAATGTCAGTAGCCTAGAATGCAGTTGATTTTGCATCTCTGTCACCAGGTGTTAACCACTAATCCTTACGGCCAGCCAAGGAGGGCTGACTCATATGCAGTAAGGTATGAGACGGAGAGAACCCACCTGCTTTGTGTTGGTTATTGTCTCGCAGGAATCTGGGGAATTCCTTTCAGACATCTTGGGGGGATGTGTTAAGTAACAATAGTCTGGAATGTGTATAGGGATTGGACATGTTGGGGGGGGGCACCCCTCGGTCTCATTTCTTGCTGGGCACGGTATAGGCTGACAGGGGCCCACTGGAGTTCTCCTAGAATAGGATCTTTTGTTCACAACTAGGGCTGTGTGAGCCACAAACTCCATTGTTGTCAAGGTTTCCCATCCAGCTAGACAGTCCAGGGCAGACGGTTCTTTTCAAACCGTTGAGCTGTCCCCAAAGCAAGCGACGAACGGAACGAAGGGGGATTAACACCAAACGTTAAACTGTTTCTAAACCGTCTGTATTTTGACCTTACGCCTAATTACCGTCCTTATCATTTTTCTTCTTTTTTGGGGTTACTTTTTCGCAATTTGCAAAAAAGGCTTTCTTTTTCTTATGAATTGTTTTCTACCTGTTTTGTTCGTCTTACCTAAATCATATTGGTGAGTCAGGTAAGTGTAGTGGTTCTTTCCTCGCCTTCCACCTCTGCAGTCCGGGTTAGAATTCTGTCCCGGTCCACATGTGGATTGGGTTTTCAGTCGAATATTCTCAATTTCCAGGTAAAACAAAACCTTTCATAAATTTAACAATCAATACCCAAAGCGTGTCACTATATCACTTGTAAATTAACAAAGTGAAACCAGTACGTCATTCAACAAATGGCACATTTTAAGACGTGCGACAATGCAAACAGGTGCACAAATATCGAGAATTGAGTACTGCATATTTTCTATGGAAATCATCAACTCAGTGAAATTATCAAAATTATTAGGAACTTAATACAATAATAAATGAAGGTTTATGGGAGATTAAGATGCTTTGTCACAGTTGCGGCAGATTCCATCAACACTCGTCGTCCGAGTCACAGGAGCAAACACAGTCACAGGACAGGACGATGCTGCAGAGAGCCATCAGGCTCCAGGAAGGACAGCAGGTTGTGGAACAGGCTACACTCAGAATGTGGAACAGTAACTGCGGAACTACTCTCAGGCCTCAAAAGCAGGGTCCCAAGGAAATTAGTGCTTCGTAGACCATATACATCATCATACAAAGACCATCTAGAATGGAAAATAATCAAACTACTCCATACCAGAAAGCAGATACAGCTTCCAAAATCACTATCTTCTAGTGTTGGAAAAAATTAATAAAGTTCCACATAATTTCAACCAAGCAATTCAATGTAAAGAAATCACAGAGTGTAACTTATGGCTGCTGTTGTTACGCTGACCTATGCTTGCCCGAGCCACGCCCAAGACTTCACAGAGCCAAAATCATCTGTGCCGATAGCCAAGGGATGGCACAAGCTAACCAAAATGGCCATGTCAGCATGAACTCAAAACACCATGTTCCTTCTACCGCAACATGTAGCAAATTCCACCCATGCCCAATTCCATCCAACCTTATATACACACATCTACTTTCAATAAATACTAAGGATGCACTGATGCATGCCCATGCATTCCACAACTAGACCAGAGGGTAAACATAAGACAAAATTGGGGTTAAACTAGGATTTCTGTGACCAACAGCAACCATGGTCCTACAAGAGAAGAAACCCAATAAAAAGAAAATATTTAGTCCATAAAATTCAGCTGTGACACAGTCCCTACCTGATTCCATGGGTTGTACCCAGAATATTCCTCTGGGATTTTCCTCCCACCTCTAAAACTCTATTAAACTGCTTCCCATCATATCCTCTGTACAGGTTTCTTTAGACTTACGAGCTACAGTGCCTTGGGTGCTTTTGAGGAATCCTTGGTGTCATTACCAGAAATGATTAATAATAATAACGAAATGAACGTTGTGTTTGTTGGTAGACAAGCGCTGAGCTGTTTCTGATAAATTAGGGCAGGAATCGAACAGCTGTCATGAATATGTAAGTGTGCTGTTTAAAATGTAAGACACACAGTATAAGCAGGGCCCGATATGCGTGGTTGCATGGAAACTTGGCAGATTCCCTGAAACAGGCTGGCTGAATTTGTACTCGATACACGTACAGAGAATATGGCCCTTACCGTTGCGGTTCTTACCCCTACAGGTGGTGTTGCCAGCATTACCAGCAGAAGGCAAATTTTTTTCATTAGCAGAGGAAAGTGTGTTTAAACAATGAAAGGAGCCCTACACCTTGCACAGTGGATGCAGATCTTTACTCTAGTTTTTGATTGGAAACAATAATTGATGATAGATATGAACCTACTTCCAACAGTGCTAGTTTCTGACCCAGTAGTTTTCCTCAAAACATCTAACGGTGACATCATGCAACCATCCAGTTCCCTCTATTGAAAGGTAAAAAAAATTCAATAATCTAATTTGAGCAGATGTCTGGGGTGAAGTTTGCCGGAATTCCTTGACAATTGTAATGTTTGTGCAAAAATTTAGATTGATGACGTCATCAGACCAGAAGTGATAATAAAAAGTCCTTTTAAAAATCACAAAAAAATCAATTCTGACAGCTACAGTCTGAAATTGCTCATCACAAAATAGAGCAATTATCTGCATCTATTGTCCAAGACGTTGAGCTTGTTATGTTTTTCATGCTTACCATGCGCCCATAGTGAAAAAATTGCCTTATGCTGCTGATGGTTGCAACACAATCCGTAGGTGTAAGACCTGAAGCAGTAAAAGCCATATGCTTTGTACATGTAAAGTGTGTAATTTGGAACCTTGCTATATTGGGGGAATCTGGCAAAATGCGCAACACGTGGCAGGGAAATCGTGTGAGCGTGTATTGTCATTGTCTTCTGACACAAGGGTAGTGGTGCCACAGACCTGAATTTGATTTTGGCCTGTTCCGTGCTGGTAAATGCATCATATTTTCTGAACGTGTACGTTTTACTAATGTCGCAGACTCCAGCACTTTTATCCATGACTGACCTTGTATGACTTTATATTCGGCACATATGTATATAGTCCATCAGGCCAAGATGGTGTCAGAAAAGCATAGTCATCAGGAGTCTCTTGAAATGAGATTAAAGTACAAACCTCAATTCTCCTTATCTTCTGAAGTACATGTCCAATCGGGTTGAAACTTTGCAGATGTCTTGAAAGGGAAGGGATGTAGGATAGACTGACATCATGAGATCATGACTATTGGGTTCGAACCATGCAGATATCTTGAAAGGAAGTGTTATAGAGGAAAATTGATCTCACTTAATCATGATGTCATCAGATAACAAGTCATGTAAAATGAAAGGTGGACCCTTAAATGACTCGACATGTATCTCTTGAAGAACATGCTCGATTGGGTTCAAAGATCAAACCATGCCGATATCTGGAAAGGGAAGTCTCATAGAGGAAAATTGACCACATGTAGTGATGATGTCATCAGATAGCAAGTCACTTGACATTAAAGCGCACATCTCCTGAAGTACATATCTGATTGGGTTGAATCTTTCTCAATAGCTGCAAAGGGAAGTGTTATAGATGCAAATTGACATCATGTAGTAATTATGTCATCAATTGACAAGTTATGTGACATTAAAGTTGCATCCTTTAAAGCTCTATTTCTCCCTTAGTACCTGGTACATGTTTGATTTGGTTTAAATTGTGTTATATAGAAGGTAGATGGCATTGTTTGATGTTGACACCATCAGTTACAAGTCATGTAACATGTCAAGATGACAGGGATTGTAATGTTTTAGCAGATCCATTTCAATTCCAGGAATTAAGTTGCTGAAAAACACACAAATGATGCGTTGAAAAGCTTCCAAATCTGAAGCACCTCTGTCTGTCTGTGGATGTTAATTGTAATAACAAACATCTTCTAGTTCTCTTTTAAGTCCTTCAAAAATTCATCACAATTATTGCTACATACGAAAAAGTTGCTGGGACCAGACAAATTACTTTGTTATAACCAGGACATTGTTAAAACGTATAGAAAAACCGAAAAAAAACACACAAAAAATTCAAGAAATTGGGATTTGCAGATATTACCATTTTGTTATAATAGTGTTCTTTATATCGAGAGTTGACTGTACACTGTGAAACTGTAATAGAACTGGCTATGGATTGATATTCACACGAAGTATTGGGGAGCCAATATAAAACAAATAACTCCGCTGTCTGTTCTTGACAGAGAATCAAGGCAGCCTTCCTGATGATGAACTTGTTCAACTGAGTTCACATTTGGCATCTGAATGGCGAAAGCTTGGGTCATTTCTTGGGCTTGGTCACCACACACTACAAGCCATAGATCTAGACCAACATTCCACAGAGGGCAAAGCCGCAGAAGTACTCTTCAAGTGGCGGCATACTTTGTCCAACAAAGAGGATGCATATGGAATTCTGTCAAAGGCACTCAAGATGTGCGACCGCTTGGATCTTGCAGAAGTAGTAAATAGTAAGTGTCAATTTATGACCTTCACTCTTTCATTTTCAGTATTTGCTGTGCTGGCTTTTAATCAGTCATGATTTAGTGACAAAAGTGTTTCATATGTATTGACATACATGTACATGTACTGGTAGTCACATTTATTTTTATAATGTATTTATAACTGGGTATTCCCACAAAAGAAAGGGAAACTCCCAAAGACAAAGCATGGCCATAAGAGATTGAAAGAGTACAAGCCCTCAAAGCCTACGATGCACTTGATGTTTATTGATGATATTGCTTTTTGACAATTATGAAACTCTGATTCATCATAACTATAAGGCCTGAATTTGAGTAAAGCTGAGCAAGGTCTTTTTGGTGCATAAATAATAACTCAAAGAAATACGTCTTATAAATGTATTTTTACCCTAAATAAACGTTTCTGAAAAAATCTTGTTAAAACAAACTGGAAAAATACATGTATATGTCTTAGTCTAGTAATAGTGAAAGTTTATAAAAATTGAATTTGTAAAAATGGACTTGAAAAAAATACACCATACAAGTGAACTATACACTTTCTGTTTCGAAATGCATTCTTCATGGCACTATTTTAGACATAAGTACAGTACATGTATGGTAGCTTCGGTAAACGGTAAATGTTCTGCTACAAACACTTGTCTCTTAGTTAATAGTTGAACCATCCCATAAACATGAATTTTCAGTCTGTCCTCTCTCAATCCACTGGACTTTCACTCAACCACTTGCTGCCTGATGGTTTGAAAAATGCAGTGCACATAATCAGGACTTTTTCAAGATTTTCAGTTCTCAAAATTCTTCAGAAATTCATCATTTCAATAAATGGACGCTTACACCCACATGAATTACTGTCTGGTGGCCACTCTAGTCTGACAGACAAAATCTATTGACGCCCGAGTATTTCAGCCAGGCCTGCAGCCTTGTGAAAAGAGCCCAGATTGTGTGCGGTGTTATGTAACATTCTTTTGTTCATGAATCTGGTACAGTGCGCTGCTGACCTCTTTTCAATAGGGGCCAGATCAGCATGCAGCAGTGCTGTGTGGCTCAACGCTGTGGTGGTGGAACGCTTTTGTCCCCAGTGGTAATCTGCTTGCACTAAATGCCCCAAACCATGGTATACTGTTTCAAAACTAGGCTGGATTATCTCCACTATTGAGATGCCTAGCAGCCAGGTCTTTTGTTCCGAGTCTGGTCTTTTGTTACAAGGCCTAGTTCCCTTTGTTCAATTTTGGAGACCCTGGCCACACGTATAAACACACGGTGCCCGAAACCAGATTTCCCAGTGGCAAGTGGTTAACCCTTTGATGAGAGGAATTTCTTTCTGAAAGCCAACTCCAAGAATTCCAGTCTTGCTTGGTCACGAAGGCTGCCGGCCAAACCGCAAATTCTCGGTTTGTGGCCCTGCGTGCTCTGCACGCTTTGAATTACACGGTGAAAAGGCTGATTGTTCGGTGGTACGCGGCTCTACTCATGCTTCCACATTCCCGTTGCCTCTTTTGAAAGTGGGGACTATTGTGAAGCTGGTGATTGTGATGCAAATTCGGTCTTTCCATTTCTGGGCTACACACAAAGGCCAATTACCATATATACAAGAGCCAGGGTCTGCCTTCTTTCACCGTGTTTGCTCGAGCGTGGGCCGAGAATAATAGCAAAAAGCGGGCTGAGGATCTAGATTTTTATGGCGTGTCTTGCTGCGTCCCGGCGCGGAGGGGTTAATGAAACACTGAATAAAAAATACTGAGTAACAAAATCACTTTATTGACAATAGTATCTAACTGCATGATGCTCAGTCCAAGCTAACACTTGGTACAGTAACTTATTCCACAAGCTGTCCCAAGACATTTTTATTTGCCATTTTTAAGACTGAATTGAAGAACTGTAGTGATCATAACCAGAGAAATGCATTCACATTTACCAGTGTCCGTAGAATGCTTGGAACCTATTGTTTATCATAAATGAAAAACAGCAATTGTCAAATTTGCATCTTTCATTGCTATAGTTCATGAGTCTCCTTTTGGGCATATACCTTGTATAGGAGTGCTAGTTTCCCTTTGATCTTGTAGTATACAGAGGAGCTGATATAAAAATTGTCATAATTGTAGTTACAAGTTTAATGATAGTGTGCACTTGTTTGCAAATTTGCGTACCTGCCAAACATTCTGATTTTATCAGAACTGCCTAGATTTCCAAGTTTTCAGACTGCTGAAAATGGGAAAGTAGGGCCTACCAATTTCCATGAAAAGGGGGATAGAAAACTCGGGAAACAAAGGTGCTAGGCCTATTTGCAGAAGAAAAGAGGGAAGAGAAAAGAGGGTACTATTGGCTGTGTCAAAATGGAAGTTTTTTAACACATACACTGTACATGTACATACATGTGCATGGATGTTTGTAGATACATGTAGCTTCTCTTGTGCGGCTGCTTATTTTGCTATAGGTTCCTACATGTGCAGATTTTTTACTTTTCAATGTTGGCAGGTATGTAATTATACCAGTAATTTTCATGATTTTACTTCTTCCTAGCAACATTTTTCATCTAATCGATCAAGTATACATAAATGGGATTTTTAATTGTGTATTCTCTAAACATAATAGTACCTGGTACCATACTTGTAGACAAACAGTAACAAGAAAAGGGCATATTATTATTTTAGCTGCCAGAATTAAGGGCCGGCGACCATTTAGACCTGGTTTGAAAAGGGCCCTCCCGGTAAGCTTGCCCTGTTGCAAAAACCCCTTTCATACCGGCCTGGCTACCAGCCTGGGATGCTAGACTGGTTATTGATCTCGAACTTCTCCATCCTGGGGTGTATTGTTTGCAAGGACTGGCACATGTAATCTATCCCAGAAGGAACCTGCTTGTGGTTTTTAATCCTTCAGCACTATACAATGTTTGCACTAATCCGCTTAGACCCCTATTCATCTGTGGAAGCAGGGGGGGGAAGCCTTCCATCAGGGACTTTGAAATGCAGATGTGCAGACAGGCCTGATACCGGCCTGGAGTAGCCTGAATACTGGGAAGGCATTATACATTTTCAAACTGGGTCTAAATGGTCGCCGGCCCTAAAGAGATTTTTAATGCTGAGTCAGATATCTTGCCTTCCATTTATGGAATGACCCTTATTTTCTTTTCTCTGGGTGGTTAGCTGAAAGTTCAGTCTGTATATTTATGAGCTGGGTTAGTTTCTCCTGTAGTTAAAAGGAAAGATTCACCTGAGGTTGTTAATCTCCAGGTTCTACCGGTATCTTCATTTCACTGTTTGTCTAGATATGGCACGAGAGCATCAGCAATCTGCACTTTCTCCTGGCAAGGTGGTATACCAAGATATGGGAGGTCATGGCCCAACACCACACCTTATGAAACCCAGTGACTTCTGCAAAACTAGTGCACCATCTTTACCTATCCAAGCTACCAGGCCAGTCAGCTTTACACATATATCTGGTATGATGCTGTACTGTAAATGTGTACATGTACAGTGCAGCGTACATGTAAGAGGGGGGTACCTGTATATTCCACTAGGGAAGAATTCAGTTTCTTCTTGTTAAGCACACACCTTGTGTCTGACTTGGGTTGATTATATACTGCAAACAAGGCAAATATATGGTCATGCTATGTACGCACACTTAAGATCTCACCAGCAGTGGTGGGTTTTTTACGCTGGTAGAATACTCCCACTTACTATCTGCTTACATAAAAGTTTAGGTTTATCTGACCAGAGGCAGATTTTGATAGGTGATAACATTAACCACGACCTGCCGGGTGGATTTCTCTTGAGCGGGATGTGATGGCGGGACCTTTTTAAGATTTTCTGTTTTCAAAATTCGTCAGAAATTTATCTGTTCATTTACTGGACATTTATACCCACACAAACGACTCTCTGGTGGCTATTCTAATCTGTCAGGCAACCTTTATTGATGCCCGAGTATTCAACCTAGGCCTGCAGCCCTGTAAAAGGGAGCCCAGAATTGTGTGGTGTTGCATAATTTCCTTTGTTCCGGTGAATGCCAGTAGCATCTTTTCATACGCGGCTGGATTAGTGAGCAGTGATGCTGTGTCGCTTATCAATGGGGCCCTGGAGCCCTTTTTTCCGCGGTGCTAATTTACGGGCGCACTATGCCCAAAACAGTGGTATACTGTTTCAAAACAGTGCTGGATTACCTTCAAAAAATGGAAGTCGAAAAATGATGGTAATTCCCAGTAGCAGGTCCTTTGTTCCGAGTGCAGTTCTTGGTTACACAGACCAGCTCTTTTGTCCGAAACCGGGCGCGCCGGCTTTGTGTATAAACACACATTGCCCGAAACTGGGCTCCCCGGCAGGAAGTGGTTAAGCAATAACCTTGTAGACCGTGGGCCAAACAGACAAAGCCTGTACATTTTTTACACGATCGGGCTCAACTCCTACGACTAACTAATTGTCACATAACAAGGTGTTAAAAAATCGGAACTACAAATTGGGGGATGTTCATATGGAATTTTCCTGCATGTTAATGTTTAGCAACAAGAAATAACAACCAAAAAATCTTTTAAAAATGTTGAACATGGCTCAGGTCATTGTAGTCTGGTCTCCATCCCGATTGTTTATTATTGTATAGTAAGGTGGAAAGCTTACGGTAGCACCATTCAAGGATACGATCTCTTTGTGTTCAGAACCATACAGACTCACAAAGAGATTGTATCCTTGCATGGTGCTACCGCAAGCTTTCCACCTTAGTTGTCTGTCACCATGAATAGCTTGAAATTCTGTTATATAGTACTTGACGTTTGGGGATCAGGCGTGACCATGAAATTCAGCATGGCATCATCAAACGAGAGCCACTACGACAAAAGTAAAAAATTTTGGTGTGTGATATTCATGTCCTTAACTCAGTTACTGGCAAGTAGGCCTGTG